>JAPDVR010000021.1:6525333-7052833 GCA_026230005.1 Gila orcuttii
TTTTGAACCCAGAAGTTTCTTCTGCTCACCAAGGCTGCATTTATTTGATTAAAAATACAGAAAAGAACAGTAATATTGTGAAATATTATTTGAATTCCAAACAAATGGTTTTCTGTGAATATGTAGTAAAATGTCATTTATTCTTGTGATCATTTCAGCAACATTTCTCCAGTCTTCAGTGTCACATGATCCTTCAGAAATGATTCTAATAGGATGATTTGCTGCTCAAGAAACATTTATGATTATTATCAATGTTGAAAACAGTTGTGCTGCTTCAGATTTTAGTGGAAACTGATACATTTTCTTTTTTAGGATTCTTTGATGCAGAGAAAGTTCTAAAAGAACAGCATTTATTTGAAATAGAATCTTTTGTAACATTATAAATGTCTTTACTGTCACTTTTGTTCAATTCAATGCATCATGGCTGAATTTAAATGGTAATGTACATGTCTTTTTTTTATTTTGAGTATACAAAAAAAGTACTGTGATGCCACCATGATCTCAGATCTCTTTAATATCGCTGTTATTTCTCCATCAATGCAATTAAATTTAGCTGCGAAAGCGCCTTATATCTGTGATATCTTCCAGGGATTCATGACTTCCTGTGGACCGTCAGGTGTGAGCGGTTTCTCTTTGAAGTGTGCGCATCACTTCCTGCAGGGCCTGTAAGGATTGATAAGAGAGAAATGATTCCTCCACACTGATTTGCGCTCGTTGGTTCTGACGGCGTCTCTTCTGCGCTTCGGCCGGTGTTTGGTGGAGGGGGACTCGTATCTTCAAGGCTTTGGCATGAAGGATAATTGAATTGTGTTTGTCTGAAGTCGCGGATGAGCTTGTTTCACTCGCGAGGTCAGTCAAGGGAAACGGTGCACTTGAGTGTTTTAGCTTCTGAGAACAACTTTATCCAGTAGCTAGATGCTTGTTTTCCTGCGATAAAGCCTCTGAACGTTCACTGATATCTCCGGATCTGATGTTGGCCGTTCAGGTGTTGGACATTTTCCAAAATGTTATCTGAGATGATAATGGTATCTTGAAAAAAAGCGAGTAGAGGGAAGATTGAGTTGTTCAATCAACATCGGTCTCAACACAAATACGAGATGTTTAGGCTTCGTGCCTTGAGTTGTTAAAGAGGTTCACTTGTATAATAGTACAGATGATGTTCAGACGTTAAAGGGAATATTCAATCAAAAATGTTGTACGTTTCTTCTGTGAAACTCAAAAGGAGAAGTTTTGCAGAATGTTCACGCTGTTCTTTTTGAATACTATTCAAATAAACAGGAACTGAAACAACTGAGCTCACAATGACACAAACACACCACAAATGAAGTCTTGTGCATCATATTTCAGGTCACACGAAAGCTTTTCAAATTTCTCAAAATGTATTCACGCTTGTGTTCAGTGCAAATATGACGGGTCAATTTTTTTGCCAGGCTTGATGCAGTGTTTTTATCATTAACTAAATCTAAACCCATTAAAAAAAACATTTATACTTGAAATAAAATAAACATTAACTGATTGTCAAGACAACATTTCTAATTTTTCTTTAGTTCTGTGTTTTAGTATCTTAAAACACATTTGTTCACTAGATGCTTTCCTTGATTTATTTAATTGTGGTATTTTGTTTTATTTTACTTCTATAAATTGATTACAAAATGTTTTTCTTGTTATTTCTCTTCTGTAAAGCACTTTGTAAACAGTGTTTGAAAGATTGCCCCGTCTGACATGCAGCTCTCTGCGCGCGTGCTTCAGATGTGTGTGCTCAGAAAACCATATATAAGTACCAGTTTAGACTGATAAGGCTTTAAAACACATGCAGATAATAAACTTTCATGATGATGAAGAACTGCAATGTCACGTGAGCGTGACCACGATAGAGATGATAATCAAAACCAAACAGATGTTTTAGTTTTTGCCAGAGTATCTGAGGCACAAGCTGTACAGGCTCCACCCTCTTCTGGAAAGGGGGCGGGGCAGCAGCTCATTTGCATTTAAAGATACATGCACGAAAACAGCGTGACTTTCCTTCCAAAGATGCATCTACAACATGGTATAATAAATTATCTGTGGGGTATATTGAGCTGAAACTTCACAGACATTCTGCGGACACTGGAGCATTGCAGTCAAACCAAAATGTATTCAGACACATTCAACATTTCTCACATTATCACAGTTTATTCGCTATAGTTTAGAAAATGGTAATAAAATATGACAAGAACTCAATATTTCACTGGATTTGCCCATCCTTCTGTTAGAATGTCTCACAAATGAATTATGTTGAATATCTGTTAAATTTAACTACACAATTAGATAATACCAGTTTAGCTCAAACAATTACCAAGCAATGCTTCATTTTGTTCAGTCTGTGGTGTAAAAAGGTCGAAAACACTTCAGCAAAACATGGTCAGGTCAAAGTGTCTGAATAATGAAAAAAAAATTTACTGGTAGTCGCTGTATGAAGAATTTTTGGGTATAATGTCACAGTTAACTTTATTTTGCTCTCACTTACATAAATGAACTATAGTGTCCTTCACCCACTAGTAAAAAAAAAATATCAGAAATTATATCTGGTGTCTGAATAATTATTGGCTTGACTGTATATTAGATCTAGTAAAAAGAGGCATAATAGGTCTCCTTTAAATCAGCTTTCTGTCTTCTTCCTCAGCGGTGTTCACAGAGGTCCCTCATGACATCTCGGCACAGAGCGGTCAGGACGTGGAGATGGCCTGCTCGTTTCGAGGCGCGGGGTCACCATCCTACTCGCTGGAGATCCAGTGGTGGTACATCAGGAACCATAGAGAATGGACGGACAAGCAGACGTGGACCACCAATCAGGTATGGCATGAATTATTATTAATTGGACCAGAAAACGTGTAAAAAAAAAAAAAAACATTGAAGGAGAAACCCGAACCAAATCTAGAGACCAGGGACTCTTTTCACACCAGATAAGAAGAAACCACTTAGCAACCACCCAGAACACCCTAGCAACTACTGGGGTGTGTTTCCCGTACAATGACGTAACTCGCTGCTTAACTACAATAGTACGACGCATCGTTGAAGAAATCAACTAGCTCGTCACGACTGTTTCCCGAAACCATATTGTCGCAAATTGGTCGTTCAACTACGTTGGTTAATAATGTCACGCAGGTGATGGAGTAATAACTACTTTTAATGAATCTGTTTGAGATCGAATTAATGCTAGATGTTTTACTATAAATTACAGACATGGCATTTGAGGACTATTTCTCATTTTTCTCAGTTACTTCTTGCTTTATTTCCAGATTATATAGTCTCGTTCTTACGTAATAGAGCACGTTCGCACATGCGCACTCATCAAAAACAGCGCTTTAAATCTCTTTATAACAACTTCAACTTTTCATAAAAGGGTTGAATCATTATAACAAGGGGAGTTGACTATTGTTCCGTCTTACTCTTTTTCAAAAGTACTACACAAAAACAGCATGAGTACAAAGACAGCAAAGTCCCCAAAAAACATTGATTGAAAATATAAAGGCAGCTTAGACACTTGTAAGGCACATGCAAACATAAGTCAATTCAAGTCAAGTCAAATATATTTATATAGCGCTTTTCACAATACGGATTGTATCAAAGCTGCTTCACAGTATCAATCAAAACAACTTAACAATGTTTGTTTATTACTGGAAAAAAGACATCCAAGTTTGGTAGAGCTGATCAATGGTATGATTGGTTAATTGATTTGAATATCCCCAACTGAGCAAGCCAAAGGCAACAGTGGCAAGGAACCGAAAAACTCCATCCAGTGACCTAATGGTGTCCTAACACCCCATCAGATGACCCAATGGAGAAAAAAAAACCTTGGGAGAACCAAGGCTCAGTCGGGGGCCAGTTCTCCTCTGGCGTTTATGAACTAGAGGCCGAATTTACAGTAACCGTAAGATAAAAAATTTATATGAATGCCTGGCTAAATAGATGCGTCTTCAGTCTAGTTTTAAACTGGGAGAGCGAGTCTGAGCTACGAACAATATCAGGAAGGCTATTCCAGAGCTTCGGAGCTAAATGTGAAAATGCTCTGCCTCCTTTGGTGGATCTGGATATCCTAGGAATGACCAGAAGCCTCGAATTTAGTGATCTTAAAGAGCGCAATGGATTGTAAGGCGATAGAAGATCCGTTAAATAGACTGGAGCTAAACCATTTAGAGCTTTATAAGTCAAAAGCAATACCTTGTATTTAATACGGAACTTTATAGGTAACCAATGAAGTGATGATAAAATCTGTGTTATATGATCATATTTTCTTGATCTAGTAAGAACTCTAGCGGCTGCATTTTGGACTAACTGTAGCTTGTTTATTGAAGATGCAGGACAACCAGCTAATAAAGCATTACAGTAATCTAGTCTCGAGGTCATGAATGCATGAACTAACTTTTCTGCATCAGAGACTGATAGCATATTACGTAGCTTAGCAATGTTTCTAAGGTGGAAAAAGGCCGTTTTTGTAACATGAAATATGCTTTTCAAAAGACAGGTTGCAGTCTAATGTAACACACAGGTCTTTTACTGTAGCGGATAAAGTAACAGGGCATCCTACTATGTTAAAGTCGTGCTGTGAAAGGTTTTGTGGACGGTTTTTAGAACCGATAAGTATTACCTCTGTCTTGTCTGAATTTAATAAAAGAAAATTACGCGTCATCCAATGTTTTATATCTTTAACACAATCTGTCAATTTGGATAATTTAGCGTATTCATCTGGCCGTGATGAAATATATATTTGAGTGTCATCAGCATAACAATGGAAACTAATTCCATGTTTCCTTAGAATATTACCAAGTGGCAGCATATATATTGAGAATAATAAAGGGCCTAACACAGATCCCTGCGGCACTCCATAGTTTGCCGAAGTTATAATCGATTTTTCTCCATTTAAGTAGACGAAATGGTAGTGGTCAGATAAGTATGACCTGAACCAGCTTAATGCTTGTCCTTGAACACCAGTGTAATTTTGTAGTCGATCTAAGAGTATTGTGTGATCTATAGTATCGAACGCAGCACTAAGATCAAGTAAAACTAGTACTGAGATACAGCCTTGGTCCGAAGCTAAAAGTAAATCATTTGTGATTCTAACAAGCGCAGTTTCAGTGCTATGATGTGGCCTGAATCCAGACTGAAACTTTTCATCGATGTCGTTTTCTTGTAAGAAAGAGCCGAGTTGAGCGGACACAACTTTTTCTAATATTTTTGACATAAATGGAAGATTCGAAATGGGTCTGTAATTTGCTAGGTTATTTGGATCTAATTGTGGTTTCTTAATAAGAGGTTTTATAACTGCCAGCTTGAACGTTCTTGGAACATGACCTAAAGATAAAGATGAGTTAATAATATTGAGAAGAGGCTCTTCCACTATAGGTAACACTTCTTTCAGTAGTTCAGTTGGTAGCCAATGCTAGAGATAATAGGGATTTTTTCTTACATCTAAGAGCGTAACATTTAGCACTTCAAACGAATTAAACCTATGACGAGTTTTCTGAGTAACATTAAGGATATCTCTGTAGATTGTTGCAACACCGCCGCCACGACCGATCAGACGGGGCTCATGCTTATAACAGTATCCTGGCGGAGTAGACTCATTTAGACCGAAATAATCATTTGGTTTAAGCCAGGTTTCAGTAAGGCAAAAACATCGAAATTATTATCTGTGACCATTTCATTTACAATAACCGCCTTAGGTGTGAGCGATCTAATGTTTAGAAGACCTAGCTTTAGAAATTATTTTTGTTCACTAATAGCGAGATTTTTTGTTTTAATAACAATTAGATTTTTTCTAGATCCCGCAGTAGATTTATTATTTGATCTGAAACTGTTGACTCTTTGTATAAAACTCAAACAAAATAGTCCATATAGAGAAAGTTCAAGAGTAAGTCCGTGCAAGCAAAATATAAATAACAAAGATAATACTCAACAGTCCTGTCTCAGTCCTTTTTTGCTTTGGGGTAGGTAGGCAATTCAAAGTCTATATTAAAAAAGTCCACTAGTTCGAGGCCCCACAAAAAAACAGGTTATCCTCCAGTTGAAAAAAGTCCCCAGAGTATAGTCCACCACGTATATCTCAGACCAGAGCGTGCTCCCCCTTCTTTAACCCTAGGCTCATCATAATAAGAGTCCTAAGAGTCCAACAAAAGTTCCTCTCTAACAAAAAAAGTATAGGCAAATGCCCAAAATCAACATACATGAAGATTAAAAAAACAAAACAATAAACTTTTTGGCATGGCACCTATACAGACGGTATACAATATATATATACAGGTCCTTCTAAAAAATTAGCATATTGTGATAAAGTTAATTATTTTCCATAATGTAATGATAAAAATTAAACTTTCATATATTTTAGATTCATTGCACGCCAACTGAAATATTTCAGGTCTTTTATTGTTTTAATACTGATGATTTTGGCATACAGCTCATGAAAACCCAAAATTCCTATCTCAAAAAATTAGCATATTTCATCCGACCAATAAAAGAAGTGTTTTTAATACAAAAAAAGTCAACCTTCAAATAATTATGTTCAGTTATGCACTCAATACTTGGTCGGGAATCCTTTTGCAGAAATGACTGCTTCAATGCGGTGTGGCATGGATGCAAACAGCCTGTGGCACTGCTGAGGTGTTATGGAGGCCCAGGATGCTTCGATAGCGGCCTTAAGCTCATCCAGAGTGTTGGGTCTTGCGTCTCTCAACTTTCTCTTCACAATATCCCACAGATTCTCTATGGGGTTCAGGTCAGGAGAGTTGGCAGGCCAATTGAGCACAGTAATACCATGGTCAGTAAACCATTTACCAGTGGTTTTGGCACTGTGAGCAGGTGCCAGATCGTGCTGAAAAATGAAATCTTCATCTCCATAAAGCTTTTCAGCAGATGGAAGCATGAAGTGCTCCAAAATCTCCTGATAGCTAGCTGCATTGACCCTGCCCTTGATAAAACACAGTGGACCAACACCAGCAGCTGACATGGCACCCCAGACCATCACTGACTGTGGGTACTTGACACTGGACTTCAGGCATTTTGGCATTTCCTTCTCCCCAGTCTTCCTCCAGACTCTGGCACCTTGATTTCCGAATGACATGCAAAATTTGCTTTCAAATGAGCAAACAGTCCAGTGCTGCTTCTCTGTAGCCCAGGTCAGGCGCTTCTGCCGCTGTTTCTGGTTCAAAAGTGGCTTGACCTGGGGAATGCGGCACCTGTAGCCCATTTCCTGCACACGCCTGTGCACGGTGGCTCTGGATGTTTCTACTCCAGACTCAGTCCACTGCTTCCGCAGGTCCCCCAAGGTCTGGAATCGGTCCTTCTCCACAATCTTCCTCAGGGTCCGGTCACCTCTTCTCGTTGTGCAGCGTTTTTTGCCACACTTTTTCCTTCCCACAGACTTCCCACTGAGGTGCCTTGATACAGCACTCTGGGAACAGCCTATTTGTTCAGAAATTTCTTTCTGTGTCTTACCCTCTTGCTTGAGGGTGTCAATGATGGCCTTCTGGACAGCAGTCAGGTCGGCAGTCTTACCCATGATTGCGGTTTTGAGTAATGAAACAGGCTGGGAGTTTTTAAAAGCCTCAGGAATCTTTTCCAGGTGTTTAGAGTTAATTAGTTGATTCAGATGATTAGGTTAATAGCTCGTTTAGAGAACCTTTTCATGATATGCTAATTTTTTGAGATAGGAATTTTGGGTTTTCATGAGCTGTATGCCAAAATCATCAGTATTAAAACAATAAAAGACCTGAAATATTTCAGTTGGTGTGCAATGAATCTAAAATATATGAAAGTTTAATTTTTATCATTAAATTATGGAAAATAATTTAAAATATTTTATCACAATATGCTAATTTTTTGAGAAGGACCTGTATATATATATTTTTTTTACTTAAGTGAGCATCGTGCAGGGCTTTACTGTGGCAGTGTCACATCTTGACAAACTAAAAGACGTAAATTACATTTGTATATTCTAAATTAAAGATACAAATTGTACTGACTGTCAGCTTGCTTATTTGTCTCAAGATAATGATTTATTGAGTCCACATCATGCAAACTAGAAACTCTGCTTCTAACCACAGGAGATCTGTTGTTCCAAACACACAACTTTGCGATGCTGTTTGCAAATGTTTGTTGGAACGATGATTTCGGGAAACACAGAATCGTTGAACTGCTGATAACGACGGAACCTGCGACCATAGTTGGAGAACGATGCTTTTGTATGAAACCTTTAACACTGGCATATAATGTGAGCCGTCAACTGTAAGCAGGGTGCGAACTACGGGGGAGCTAGGGGGAGCTCGGCTCCCCTTAATAAGACATGGGCTTCCCTGAAAACGTGATTCGTGAAATTTAGGGGGGTCTCAAAAAATGTTGACAATGTTTTATTTTGACGTGCAATTTCAGTTTTGTGTAATGTGATCATCGTGGAGAATTATGTCTAAAATAGCAAAATTATCATTCATTCATGCATGCATGACGGCGATTTAAACCTAATTCGCTTCAATAAAGATAACTATACATGCTATTCTTGTCATGAGCACCAAGGTGTGGTGGCGCTGCGGTGCAAATTCCAATCATGTTTAGTACATGTTAACTCAAAGATTCGTAGAATAAATATAAATGGTGGAGGCCATTGATCTGCGCGCGAAGTCCTTGAAATCCATTCTGTGTTAAGGTAAGGCATGTTATTCACTATTATATGTTGTGGCTGGGTTGTTATAGGTCTGCGTGACTCTCGATGTCTTACGGTGTGTTCACACCGAACGCGAATTGAATTATTTGCACGAATAGATTACATACAAAGTCAATGCAAAGACGCGAATAGATCCATCATTCGCGCCGGGCATCGCGAATGACGTGAATTGGGCGATACGTTTGCCGCGAACGTCTTCCGCGCAAGTTGAAAAATTTGAACTCGAGCAAATGTTCAAGCGTCTAACTAGACGCGTATTTGACGCTCTATTCGCGTTCGGTGTGAACACACTAGGGATGGCTCGATACCACAATTTTGGCTTCGGTACGATACCAGAATTTAATACCTCGGTATCGATACTAAATCGATACCATAGGTTAAAAAAAAGTCTCAATCTAAGTGATACTTAAAAAAAACACTGCTTAAACTCTCCACTACCAAATGTGCAAAGAAAAGGTATCAAAATGTACATTTAAAAAAAAAAAATTCAGTCAGGGAACATACAGTAGGTTAAATTTTGATTTAGAAAAAAAATACCCCTGAAATTATACAATTAAAATAGGTTAATATCTATAATAATAGATTCACATATAGGCTAATAATAATAATAGAATAATGAAATGACATGTAAACCATAGCTGTCATGCATCAACAGAGAATTATCAACATTTATTGCATTTATTCATCTTGGTTTGGTTACTGTTTGGGTTCATATTAGTTTAATGCATTGCATAAAGTAATGCTAACATGCTAAACATGTATTAGTATATTTAATTTTTTAGGTCATTTAATTACTGATTGATATAGATGAATAAATGGTCAGGTTACCTAATGAATGTTGACAAATGTAGCTTAATTGTAACATTAGTAATATTCATATTACTACTATCTCTCTCTCTCTCTCTCTCTCTCTCTCTCTCTCTCTCTCTCTCTCTGCTTTGGTCGCCACAGCGGCACTAATATGCCATTCATTTTACTATCACTAATACTAAAATTAATATTATTCAAATTTTTATTCTTTATTCATTCAAATTCAATTAATTTTGTTTGAAAGTATAACAATGATGAGACCTAAACTGAATTGGTTCTAGCGTGTCATGCAAGCAGATTTGAGCTTTCGTGTTTACCGTATCATATATAATTGATAAGCTCTTACGTATGTGCGCTGTTCAGTGTTCAATAAAAGTCTAAATTAAATCAGTTGAATGATGGACTAACCTGTCGATCTCTGAACTCTTTGAACAAGTCAGGATGAGCAACTGACGAGTCAAGTGCTTAGGCAGATTTGATGTGTTGCCTCCGCGTTTGCAGAGTGGTGCATTGAGATCTGTTTCTTTACTTTTCTCAAGACTTTTGTAGGCAAAGTAATGCCTTATTTCACTCATACTGCTCTCTCTATTTATTAATTTCGGGCGTGTAGAAATTCGAATGAGCTTCGTTTGATCCGGTTTGATCCATCGTGTTCCTCTGTCACCGTTTGCCGGTTTCGCATGACCCGCGTCAGTTTAGATAGCGCACTGCCGCCTAGCGGTGAACTTCGAAACAGCAGCGCATCAAATACCGAATTGAACAAAATTATGATATTGTACCGTTTGAAATATAATATATACCGGTATTTTTGCAGTACCGGTATACCGCGCATCCCTAGAACACACCATTAGGCCTAATTGAACGGATTAATTATGGTATTCTTCTGTAGCCTGACGAGTAATTTAACCCTTGTTCAAGTCAAAGACAGCCTATGTAGCTATAGACTATTTGGGGATGGCTGTTTGACTTATCAATTTGTGTCGATAAAGTATAATAGGGTGAATCCTGTATATGGTATAGTGCTTGCATAGTGCATACACTTGTAGCTGTTATGTATCTTTGGAAGTCCTTGAAATTAATGGGTTAACGCGCATTCCGCGTCCTGTCTGAAAGAAAGGCGCTTCAATCCTCGGCACGCGCAAGTGCACGATCACCCCCCCACCCCCCGTTGTAAAAAAAATTGGGCTCCCCCGAAGGACACTGTATAGTTCGTACACTGACTGTAAGGTTGAGGATTCAATGCCAATGTGTTGAGGATTAAATCTGATCCAGAAACCAAAGAGTTACTAAAATCATAATCCCAGCGTTCTGTCAGCGGCGGCCCTTAACCTCCACGCAGATCTGCCCACAATTACAGCACAGAGAGCGGCTAACTATTACTAACAATACTCAGAACAATATGATCCTCAGCGGGCCTACTGTCACCATCTGCAATTATGAGCCCGCTTTCCTCTCTCTCTCGCCACTCGTGCCACTCAAATACAGACTCCTGTTTTAAGAGTCTGAGAGAGAGAGAGAGAGAGAGAGAGAGGCATCCTGTCTGGAACACACACACACACACACACACACAACCAGTTTAATAACCAGCTGTCAGTCAAAGGCTTCAGCTATATGTGGAGCTGAACAGCATCACCTGCATGAATACAGACAGATGAGACTTGAGAAATTCAATACTTCTGTAGATAAAACATACAGCAGCCATCCAGTCAATTTAGATGAATGACTTTGCATTATATAAACTCTTAAAAATAAAGGTTTCCAAAAGGGGATGTCATAGAAGAGCTATTTTTGGTTCCCAAAAGAACCTTTCAGTGTGAAGAATATTCTAAAAATCTAAAGAACCTTTTTCCACAGTAAAGAACCTTTAGTGGAATGGAAAGATTCCACTGATGTTAAAGGGGTGGTTGATTGCGATTTCACTTTTTTCATTTTAAATAGTGTGTAATGTTGCTGTTGGTGCATGAACAGTATCTGCAAAGTTGCAGCGCTTAAAGTTCAATGTAAGCAGAGATATCATCTTTTAAAAATCAGGAAGTGTTTATAGTAGCCAGTTATATCGATGCTATTTTGTGTGTAAGACAAAGGTGTATAAAGTTGTTGCCATTTTAACACAGTTGTCACATGTACACCTATAGAAAACTATACACTGAGTAAACTAAGTTTTGTTAATAGCTAAACGGTTGTTCATTATATCGATAAAACAATAACTTTAAAAAACTGTATTACTCATGTAATCATTTGTATTAAATGTTTAATCAAGATAAAAACGTATCTCAAAAAGCTAACAAGCAGCAGTAGCATTTTCAAGTATAACAGGGTATCAAACTTCTTATGTAATAATAGAATAATAATAATTCAAAAACGTACCATTCAGAAACGTTTTGTAAGAGCCGTGTTTGGGGAGGTTCTGTTTGACTCTCTTCATCGCTGCTTTCTGGGTCTGATTCGGGCTCAAACTGATACGGCAGTATTATTTACACCATTATTTACATTAACCGAAGCACATGAAACTCACGCCCGTAACGCCCGTAACCGTGACGGTTCCGAACAACCTCCGCTACGCAGTTTAGCCAATTACAACACACCGGCCCAAACTAACCAATCTGAGCCCACTGCCTGTTTCTGAGGGAGTGATTTCATAGAATCAGGAAGTCAACCGGTCGTTCAAATGACAGAGGAGAAATATAGGTGAAATTTATGAAAAATAAGACTTTTTAAAAAAGAAAAAACACGAATACATGTTACATTGCACCCCATAAACACAATCATGCAAAGAAAAAAAGCAGTAAACCACCCCTTTAAAGGTTCTTTATGGAACCGTCGATGCCAATAAAGAAGCTTTATTTTTAAGAGTGTAGCAAAACATCAAAGTAAGTATCATTTGTTGCAAAGAAAGATGAACAAACAGAATTTACAAGAAAACACTTGATAAAAAAACATTTGAAATCAATCGAATAGGTCAATTCGAACAAGTGTTTGTTTGTGTAGTATTGCGGAAACAATACTGAAGGGCAGCTGTAATTTGTGTAATATTGATGTAAATCATTTTACACTATAAATATTGAAATGGTTTATGCTCACTTTAAAAATCAGTTCACATTTTGGTGACACTTTAGAGTTAGGTTGTTTGTTAACATAGTTAATTAATTAGTTAACATGAACTAACAATGAAAAATACTTCTAAAGCATTTATTAATCTCAGTTAATTTCAACATTTACTAATGCATTATGAAAATCAATAGTTGTATCTATTAATATTATTTAATTACCTAACATTAACAAAGATTAATAGATACCATAACAAATTGGTAGTTAATGTTAGTTAATGCACTTACTAATGTTAATTAACGGGACCTTATTGTAAAGTGTTTCCCATATTTTATGGTGAAATTTTATAGTGAAAGATTGAAAGTCTGGATCCAAGACAAAATAAAAATCTAAACATGCAAAAGCAGCAAAAAAATTATAATAAAGGCCTAATTAAATATTTTCAAGGCCATCATATAACAAAAACACATTGAAATCTGTTGGTTTTAATAAAACCGCTGGGACATAAAGTGGCCAAAGTTGAAGAAACACACATATGAATTGAGAACAGCAGAGGATACAGTGGTATTGATGGACTCGAGAGTCTGCGGCAGGTAACAGTCCACACTACATTAATCACAACGGTGGAAATAACTGCAGGTTCCCGAGAGAGAGAGAGAGAGAGAGAGAGAGAGACAGAGAGAGAGAGAGTGAGTGGGAGAGAGAGAGAGAGAGAGAGAGAGAGAGAGAGAGTGAGAGAGAGAGAGAGAGAGAGAGAGAGAGAGAGACAGAGAGAGAGTGAGTGGGAGAGAGAGTGAGAGAGTGAGTGGGAGAGAGAGAGAGAGTGAGTGGGAGAGAGAGTGAGAGAGTGAGTGGGAGAGAGAGAGAGAGTAAGTGGGAGAGAGAGAGAGAGAGAGAGAGAGTGAGTGGGAGAGAGAGAGAGGGAGAGAGAGAGAGAGAGAGAGAGAGAGAGACACACAGAGAGAGAGAGTGAGTGGGAGAGAGAGAGAGAGAGATTGCAGGACTTCCTGCTGTGAGCTCAAGATGCTTTTTAATTGGATGGAGGGATGAAAAGAGGGACATGGAGAAACTCTTGCTCACCTTTGCGTCATGTTTTATTCATATGAAGGGCTCTCGAGGATCAGTTCAGATTCCAGCAAGTTTGTTTCACTGCATTAAACACACAAATACTGTAGAGCAAGTACTATATGTCATATTTCAACTGCTTGACTGTTTCATCATAGAAAAATGTACAGTATATTATTACCCAATATATTAAAAGTTGGATATCTTGTAGGTTACACCCTACTTTACCTGCGTGCGAAATGTTTTATCACACAGCTACTGTATCTCATGAAAGTGCATACAAACATTTTAGTATATCTTCTCAAGGGACAATACTATAGAAATGAAATATTTTAGAATAGTCAATTTGCTGCTTATATAGCAGTATATATTTACTGTCCTCTGAAAGTAACTCAACATACAGCCATTATTGTCAAAATAGCTGGCAACAAAAGTGAGTACACCGTAAGTGATAATAGCTGTACGTCGTGTAACCATTCAAAACCACATGTCCTATTCATCATGTTCATGTTTTTGTCTGCTTGACAGGACCATACAAATGTGTGTATCTTGTATTAGAGCAGTTAAAATTTGTGCTTTGTGTACAATTCTCTCATACTGACCACTGGATGTTCAACATGGCACCTCATGGCAAATAACTCTATAAGGATTTGAGAATTAAAATTGTTGCTCTCCACAAAGTTGACCTAGGCTATAAGAAGATTGGTAACACCCTGAGACTGAGTTACAGTACAGGCCAGGGTCATACAGAGGTTTTCCATGACAATTTCCACTCGTAACAGGCCTCGCGGGGGTCAATAAAAGACGTTGAGTCCTCGTGTTGTGCGTCAGGTGCAGACGCTGGCTTCAAAACACAAACGCATGAGTCCTGCCAGCATTGATTTAGAGGTTGCAGAAGCAGACGGTCAGCTTGTCAGTGCTCAGACCATACGCCACACACTGCAACAAGGCCCTCGTCCCAGAAGGAAGCCTCTTCTGAAGCTGGCTCACAAGAAAGCTGAAAGCAACCTGTCCAAGAGCACGAATTACTGGAACCATGTCCTGTGGCCTGATGAGACTAATATAAACTTGTTTGGCTTAGATGGTGTCCAGCATGTGTAGAGACGCACTTGTGAGGAGCAGTGTTGTGCCTGAACGCGTTCATTGAACGATAGTTCATGAACTCGTTCATATTTTGGGCGAACGTGAACTGAACGTACTGTATTACTGCCTGATGAACGTTACTGTGAACTCGTTCATTCTGGTGTCTGTGAACGGCACACTCTCTCAGTTTAACTTCGTTCAATAGGGTGCCAGATTTCTATAGAGCCTTCCTGGCGAAAACCCGGCTAAAACACACCGTAAACAGGCCTTAATATGTAGCGGAAAAACACCCAATCTGGCAACACCAGCCACCAGTGTCGCACCGCCGCATGCATAATCAAAACAAAATCAGCAAGGAGGTGTCGCATGATCATTTAAACGAGTTTTATGACAAGGTCGTGAGGATGGGAAAAATCTTACATTTCTGTGCAAACTTTCCCCGCCGATAAAATAATTGCTGTCTGTGGTTCGGGCTGTGGCAATAATTTTGAAAAATAATAGCTTGCAGCAACATAATGGAAAAAAGAACTATGAACTAGTTCAAATTTTTGAAGTATGAACTGATCTAGTTCATTTTAAAATTTGTGAACTGAACTTTGAACTAGTTTATGTAGAAAGTGAACTTTCCCAACACTGGTGAGGAGTACCAAGAACATTGTGTCTTGCCTACAGTGGAGCATGGTGGCGGTAGCATCATGGTCTGGGGCTGCATGAGTGCTGCTGGTGCGCTTCATTGAGGGAAACATGGATTTCAACATGAACTGTGACATTCTGAAGCAGAACATGATGCGCTCCCTTCAGAAACTGGGCCGAACGGCATGATAATGATCCCAAACACACCGCCAAGATGACAACTGCCTTACTGAGGAAGCTGAAGGTGAAGGTGATGGAGTGGCCAAGTATGTCTCCAGACCTTAACCCTATTGAGCAGCTGTGCTGATCCTCAAGTGAAAGGTGGAGAACCATCATGTGTCTAACATCCAGCAGCTCCATGATGACATTATAGAGGAGTGGAAGAGGATCGCAGCAATAACCTGTACATCTCTGGTGAACTCCATGCCTAGGAGGATCAAGGCAGTGCTAGATAACAATGGTGCTCACACAAAATATTGACAATTTGGACACAGTTTTGACATGTTCACTTACTGTGTACTCACTTTTGTTGCCAGCTATTTTGACAATAATGGCTGTATGTTGAGTTATTTTCAGAGGACAGTAAATATATACTGCTATACAAGCAGCACATTGACTACTCTAAAATCTATCCAGGTTTTGTATTGTCCCTTGAGAATATATACTAAAATGTTTGCTGAAATATGAGGGGTGTACTCACTTTTGTGAGATACTGTAAATCATAATATGTTGATGTATGACTACGATGTTTCTGGTTGCAGGTGGTGCCACAGAATGAGATGTCAAAGGATGCCACCAAAATCAGTGTAAGTTTGTGATTTACTTCTCATTTCCTTCATGAACGTCTCTTTCGTGTTCGTTCTCAGCTCTTGTCATCTAAAAGTACATGGTGTGTGTGTGTGTGTGTATGTGTCAGGAGGGCAAATAACTGGAGCATGCAAAAACAACATCACACTCTCTTGGGCTAAAGGTGATTTGTTTGCAACTTGCTCGGCTCTTGCTGGTTGAGTCGCTGCAGGCTGTGTGTGTGTGTGACGCAGAAGCCTCACGTTAAAGCAATGAAGGCTTAGAGAGACGCTCACAAACAGACTGAGATAAAGCGGCTGGTGTTTGTTTCAGAGGTGGAGTGTGTGACACAGAACAACAGTTAAATGTTAACGCACACACACACACACACACACACACACACACACACACACACACACACACACACACACACACACACACACACACACACACACACACACACACACACACTCCTCACTCTCAGCTGTGATTGCACTGTAGGTCATCACAACTGTGCTGTTGTCATCCAGACTCACTGCATGACTGTCAGTGTGATATTGCATATAAGCAGTCAGTGGCGTAACTTTGTTTTAAAAAGTGGGCGGGACAGGTGTGTGTGGGGTGTGTGGGGGTGTGTGTGGGTTGGGCATAGTATACAATAGTACATTGTGTTTAAAACCCTTTTGGGGCCCTTGGGATGTTTTGACATGCACTGACATTTGTGCTTTTTTCAGTTATTTATAAACATGTTAATGGCAAAGGTGTAAATTCACTCTATATAGCACAAACGGGGCTACCATAATATGTGAGCAACATGTATGTACATGTTTGTATTTTTGAGAGAATATTATTTATGCATGGTTATTGAAAAAACTAAAACTAAAAGTTTCTGAAATAAGGCCATAAAACACATATTGATTATTTCTTCACAAGACTTTTGAAAATTGTATCACATAGTCTAGAATATTTGCTCCAAAACTATGTGAGAATCATCCTGACTACTCATTCAGATAAGTCAATAAAGTCTTTTAGAATGTGTATGACGTGTTTTGTTAGAGAAAGCTTTATGCGAAGGGGCGTGATCTCTCATTAATATGTGTGGCATTTCACACCTGAGAAAGACAAAGACCCTCCCATAATGGCCCTATTAGGTGTGCTATCAGGCCATATCATTATGAGGAGCCTTGCACAGAGAATGAGGAGATTTAAAAAAGAATGGCTTTTAGATTGTTTGGATTTATTTACAACACACACACACACACTGCTTAGAATAAGTGAACACACTCATGCTAAAGTTGACTAAAAAGAGGAATAAAAAATCTTAAAATACAGGGTGCATACGTCTGAACACTTCTATCACACACCCGTCACCATATAGACATGGTTTTATTTCAGTTCAATGTTAGAGTTGGAAACATCTTGAAAAGAAAATTGTCTTTTTCGATAAGATTAGTTTGATCATACATATTTCAAAGTTGAGGATTCATCATTTTGATATAGCTTGCATTGGAACAAACACTATAACATCTTAGTTGATTAGTTTATTGACTAAACATACTATATATTTAACATATGAGCAGGATCTCCTAACAAAAGCTTATTTGATGTCTATTTTAGACTAGTCAACGAAATGTTGTCTTTTATTTCGTCTGTAACAGTGCGTATCTGTGTGTTCATTCATTCATTCACACACACACACAGACACACACACACACACACACACACACACACACACACACACACACACACACACAGAAACATGATTCACATTTAAACGGTATGCTATTTTTCCGTTTACAGACACTAACGTTATTCTATATCGCGATTAGAACAAAGCACAAGCATAAAACACTTACTTCTTAGCTGAATCTGTTGCTCCTCCTCGTGGTAAAATAAACCAGCACTTGCTCTGAGGTAGGTAAATGTCCCAGGATTGTTCCTCATATAGCCGGGCAAGACGACAGTAGATTAATCTGACTAAAAAATATAGTGTGTTTTCAGAGTTTATGGGCGTTAACGCGTCTCAATGTGTTGCTTCACATATTTGCGTTTGAATAGCGCGTGCTCTCCGTGGGCGTGTCACATTACCAGAATAATGAGCTGAGAGGCAGATAATTAGACCGGCTGACATGTCTCTCTTTTTATATAGATGACATAAACAGAGAATATTTATTTTAGTTTTGAATCGGATCATTTAAAAGTACAAACTCAAATTATTTAAAAGATACATTGCTTATGGCTGGGTGAATAGTATTTGCTGAGTTTTGTTGAAGATTAGAGACGTGCTCCAGAAAAAAAGTTCACGGTGACTGAGAGGCAGAACGCACACCCTGTTTATTTTCTTATTTTACAAAAGCACAATATTTTATTTCGATTGTATGTGGGCACATAAAAAAGTAGACATTTAACAGATTATTTTCTCATATTTCTTAACTCTATATGAACATTAATTAATGGTAGTACTTTAAGTCTATTTTTCTGCTATGTGAAAAAAAACAAGCAAAACGCGCCGGCGCGTTTCTGGTCCCAAGAGGGTTAATGAGATCTAACATATGTTGTTAGTGGCGAGAATTTTCATGTAAATAAATACATAGATCCGACTGTTATCCTCATATATACTTTAATGGTCCTGTGGTAGAACTTTAGCCAAGCATGTCAGAGGTTCTGGGTTATAATCCGCACTAAGTAACATTAGTATAGTTTTTTTTTTCCTCATCAAAACCGATTGTTTATTAGTGGTTGTATATCAAGCAGGGACACGTTTTTTTGTGCTTTATGTTTTGTGATTTCAACGTAACGAATAGAGAGTCTCCACAACGGATTGAAGCGTGTGTCCGTGTGAAGACTGTGCGCGAGTCACAACAGAACACTGTATCCGCGCCACTGATAGCAGCGGCAACGAGCACTTTGGTCACTTGATTTAAAAAACAACACATTTCAGATCGCCTCTTATTTATCAAACGAACGAAATGAATGCTCTACTAGAGTTAACTGGAAAGTTTTTTTTATTTATTTGTATTTGTACATCCGTGCAGCGAGATGTTTCAAAAGTGGTGGGGACACAATCGACCCTGGCAAAAAGTTGTGGGGACATGTCCCACCCGTCCCACCCGCAAATTAAGCCTATGTAAGCAGTTAATATTGAGTAACGCCTCGGTTACGACTGTAACCTTAGTTCCCTAAAGAGGTTGTGTTGAGATTGATGCTGTGGGAACGCTCTGCGTAATTGCGTTGTGAAGCACGTGTGAAATCAGTCCAGTGGCGTATAGGCGGGTGAAGTCATGGCAGGAAGCTATAAAGCGCACCCAGAACAAACATTGTCAGCGTCTGATAGGTCGAAGCAAGTCGATCCCAGGCACGGCAGAAGTATGGCAGGGCGACGCAACGTCTCATTCCCTCTTCAGGGAACCGAGGTTACAGTCGTAACCGAGGCGTTCCCTTTCAAGGGAACTCGCGTTAATTAAGATGTGGGAACGTCTTTACAAACGCCACCATAGTGACCAGTGCCTGTCTTGTGTAAAACAATGAATCTACGCATTTTGTGAAAGTGTGGGGTGATAGTGCTAGGCCGAATGGAAGAACTCAATATTGGTATGCTTTGCTCCTGAAAGCAAACCTCAGGAACTTCCTGTAATATGGAAGGATGGATATATGGAAGCGCGTCCTTGAGATCTATTGTGACAAACCAGTTCTCGGATCTGATCTGTGGCATGACTTGTCTCAAGGTTAACATTTTGAATTTTAGCTGCATGACGGACTCGTTCAGAACTCGCAGATCCAAAATGGGACGCAACCCACCAACCTTCTTTAGAACTGTGAAATACCGACTGTAGAACCCGGTTTCCCTGTTGGAGGGCGGTACATGTACTATGGGCCATTTCTCCAACAGGGTTTTCACTTCTTGTTGTATTGGGGCCCACCACGGTGGATAGGACCCCCATGAACTTGGGCAGACGAGACTCGAACTGAGAAACATAGAGGCATGATGAGGTGAGAGGAAGGAGAAACATAGAGGCATGATGAGGTGAGAGGAAGGAGAAGCATGATGAGGTGAGAGGAAGGAGAAACATAGAGGCATGATGAGGTGTGAGGAAGGAGAAACATAGAGGCATGAGGTGGCGGGGTACAGGCTCTTAAGGTATGGCACCATTGGCGTCAGGACCTCTTCACCTCGAGATCCGAGCCAAAGAATCTTTATTGACTTTCTTCCCTTGAGAAGAAAGCCAACAGGAGCAGAGCTAAAACTCTCGATAGTGCATATGTTACACGTTGGGAATTTATGAATGAACACGGTCAGCCCTTTTTAAAGAGCTGACCATGCATGCTCCTCTCCCAAACAAACAACATATAAATCGCATGTATCCCCACTCGTAATGAAGCGAGGGCAGGGAGGAACACACGATCCATAATGCTGTTTGCTCGCCATTATACTCGTGTGTAGATATATGCTTGTGGACAAACAACAATAAATAGACAGACAGTTTCACACAGAGCGCTTGCTGAACACACAGAAGCTGACAATGTTTGGTCTGGGAGCGCTTTATAGCTTCCTGCTAGACGTCACCCGGCTATACGCCATTGGACTGATTTCAAGTCAAGTCAAGTCAAATATATTTATATAGCGCTTTTCACAATACAGATTGTATCAAAGCTGCTTCACAGTATCAATCAAAACAACTTAACAATGTTTGTTTATTACTGGAAAAAAGACATCCAAATTTGGTAGAGCTGATCAATGGTATGATTGGTTAATTAATTTGAATATCCCCAACTGAGCAAGCCAAAGGCAACAGTGGGAAGGAACCGAAAAACTCCATCCAGTGACCTAATGGTGTCCTAACACCCCATCAGATGACCCAATGGAGAAAAAAAACCTTGGGAGAACCCAGGCTCAGTCGGGGGCCAGTTCTCCTCTGGCGTTTATGAACTAGAGGCCGAATTTACAGTAACTATAAGATAAAAAATTTATATGAATGCCTGGCTAAATAGATGCGTCTTCAGTCTAGTTTTAAACTGGGAGAGCGAGTCTGAGCTAAATAGACTGGAGCTAAACCATTTAGAGCTTTATAAGTCAAAAGCAATACCTTGTATTTAATACGGAACATTATAGGTAACCAATGAAGTGATGATAAAATCGGTGTTATATGATAATATTTTCTTGATCTTGTAAGAACTCTAGCGGCTGCATTTTGGACTAACTGTAGCTTGTTTATTGAAGATGCAGGACAACCAGCTAATAAAGCATTACAGTAATCTAGTCTCGAGGTCATGAATGCATGAACTAACTTTTCTGCATCAGAGACTGATAGCATATTACGTAGCCTAGCAATGTTTCTAAGGTGGAAAAAGGCAGTCTTTGTAACATATGAAATATGCTTCTCAAAAGACAGGTTGCAGTCTAATGTAACACCCAGGTCTTTTACTGTAGCGGATAAAGTAACAGGGCATCCTACTATGTTAAAGTCGTGCTGTGAAAGGTTTTGTGGATGGTTTTTAGAACCGATAAGTATTACCTCTGTCTTGTCTGGATTTAATGAAAGAAAATTACGCGTCATCCAATCTTTTATATCTTTAACACAATCTGTCAATTTGGATAATTTAGCGTATTCATCTGGCCGTGATGAAATATATATTTGAGTGTCATCAGCATAACAATGGAAACTAATTCCATGTTTCCTTAGAATATTACCAAGTGGCAGCATATATATTGAGAATAATAAAGGGCCTAACACAGATCCCTGCGGCACTCCATAGTTTGCCGAAGTTATAATCGATTTTTCTCCATTTAAGTAGACGAAATGGTAGTGGTCAGATAAGTATGACCTGAACCAGCTTAATGCTTGTCCTTGAACACCAGTGTAATTTTGTAGTCGATCTAAGAGTATTGTGTGATCTATACTATCGAACGCAACACTAAGATCAAGTAAAACTAGTACTGAGATACAGCCTTGGTCCGAAGCTAAAAGTAAATCATTTGTGATTCTAACAAGCGCAGTTTCAGTGCTATGATGTGGCCTGAATCCAGACTAAAACTTTTCATAGATGTCGTTTTCTTGCAAGAAAGAGCCGAGTTGAGCGGACACAACTTTTTCTAATATTTTTGACATAAATGGAAGATTCGAAATGGGTCTGTAATTTGCTAGGTTATTTGGATCTAATTGTGGTTTCTTAATAAGAGGTTTTATAACTGCCAGCTTGAACGTTCTTGGAACATGACCTAAAGATAAAGATGAGTTAATAATATTGAGAAGAGGCTCTTCCACTATAGGTAACACTTCTTTCAGTAGTTCAGTTGGTATAGGATCTAATAAACATGTTGTTGTTTTAGATGAAGTGATAAGTTTATTTAACTCTTTTTGTTCTATGGTTGTAAAGCATTGTAATTGTTCTTGCAGGGTGATAATTGCGGCCGAATTATAAGGCGCGAGCAAAGATCGAACGTTTACGATTTTGATTCTGATGCTTTCAATTTTCTCGGTGAAGAAGTTCATGAAATCATTACTACTAAACTGTAACGAGGTATTTTGTTCAGACGACGTCTGTTTATTTGTTAGTCTAGCCACGGTATTAAATAAAAACCTTGGATTATTTCGGTTGTTTTCTATTAATTTGCTGAGGTGCTCAGCCCTGGCCGTTTTAAGTGCCTTTTTATAAAGTGACATACTGTCTTTCCACGCGATTTTAAAGACCTCTAAATTAGTTGTTTTCCATTTACGCTCTAAATTACGGGTTTCTCTCTTTAAAACATACGTAGTATTATTGTACCATGGTGCTATACTTTTTTCTCTGACCTTTTTTAATCTAATGGGTGCAACAATATCCAATGTTCTAGAGAGAATGGTGCTCATAGTGCTAGTTAGTTCGTCTAATTCATCTGTTTGTTTGGGTTCAGGCAGCAGCTGAGACAGATCAGATAAGCTATTTGAGAAATGATCTATGGTGGATGGACGAATTGTTCTACCTGGTCGATAACGTTGCGCAGCATGACATATTACAGCAGTGCGTAATATGCAAGTTACCAAGTAGTGGTCAGTGACATCATCACTTTGTGGAATGATATCTATATCGGTTGGATCGGTTCCATATGATATAATTAAATCGAGTGTATGATTAAGATGATGAGTTGGTCCGGTGACGTTTTGCTTGACCCCGAAGGAGTTTAATAAATCTGTAAACGCAGCCCCTAACGCATCATTTAAATTATCTACGTGTATGTTAAAATCTCCAACAATTAATGCTTTATCGATGTTGACCAAAAGATCTGATAGAAAGTCAGCAAACTCTTTTAAGAAATTGGCGTAAGGCCCTGGAGGTCTATATACGGTAGCCAATGCTAGAGATAATAGGGATTTTTTTCTTACATCTAAGAGCGTAACATTTAGCACTTAAAACGAATTAAACCTATGACGAGTTTTCTGAGTAACATTAAGGATATCTCTGTAGATTGTTGCAACTCCGCCGCCACGACCGATCAGACGGGGCTCATGCTTATAACAGTATCCTGGCGGAGTAGACTCATTTAGACCGAAATAATCATTTGGTTTAAGCCAGGTTTCAGTAAGGCACAGAACATCGAAATTATTATCTGTGACCATTTCATTTACAATAACCGCCTTAGGTGTGAGCGATCTAATGTTTAGAAGACCTAGCTTTAGAAATTGTTTTTGTTCACTAATAGCGAGATTTTTTGTTTTAATAACAATTAGATTTTTTCTAGATCCCGCAGTAGATTTATTATTTGATCTTAGTAAACGAGGAACACAGTTTCTATGCAATGTTCTACACTAGTATTAATATCAATTAAATTGGTGCAGTAGAGACTGTGATTTGGATTTTTGGTTACTAGTCAAATGGTATTTAACATCTTGGAGATGTTATCCGACAGAAGATCTGCCCCGATTCTACTTGGGTGTAAGCCATCAGCGCAGAAGAGCCTTGGTCGCTCCCAAAACAGATTCCAATTATTTACAAAAATCAGTTTCTGCTCATTGCACCATGACAATAACCATTCATTTAGCGCGAATAAACTACTGAACTTTTCATGCCCTCGTCGGTACGTAGGAAGCGGTCCAGACACAATAATCGATGTTTCAGGCGATGTGTTGCGTACCGTATCGATAAGGCTCCTGAAGTCTTTCTTCAGAACCTCCGTCTGTCGCAGCCTAATGTCGTTAGCTCCCGCGTGCAGCACAACAGCTCCGACGCGCTCGTCACCGTTCAAGATCTCAGTTACCCGCGCAGTGATATCGAGAACACGAGCACCAGGAAAGCAGTGACTGTGCACCTTACTTTTACCTAACGTAGCGTGGACGTGTCGGACGGTGGAATCGCCAATGATCACAGCATCGCGTTCCGTTTCGCGAAGAGGGGAGAAGCGGTTCTGAGTGGAGATCTCGAAAACCGGGAGGGGCGAAAAGATTCTTGTCCTGGCACGCGGCTTCCGCGGAACCACCCAGGCTTCGTGGTGGTGTGTTGGAGCCGGAGTGAATGAAATCATGGCTGATCGTGACCTGGACGCTCGGGACCAATGCTGAGAAACGCACGGAGTAGACGAGGTCAGCGTCAGCGGATTACTAACGTTAATCACTGATCCGTGTGCATCAGCGCGTGATGTTTCAAGAGCTAAACGCCGGTCTCTCAGCTCAGCTGGTCTCTCTAGAAGGTCACGGATCTGCTTTTCTACAGCTTCTAATTCAGACTGCACCGCGAGCAATTCAGATCTGTTCTCATCTGCACCAAAAGGTAGACAACATACACCTGACATATTCGCCATTTTAACAGATGGACAGTAAGTTAGCAATGATGCAACCAGTGATGCTATTAATATTTATACTAATTTATGACTCAAGTCTTGGGTAAAAAACGTCTTTTTAGTGGTATGGGTGTAATGTAGACGCACGATAGACGGGAAAACAAACAAACTCACAGCAGGCAACGAGGCTGACAAAAGCAGTCGATCGCAGGGCGAACAGCAGTGAAGCGGTGTCTCGCTCTACGACCGACTAATTTCACACATGCTTCACGACGCAATCACGCAGAGCGTTCCCACAGCGTCAATCTCGACACTACGCGAGTTCGCTTGAAAGGGAACCGAAATTTGAGACAGGCTTTTTCAATAATGTTTGTTTAAATTGTGCTCCACTAAATTATAATATTCCCAAAAGAAGCCAAAACAGGATCATGGATTGTAATTCTGTGTTGCAATTTACACAAGATCATACTGTAGGTTATGGCTTGTAATACCGCTTGTCAGAGTAGTGGAAACCACTTGGAGGGTTGCACAATTTGTGATTTCAGTTTTATTTTATTTCAATAAAAGTTTTTTAAGTATTATTTTATGATCCGAACCCATGGGTCCTCAGGATTGCATCCAAATAGTCCCCATAAGCATTTCTGATCGAGGACGAGTGCACAGTCTGCTCATACGGGGCTTTATTAATGTCTATTAACTAGTGATTGAAGCAACGTGTCGACTAGACAAATCTGAGAATGTGTAGCTTTGCAGGTTAAGACAGACCTTCAGTATGTGAGGGTCTGTGTGTGTGTGTGCGTGTTTGTGTGTGTGTGTTTGTGTGTGTGTGTGTGTGTGTGTGTGTGTGTGTGTGTGTGTGAGATTGTGTGTGTGTATATGAGTGTTTTTGTGTGAGTGTATAATAGAGAGAGAGAGAGTGTGTGTGTGTGTGTGTGTGTGAGAGAGATTGTTTGTGTGTGTGTTGTGTGTGTTTTGTGAGTTTGTGTGTGTTAGAGTGTGTTGTGTTTGAGTGCATGTTCTAAACGATGTCTAAAACAAGTGTGTGTGTGTTAGAGTGTGTTGTGTGCATATGTGTGTTCTAAAACGGTGTGTGTTGTGTGAGTGCGTGCGTGTGCGTGTGTGTGTGTGTGTGTGTGTGTGTGTGTGTGTGTGTGTGTGTGTGTGTGTGTGTGTGTGTGTGTGTGTGTGTGTGTGTGTGTGTGTGAATAAATCAAAGCTTCTCTCTCTGCTACTCCATAAAATATTCACAAGGACATTTGCTTCCACTGAATGCAGAGCCGTTGATCTGAGACTGGAAAGCCACTAGAAACACACCGTCCAGTCGCTGGCATTCACTGGACTCTCATGACCTTCCCCATACCGTTGTTAACTCTTGTAGATTTAGCTGTGATCTTATTTCTGATCCTACAGGAGCTGACAGCTAGAGTGTATGTTTGTTACCATCCTCGACATATGTAACGCTGTGGAAACGCTGTGGAAACGAGTTGATGTAAGTGTGTTTGAGTGTGTGCATGTGGGTTTGGGAATGTATGTTTATTTATCCACCTGATCCACACTCAATCTGTTTCACTGGCAGACACTTTATTGAGCGCCTGGACCCGCTGGGAACGCTGACCGCTTTACACAGAGATTGTCCTGTTGTCTGTGTGTTTCAGAGAGAGAGAGAGAGAGAGAGAGAGAGAGAGAGATGTTGAGTGAATCTCTCTCATCCATCTCTGCGGTTCCACGTCTGCATCTCACACTCCCACTGCATTCACTTCCGTTAGGATTTCTCCCATTTATTCATTTAGCAGATGCTTTTATCCAAAGTGACTTACAACTGAGCAAGAATTTATCATAAAGAGGCAATAAACATGAGAAGCAGAAACTTATTATTATTATTATAAATTCTGCGACTCTCTCGCTCTCTCTTCGAGTGTGTGAGAAACAGCGACAGCGAGTCGAGCGCCTCACACTAGTGTTTAATGATGTTTTATTAACAAGTCATTCCAACCAGCTGTCAGCAATCAGTAATCAACAGGTCCACTCAATCAGCACGAGTAAGGCCTATAAATATACGCAGTCGACTCACCCTTATTCCTCGACAGTTTTCAGCATCCCTCCAGCACCCCATCTCCTCACACTCGCCTGGTTATCTTCCTAACCAGAGATACGGGGGAGTACTCTGGGTGGTTGCCCAGTTTCCGAGCTCGGAGATATACGCATACGCCAGATCAATCCATAATGCTGTTTGCTCGCCATTATACTCCTTTCTAGATATGCTTGTAGACAAACAACAATAAATAGACAGAGACAGTTTCACACAGAGCGCTTGCTGAACACACAGAAGCTGACAATGTTTGGTCTGGGTGCGCTTTATAGCTTCCCGCCATGACGTCACCCGACTATACGCCATTGGACTGATTTCACACATGCTTCACGACGCAATCACGCAGAGTGTTCCCACAGCGTAAATCTCGACACTACGCTCACGCCAAATACGCATAACCAAGTGTGAACTCGTGAACTGTGCGTCAAATACACTGTGAATTCATTGAGATGAACTGAAATAGTGCGCTTGACGGAGAGCAAAATGCTCAACTGTGTTCGGCGAGTGGAAGTATATCTGTGTACCAGCTCCAGATTGTAGAGGTAGTTCCTCTTTTAGTGATAATCTCCGATTCACGAACGCCTTCCACCATTGTTGTTTTCACTCTGAATCTGCACGAGAGCTACGAATGTGTCCCAAACAGAAATACTTCATCAATTGCATAATAAAAAATAATAAAAAAAATCAATTCTTCTTAAAGCTTAAAAAAAAAAAAAAAACTTCATCAACTAGGCTTAATCGTTATTATCATTGGAAGACCAAATCTTACCTAGAGGATAATTTTTACCGGTGTATCGCAAATCAAGTCACCTTCATTTATATAGCGCTTTTAACAATATGGATGTTTCAAAGCAGCTTTACAGTGATTATAGGAAGTAAAGTAACAGAGATTGTTTTGGCTTTACAGCAGCTCTAGAATAAAGTTATCCAGCTAAAGTTATCCAGATGATAATAATGATAATATTCACCAGCAAGAAACTGAACGAAAACATTCTGGAAAGGGATTTTGTGCCTCTCAGCGTCGACGCTGGCTTCTGGAGGGCATGTAGATTCATGAGGAGTGTGTAGAGCCTGTGGCCGTTCTGCAAGCTTCAATCTCATGAACCAGTGCACTGAGATAAACAGAAGTGTGACGTGTCTTGGGCTCATTGAAGAACAGTCGTGATGCATCTGTAGTCTGAAGAGCATTGCAATAGTCCAGCCTAGAGATGACCAGGGCCTGGACAAGGAGCTGTGTTTCATGGGCCTGATCTTCCTGATGTTGTGTGGTGCAAACCTGCGTGACGGAGCTGGCCTTGCAGTGTGGTCTTGCTGGTCATCAAACATTACCTCAAGATTTCTGTCCGAACTTGATGGGATTATCATTGCAAGATGGTGAAATTGGTGAAGTTGCAGGGAAACCGAGACGCTCCGTGTTTGTAAGGTTGCACTGATGCATTTCTCTCTCTCTGAATCTCACTGCTGCATCACACTGGCCCTTTTACTACAATCAATAGTATCCAAATTTAATTTATATAAAAAAACAGAATATTGCAAAACTGTTTGCAAATAATTAACTATAAATAAAGATATTTGGAAAATTTTTAGGATTTATATTTTCATAATTTCTTTATATATTTTAAGTTTTCATCATTTATTTTCCAATAAAATATTTATTAACATTTAAGCTAAATTTTGGGTATTTTATTTGCATTTCCCATTTAGAATTACAAATAAAGATATTTGAATATTTTTTTGGGATTTATTTTTTCATAATTTATTTTAATCTTTCAATTTTTAGGTGTTCAAGCACGAAGTGCTGAAAACCTATTGTATTTGTAAGGATTTTTATTAGGTGTTCAAGCACGAAGTGCTGAAAACCTATTGTAATTGTACTGATTTTTAGGTGTTCAAGCACGAAGTGCTGAAAACCTATTGTATTTGTAAGGATTTTTATTATTAGGTGTTCAAGCACGAAGTGCTGAAAACCTATTGTATTTGTACTGATTTTTAGGTGTTCAAGCACGAAGTGCTGAAAACCTATTGTATTTGTGCTGATTTTTATTATTATTATTATTATTATTATTATTATTATTCTGCCGTAAAACGCATCGTGCAGACCAAACCGTAAGTGCTAGAGACTTGAAACTTTGTCAGATGGTAGTACAAAAATCGAGGAGAGGTTATCAAATTATGAGCCCGATTGGCCCATAGGTGGCGCTATAGCAACCAATTGCGCAAAACTGCTCATAACTCCTAGACCGTATGTCGTAGACTCAAGTGTCTTATATCTCTGGAAAGCTGGAAACCTGAAGTAAAAAACGTATATCTCCGATTTCATTTCCGCCATGATAGATTTTCCGCCATTTTGAATTTTGTCGAAAAACTACTTTTGCGAACTAGTCCCTGGTTTTTCGCCCGATCGGAACCAAACCAGTGCCAAAATGTTCTCTGGAGTCTGACTATCAATAATTATCGAAAAAAAGTTGAAATTTTGATTCACGGTCGCTAGGGGGCGCAAAATGAACGTTGTGGGCGGAGCCTATTTTACTAAAATGGCTATAACTCAAGAAGTAAATGAGATAGCTTCACCAAACTCGGTACACATGTGAATAAGTTCATTCTGAGGTCACAGTAAAAAAATCGCGACGATTGGGCACTAGGTGGCGCTATAACATTAAAAAAACATAAATAGGGCTGTGACCACCTGACCATTGGTCCGATTGACTTGAAAATTGGTATGCAGTGTCTTGGTCCAAGGCCCCATGTATGTATAAAAGGACATTGGCGTATCTCAAAAAACATGGCCGCCATCGGCCAATGAAGTTTGAGCACCTGTGAGACGAGGTTAACGGAGGCCGATCGGAACGAAACTCGATGGGCATGTTCGACTCATGGCCCAAGAGGTCTGTAAGAGTTTTGAAAGAAATCGGCCACTAGTTGGCGCTAACAAGTTTTACGGCTCTGTAATCACGTGGTGTGGCACACATCCCCACAAAATGCATATCATTTGATAGATCTCCTCATGCTGAACAACTTTGCCTCTAGAACCATTGCTGTCAATCAAATCGTTCATTAAATATTCACAAATATGTTTAAAACCTACTTTTGCGAACTAGTCCTAGGATTTTCGCCCGATCGGAACCAGACCAGTCTAGGACAATTCTCTGGACTCTCTAGATCAATAATTATCAAAAAAAAGTTGAAATTTGGCATTTGGTTGGCTATAACAGGGTCATTTATAAAATGGGCGTGGCAAAATATAGTCAAAAGCCTATAAATCCTATACGAAAACTCAGAACTTCACAAAAATTGGTGAGCATATGTGACATAACATCCTTAAAAAGCATGCCAAATTTTATGGAGATCGGACCATAGGTGGCGCTATAACTGTTAAAAAGCTTTGAAACAATGTATTTCCTATGGTAAATTGCCTGTATTTGCTGTAAATGGTGTTTTGCATTTATTATCATGTAATGTTCATATCATAATGTTCAAAACCAGTGCAGTACAATTCTCTGGACTCTCTAGATCAATAATTATCAGAAAAAGTTGAACAACTTCATTTGGATGGCTATAATAGGGTCACTTCACAATGTAGCCATGACCTAGTGTCCCCAAAAGCTTATATCTCTTCAATGAATGCTCAGATCTTCTTAAAAACAAGTCAGAACATGTGCCATATGACTCCAAACAATCATGAAAAATTTCAGACAGATCGGACAAAATTTGCCTCTATAACAGTTAAAAATGGGAAAATTAAATGAATATAATGGCATATTAAGCCAATAAGTAGTATTTTACTGCCCCCTGCTGTTTAAAATATGAATTATACTTGAGTAGTGTGACAAAATTACTATTTAGACTTTATAAAATTACTATTTTAACATTTACAATCACATTAAGTCAAATTTCATCTATTGAAGTATCACTATTGACAATTCTGTCACATTGACAAATGTGAATCCTGAATGAGACATAGTTCAAATCTCTGTATCTACAACAGAATGTGTGTGTAGTCCTATGTTTCTGAATAAATTCTGAATAATCTGATTAATAGTTTGCAAAGACATGTATGAAATAACATTCAAATATATTTTCATAATGATTTTGTGTGTGTGTGTGTGTGTGTGTGTGTGTGTAAGCTTGCATAAAGGAGTTAAAATGGAAAAACTGTCAAAATGAAAGTGGCCTGCAGAGGGCAGTAGAAGACCACTTATTGGCTCATTCTACTTATTAATGAAGTCTTTTAACAGGTGCATTCATATTTAGACACTATAAAATCACTTGTATAACAATTACTATTATAACACAATCATATTTTCTCAGAGTTTATCACTTCATTTGTTCTGACACTTCACATCAATGCTAGCAATGTGGTAAATCATGATAAACTATGGTAAATCATGCTAGAATCACAGTACTCTATGGCAGTGTTGGGAACCCTAATCAAACACACCTGATTCAACTCATCAGCTCATAATCACATAGGTTAATGAGCTGATGAGTTGAATCAGGTGTGATTGATTAGAGAGACAGAGAAAACGGGTCCTTCAGGACAGGTTTGGGAACCACTGCTCTATGGTAAATCATCCTAGAACGTAGTAAATCATACTAGAACTTGGTAAATCATGGTAAATCATGCTAGATTCATGGTAAATCATACTGGAACATGGTAAATCATGAAAAATCACACTAAAATGTGGTATATCATGGTAAATCATGCTAAAACATGGTCTATTCCATCTATGATATCAGTGGTTAAATGCTTGCTACATAAAACGTAATGTCTTTTGATGCTTGTGTGGTTAAAAATCTTAAATGCCTTAACTGCTTGAACACCGCTAAATGCTGCTTGCAGCTTTAATTATTATTATTATTCTCCGCTAAAACGCATCGTGCAGACCAAACCGTAAGTGCTAGAGACTTGAAACTTTGTCAGATGGTAGTACAAAAATCGAGGAGAGGTTATCAAATTATGAGCCCGATTGGCCCATAGGTGGCGCTATAGCAACCAATTGCGCAAAACTGCTCATAACTCCTAGACCGTATGTCGTAGACTCAAGTGTCTTATATCTCTGGAAAGCTGGAAACCTGAAGTAAAAAACGTATATCTCCGATTTCATTTCCGCCATGATAGATTTTCCGCCATTTTGAATTTTGTCGAAAAACTACTTTTGCGAACTAGTCCCTGGTTTTTCGCCCGATCGGAACCAAACCAGTGCCAAAATGTTCTCTGGAGTCTGACTATCAATAATTATCGAAAAAAAGTTGAAATTTTGATTCACGGTCGCTAGGGGGCGCAAAATGAACGTTGTGGGCGGAGCCTATTTTACTAAAATGGCTATAACTCAAGAAGTAAATGAGATAGCTTCACCAAACTCGGTACACATGTGAATAAGTTCATTCTGAGGTCACAGTAAAAAAATCGCGACGATTGGGCACTAGGTGGCGCTATAACATTAAAAAAACTTAAATAGGGCTATGACCACCTGACCGTTGGTCCGATTGACTTGAAAATTGGTATGCAGTGTCTTGGTCCAAGGCCCCATGTATGTATAAAAGGACATTGGCTTATCTCAAAAAACATGGCCGCCATCGGCCAATGAAGTTTGAGCACCTGTGAGACGAGGTTAACGGAGGCCGATCGGAACGAAACTCGATGGGCATGTTCGACTCATGGCCCAAGAGGTCTGTAAGAGTTTTGAAAGAAATCGGCCACTAGTTGGCGCTAACGAGTTTTACGGCTCTGTAATCACGTGGTGTGGCACTTATCCCCACAAAATGCATATCATTTGATAGATCTCCTCATGCTGAACAACTTTGCCTCTAGAACCATTGCTGTCAATCAAATCGTTCATTAAATATTCACAAATATGTTTAAAACCTACTTTTGCAAACTAGTCCTAGGATTTTCGCCCGATCGGAACCAGACCAGTCTAGGACAATTCTCTGGACTCTCTAGATCAATAATTATCAAAAAAAGTTGAAATTTGGCATTTGGTTGGCTATAACAGGGTCATTTATAAAATGGGCGTGGCAAAATATAGTCAAAAGCCTATAAATCCTATACGAAAACTCAGAACTTCACAAAAATTGGTGAGCATATGTGACATAACATCCTTAAAAAGCATGCCAAATTTTATGGAGATCGGACCATAGGTGGCGCTATAACTGTTAAAAAGCTTTTAAACAATGTATTTCCTATGGTAAATTGCCTGTATTTGCTGTAAATGGTGTTTTGCATTTATTATCATGTAATGTTCATATCATAATGTTCAAAACCAGTGCAGTACAATTCTCTGGACTCTCTAGATCAATAATTATCAGAAAAAGTTGAACAACTTCATTTGGATGGCTATAATAGGGTCACTTCACAATGTAGCCATGACCTAGTGTCCCCAAAAGCTTATATCTCTTCAATGAATGCTCAGATCTTCTTAAAAACAAGTCAGAACATGTGCCATATGACTCCAAACAATCATGAAAAATTTCAGACAGATCGGACAAGATTTGCCTCTATAACAGTTAAAAATGGGAAAATTAAATGAATATAATGGCATATTAAGCCAATAAGTAGTATTTTACTGCCCCCTGCTGTTTAAAATATGAATTATACTTGAGTAGTGTGACAAAATTACTATTTAGACTTTATAAAATTACTATTTTAACATTTACAATCACATTAAGTCTAATTTCATCTATTGAAGTATCACTATTGACAATTCTGTCACATTGACAAATGTGAATCCTGAATGAGACATAGTTCAAATCTCTGTATCTACAACAGAATGTGTGTGTAGTCCTATGTTTCTGAATAAATTCTGAATAATCTGATTAATAGTTTGCAAAGACATGTATGAAATAACATTCAAATATATTTTCATAATGATTTTGTGTGTGTGTGTGTGTGTGTGTGTGTGTGTGTGTGTGTGTGTGTGTGTGTGTGTGTGTGTGTGTGTAAGCTTGCATAAAGGAGTTAAAATGGAAAAACTGTCAAAATGAAAGTGGCCAGCAGAGGGCAGTAGAAGACCACTTATTGGCTCATTCTACTTATTAATGAAGTCTTTTAACAGGTGCATTCATATTTAGACACTATAAAATCACTTGTATAACAATTACTATTATAACACAATCATATTTTGTCAGAGTTTATCACTTCATTTGTACTGACACTTCACATCAATGCTAGCAATGTGGTAAATCATGATAAACTATGGTAAATCATGCTAGAATCACGGTACTCTATGGCAGTGTTGGGAACCCTAATCAAACACACCTGATTCAACTCATCAGCTCATAATCACATAGGTTATTGAGCTGATGAGTTGAATCAGGTGTGATTGATTAGAGAGACAGAGAAAACGGGTCCTTCAGGACAGGTTTGGGAACCACTGCTCTATGGTAAATCATCCTAGAACGTAGTAAATCATACTAGAACTTGGTAAATCATGGTAAATCATGCTAGATTCATGGTAAATCATACTGGAACATGGTAAATCATGAAAAATCACACTAAAATGTGGTATATCATGGTAAATCATGCTAAAACATAGTCTATTCCATCTATGATATCAGTGGTTAAATGCTTGCTACATAAAACGTAATGTCTTTTGATGCTTGTGTGGTTAAAAATCTTAAATGCCTTAACTGCTTGAACACCGCTAAATGCTGCTTGCAGCTTTAATTATTAGGGGCCAAGCCCCGAAGGGGCAAGGCACCTATTGTATCTGTTAGTTTTTAGGGGCCAAGCCCCGAAGGGGCAAGGCACCTATTGTATCTGTTAGTTTTCTTATTATTATTATTCTTCTTCTTCTTCTTCCGCAAATGGAAGTCTATGGCAGCCCTATGAACCGTACATAGGAAAATGATGAAATTTGGCACACTTGTAGTGATGCTAATGAATAGTAATTGGACCAATTTTTGACCCTCTAGGACCAACTCTATAGCGCCACCACCAGTTCAAAAATTCAACATTGAAATGGTTATAACTTTTGAACCCTTTGATCTAGAGACATGAAACTTAGTACACCTGATTCCACTCATCATGCTGATCACAACCAATACCTTACATTAAGACCCCGCCCATTACAGTAGTGGCCATTTTGAAATGTACAGTATTCAGTTATTTCGCTACTCCTCCTTCAAATTTTGTCCAATTTTCTCCAACCATGTGCTCAAATGATCTTCGGACTGAGCCACATAAAAGTACTGTTCCCGATTTTTTTTATTCATCTTTGTTCAAGAGTTATGGTGTCGCAAACTTAACGAGGTCCACCCAAAATTGGCTACGAGGCTGTATCTCGGCCAAAGTTTGATCAATTGAAACGAAAATTGGTACACTTCATTGGAAGCATGTTCTGAGGTTCCATGCCAAAGTTGGGAATAGCGCCACCTATGGGTCATGAGATATGAAAAATAGCTATTTTGGCCAATAACTTTTGAACAGTTTGTCAGAAAATCATAAATGTGGTATCTATGGATTCCTTGTGTCATGTCGATTCTGTGGATATCAATATTGCCAGGATTGGATGTACCACGTGTCCGCCATTTAGAATTTTGTCATAAATTGCAATATCTTTTAAATTATTTGACATATTAGCACAAAATTTGGTAGGGATGATCGACAAAATGTCCTGAAGGGACATGAAAATTTTGAACACAGCGCCACCTAGTGTTCCTGAGATATAAGTTTTTTTGCAAAAACGCTTATAACTTTTGAAAACATTGTTCAAATTTTGATTACTTTATGTCATTATGTTCCTTGGTTTATGCCGATTCAGACAATATCTCATTTGTCATTTTCCAACAATGTGACTTTCCGCCATATTGGAGCAAATGATAAACAGTTTTTTCGCTACTCCTCCTTCAAAATTTGTCCAATTTTCTCCAAACATGTGCTCAAATGATCTTCGGACTGAGCCGCACAGAAGTACTGTTCCCGATTTTTTTGTTATACTGAAAAAAAAAAAGTTATGATGTCGCAAACTTAACGAGGTCGACCCAAAATTGGTTCAGAGGCTGTAACTTGTAAACAGTTTGTCACAAAATCATAAAATTGGTGTCTATCGATTCCTTGCGCCATGTCGAATCCGAGGATATCTATTTTGCCAGGATTGGATGTACCAAGTCATAAGCTAAATTAGCATTAATTAGCTTAGCATGCTAATCTGGTTAACATTTTTGTGAACTCATTCTCACAGTGAACCCTCTCCTCTGCTGCTTTGAAATTCACGTTCTCTGAGTGGCGCGATTGGCTAAACCATGCATCTCGAATCCCGAAACATTCTGGTCGTGGGTTCGAGTCCCATGTGGGACGACTTTAAAATTGTGTATAAAGTTGTCATTTCAATTCCTTCCGGCTCTGGACTGCTGTTGGTGCTTAAATGCTCTCTGTGCTTCAGTTACATGTATATTCAATTTGTGCTGTTTTTGTTCTTGCGGCTCTGCACTGCTATTGGTGCTTAAATGCTTGCTGCGCTTCTGTGCTTACAGTACTTGCTGTACTTGATGTGCTTGATGTACATTTACATGTACTATCAATTTCTGCTGTTTTTGTTCTTCCGGCTCTGCACTGCTGTTGGAGCTTAAATGCTTGCTGTACTTGCTGTACTTGCTGTACTTGCAGTACTTGCTGTACTTGCAGTACTTGCTGTACTTGCAGTACTTGCTGTACTTGCTGTACTTGCAGTACTTGCAGTACTTGCTGTACTTGCTGTGTTTGCAGTACTTGCTGTACTTGTTCTGCTTGCGGTGCCTTGAAGGGCTTGGCCCCGTGTTGCTGCTTGCAGCTATATTCTTATTATTATTATTCTTCTTCTTCTTCCGCAAATGGAAGTCTATGGCAGCCCTATGAACCGTACATAGGAAAATGATGAAATTTGGCACACTTGTAGTGATGCTAATGAATAGTAATTGGACCAATTTTTGACCCTCTAGGACCAACTCTATAGCGCCACCACCAGTTCAAAAATTCAACATTGAAATGGTTATAACTTTTGAACCCTTTGATCTAGAGACATGAAACTTAGTACACCTGATTCCACTCATCATGCTGATCACAACCAATACCTTACATTAAGACCCCGCCCATTACAGTAGTGGCCATTTTGAAATGTACAGTATTCAGTTATTTCGCTACTCCTCCTTCAAATTTTGTCCAATTTTCTCCAACCATGTGCTCAAATGATCTTCGGACTGAGCCACATAAAAGTACTGTTCCCGATTTTTTTTATTCATCTTTGTTCAAGAGTTATGGTGTCGCAAACTTAACGAGGTCCACCCAAAATTGGCTACGAGGCTGTATCTCGGCCAAAGTTTGATCAATTGAAACGAAAATTGGTACACTTCATTGGAAGCATGTTCTGAGGTTCCATGCCAAAGTTGGGAATAGCGCCACCTATGGGTCATGAGATATGAAAAATAGCTATTTTGGCCAATAACTTTTGAACAGTTTGTCAGAAAATCATAAATGTGGTATCTATGGATTCCTTGTGTCATGTCGATTCTGTGGATATCAATATTGCCAGGATTGGATGTACCACGTGTCCGCCATTTAGAATTTTGTCATAAATTGCAATATCTTTTAAATTATTTGACATATTAGCACAAAATTTGGTAGGGATGATCGACAAAATGTCCTGAAGGGACATGAAAATTTTGAACACAGCGCCACCTAGTGTTCCTGAGATATAAGTTTTTTTGCAAAAACGCTTATAACTTTTGAAAACATTGTTCAAATTTTGATTACTTTATGTCATTATGTTCCTTGGTTTATGCCGATTCAGACAATATCTCATTTGTCATTTTCCAACAATGTGACTTTCCGCCATATTGGAGCAAATGATAAACAGTTTTTTCGCTACTCCTCCTTCAAAATTTGTCCAATTTTCTCCAAACATGTGCTCAAATGATCTTCGGACTGAGCCGCACAGAAGTACTGTTCCCGATTTTTTTGTTATACTGAAAAAAAAAAAGTTATGATGTCGCAAACTTAACGAGGTCGACCCAAAATTGGTTCAGAGGCTGTAACTTGTAAACAGTTTGTCACAAAATCATAAAATTGGTGTCTATCGATTCCTTGCGCCATGTCGAATCCGAGGATATCTATTTTGCCAGGATTGGATGTACCAAGTCATAAGCTAAATTAGCATTAATTAGCTTAGCATGCTAATCTGGTTAACATTTTTGTGAACTCATTCTCACAGTGAACCCTCTCCTCTGCTGCTTTGAAATTCACGTTCTCTGAGTGGCGCGATTGGCTAAACCATGCATCTCGAATCCCGAAACATTCTGGTCGTGGGTTCGAGTCCCATGTGGGACGACTTTAAAATTGTGTATAAAGTTGTCATTTCAATTCCTTCCGGCTCTGGACTGCTGTTGGTGCTTAAATGCTCTCTGTGCTTCAGTTACATGTATATTCAATTTGTGCTGTTTTTGTTCTTGCGGCTCTGCACTGCTATTGGTGCTTAAATGCTTGCTGCGCTTCTGTGCTTACAGTACTTGCTGTACTTGATGTGCTTGATGTACATTTACATGTACTATCAATTTCTGCTGTTTTTGTTCTTCCGGCTCTGCACTGCTGTTGGAGCTTAAATGCTTGCTGTACTTGCTGTACTTGCTGTACTTGCAGTACTTGCTGTACTTGCAGTACTTGCTGTACTTGCAGTACTTGCTGTACTTGCTGTACTTGCAGTACTTGCAGTACTTGCTGTACTTGCTGTGTTTGCAGTACTTGCTGTACTTGTTCTGCTTGCGGTGCCTTGAAGGGCTTGGCCCCGTGTTGCTGCTTGCAGCTATATTTATTATTATTATTATTATTCTTCCGCCGTAAAACGCATCGTGCAGCCCAAACCGTAAGTGCTGGAGCCTTGAAACTTTGTCAGATGGTAGTACAAAAATCGAGGAGAGGTTATCAAATTATGAGCCCGATTGGCCCATAGGTGGCGCTATAGCAACCAATTGCGCGAAACTGCTCATAACTCCTAGACCGTAAGTTGTAGACTCAAGTGTCTTATATCACTGGAAAGCTGGTCACCTGACGAAAAAAACGTATATCTCCGATTTAATTTCCGCCAATATAGATTTTCCGCCATTTAGAATTTTGTCAAAAAACTACTTTTGCGAACTAGTCCCTGGTTTTTCGTCCGATCGGAACCAAACCAGTGCAGAAATGTTCTTTGGAGTCTGAATATAAATAATTATTGAAAAAAAGTTGAAATTACGATTTTCGGTCGCTAGGGGGCGCAAAATGAACATTGTGGGAGGAGCCTATTTTACTAAAATGGCTATAACTCGATAAGGAAATGAGATAGCTTCACCAAACTTGGTACACATGTGAATGAGTTCGATTTGAGGTCACAGTAAAAATATCGCGACGATCGAACACTAGGTGGCACTATAACATGAAAAAAACATATAAAGGGCTGATCGTTAGTCCGATTGACCTGAAAATTGGTATGCAGTGTCTTGGTCCAAGGCCCCATGTATGTCTATGAGGACATTGGCGTATCTCAAAAAACATGGCTGCCATCGGCCAATGAAGTTTGAGCACCTTTTAAACAAGGTTAACGGAGGCCGATCAGAACGAAACTCAATGGGCATGTTCAACTCATGGCCCAAGAGGTCTGTAAGAGTTTTGAAAGAAATCGGCCACTAGTTGGCGCTAACGAGTTTTACGGCTCTGTAATCACGTGGTGTTGCACACATCCCCTCAATATGCATATCAGTCGATAGATCTCCTCATGCTGAACAACTTTGCCTCTAGAACCATTGCTGTCAATCAAACCGTTCATTAAATATTCACGAATATGTTAAAAACCTACTTTTGCGAACTAGTCCCTGGTTTTTCGCCTGATCGGAACCAGACCAGTCTAGGACAATTCTCTGAACTCTCTAGATCAATAATTATCGAAAAAAAGTTGAACTTTGCCGTTTGGTCTGCTATAACAGGATCATTTATAAAAAGGGGCGTGTCAAAACACACTCAAAAGCCTATAAATCATAAATAAAAACTCGGAACTTCACAAAAATTGGTGAGCATATGTGACATAACATCATTAACAAGCATGCAAAGTTTCATGGAGATCGGACAATAGGTGGTGCTATAACTGTTAAAAATCTTAAAAACCATGTATTCCCATATGGTAAATTGCCAGTATTGACTGTAAATGGTTTGTTCCATCTAAGATCATATAATTTTCATATAATAACGTTCAAAACCAGTGCAGTACAATTCTCTGGACTCTCTAGAGCAATAATTATCAGAAAAGGTTGAACTTCTGCATTTTGATGGCTATAATAGGGTCACTTCAATGTGTAGCCTTGACCGAGTGTGCTCGAAAGCCTATATCTCTTCGATGAATGCTCAGATCTTATTAAAAACAAGTCTGAACATGTGGGCCATGACTCCAAATAATCATGAAAATTTTCGGACAGATTGGACAAAATAGGCCTGTATAACAGTTAAAAAGGTGAAAATGATATGAACATAATGGCCTATTAAGCCAATAAGTGGTATTTTACTGCCCCCTGCTGTTTAAAAAAAGTCATTTTGTCATACTACTCAACTATAATTAATATTTAGACTTTATAAATTCACTATTTTAACATTTACAATAACATTTAGTCAAAATTCATCTATTGAAGTGACAATTGAGTCACACCGGATCCTGAAGTTCCAAATGTCTCTATCTACAACAGAATGAGTGTGTGTAGATTAAATGATATGAAAAACATGGCATATTGTATAAGTAGGCTGTAATAGCACTGTTGTCCACTAGATGGAGCAGCAGCATTAGACATTTTTAATCTTTTTATCAGCTTTAAGCATTGGCTAACAAACAAATGCTTAAAGCATTTTCTTTAATTAGTTTTATATTATTACATTGCAAAGAAATATGTGAAATGCTCATATACCATTAAAACAGATTTTCACAATAACATATCCCAAAAATGTGTGTGTGTGTGTGTGTAAGCATGCATTATGGACTTAACATGATAAAAATGGTTTGCTTCAGTGAAGAATACTGGAGAAATAAAGTAGTTGAAAATGAAAGTGAGCCAATAAGTGGTCTTCTACTGCCCTCTGCTGGCCGCTCTTCTTATTAATAGTCTTTTCACATGTGCTTTTGCATTCATATGTATATAGACACTATAAAATCACTTATATAACAATTACTATTAAAACACATTCATATTCTGTCAGAATGTATCAGTTAATTTGTACTGACACTTCACATCAATGCTAGCAATGTGGTAAATCATGGTGAATTGTGGTAGAACATGATTTTTCACAATAACATAACCCAAACGTGTGTACATGTGTGTGCACGTGTGTGTGTGTGTGTGTGTGTGTGTGTGTGTGTGTGTGTGTGTGTGTGTGTGTGTGTGTGTGTGCGTGCATGTGTGTGTTTGTGTGTGTGTGTGTGTGAGAGAGAGAGAGAGAGAGCATGCATTATGGAGTTAACATGAAAAAAAATGGTTTGCTTTAGTGCAGAATACTGGAGAAACAAAGTAGTTTAAAATTAAAGTGAGCCAATAAGTGGTCTTCTACTGCCCTCTGCTGGCCACTCTTCTTTTTAATAGTCTTTTCACATGTGCTTTTGCATTCATATGTATATAGACACTATAAAATCACTTATATAACAATTACTATTATAACACATTCATATTCTGTCAGAGTGTATCAGTTCAATTGTTCTGATGCTTCAAATAATTGCTATCAACGTGGTAAATCATGGTAAATAACGCCAGAAACATGGTAAATCATAGTAAAAAAGGTAAATCATGCTAGAATCCTGGTAAATTATTCTAGAATGTGCTATATCATGGTAAATCATCCTATAACATGGTATATCAAGGTAAACTATGGAAAATCATGTTAGATTCATGGTAAATCATACTGGAACATGGCAAATCATGAAAAATCACACTGAAATGTAGTATATCATGGTAAATCATGCTTGCTACATGCAACTTAATGTCTTTTGATGCTTTTGTGCTTAACGGCCTTAAAGGCCTTAACTGCTTGAACACCGCTAAATGCTGCTTGCAGCTTTAATTATTATTAGGTGTTCAAGCACGAAGTGCTGAAAACCTATTGTATTTGTACTGATTTTTATTATTATTATTCTCCGCTAAAACGCATCGTGCAGACCAAACCGTAAGTGCTAGAGACTTGAAACTTTGTCAGATGGTAGTACAAAAATCGAGGAGAGGTTATCAAATTATGAGCCCGATTGGCCCATAGGTGGCGCTATAGCAACCAATTGCGCAAAACTGCTCATAACTCCTAGACCGTATGTCGTAGACTCAAGTGTCTTATATCTCTGGAAAGCTGGAAACCTGAAGTAAAAAACGTATATCTCCGATTTCATTTCCGCCATGATAGATTTTCCGCCATTTTTAATTTTGTCGAAAAACTACTTTTGCGAACTAGTCCCTGGTTTTTCGCCCGATCGGAACCAAACCAGTGCCAAAATGTTCTCTGGAGTCTGACTATCAATAATTATCGAAAAAAAGTTGAAATTTTGATTCACGGTCGCTAGGGGGCGCAAAATGAACGTTGTGGGCGGAGCCTATTTTACTAAAATGGCTATAACTCAAGAAGTAAATGAGATAGCTTCACCAAACTCGGTACACATGTGAATAAGTTCATTCTGAGGTCACAGTAAAAAAATCGCGACGATTGGGCACTAGGTGGCGCTATAACATTAAAAAAACTTAAATAGGGCTATGACCACCTGACCGTTGGTCCGATTGACTTGAAAATTGGTATGCAGTGTCTTGGTCCAAGGCCCCATGTATGTATAAAAGGACATTGGCTTATCTCAAAAAACATGGCCGCCATCGGCCAATGAAGTTTGAGCACCTGTGAGACGAGGTTAACGGAGGCCGATCGGAACGAAACTCGATGGGCATGTTCGACTCATGGCCCAAGAGGTCTGTAAGAGTTTTGAAAGAAATCGGCCACTAGTTGGCGCTAACGAGTTTTACGGCTCTGTAATCACGTGGTGTGGCACTTATCCCCACAAAATGCATATCATTTGATAGATCTCCTCATGCTGAACAACTTTGCCTCTAGAACCATTGCTGTCAATCAAATCGTTCATTAAATATTCACAAATATGTTTAAAACCTACTTTTGCAAACTAGTCCTAGGATTTTCGCCCGATCGGAACCAGACCAGTCTAGGACAATTCTCTGGACTCTCTAGATCAATAATTATCAAAAAAAGTTGAAATTTGGCATTTGGTTGGCTATAACAGGGTCATTTATAAAATGGGCGTGGCAAAATATAGTCAAAAGCCTATAAATCCTATACGAAAACTCAGAACTTCACAAAAATTGGTGAGCATATGTGACATAACATCCTTAAAAAGCATGCCAAATTTTATGGAGATCGGACCATAGGTGGCGCTATAACTGTTAAAAAGCTTTTAAACAATGTATTTCCTATGGTAAATTGCCTGTATTTGCTGTAAATGGTGTTTTGCATTTATTATCATGTAATGTTCATATCATAATGTTCAAAACCAGTGCAGTACAATTCTCTGGACTCTCTAGATCAATAATTATCAGAAAAAGTTGAACAACTTCATTTGGATGGCTATAATAGGGTCACTTCACAATGTAGCCATGACCTAGTGTCCCCAAAAGCTTATATCTCTTCAATGAATGCTCAGATCTTCTTAAAAACAAGTCAGAACATGTGCCATATGACTCCAAACAATCATGAAAAATTTCAGACAGATCGGACAAGATTTGCCTCTATAACAGTTAAAAATGGGAAAATTAAATGAATATAATGGCATATTAAGCCAATAAGTAGTATTTTACTGCCCCCTGCTGTTTAAAATATGAATTATACTTGAGTAGTGTGACAAAATTACTATTTAGACTTTATAAAATTACTATTTTAACATTTACAATCACATTAAGTCTAATTTCATCTATTGAAGTATCACTATTGACAATTCTGTCACATTGACAAATGTGAATCCTGAATGAGACATAGTTCAAATCTCTGTATCTACAACAGAATGTGTGTGTAGTCCTATGTTTCTGAATAAATTCTGAATAATCTGATTAATAGTTTGCAAAGACATGTATGAAATAACATTCAAATATATTTTCATAATGATTTTGTGTGTGTGTGTGTGTGTGTGTGTGTGTGTGTGTGTGTGTGTGTGTGTGTGTGTGTGTGTGTAAGCTTGCATAAAGGAGTTAAAATGGAAAAACTGTCAAAATGAAAGTGGCCAGCAGAGGGCAGTAGAAGACCACTTATTGGCTCATTCTACTTATTAATGAAGTCTTTTAACAGGTGCATTCATATTTAGACACTATAAAATCACTTGTATAACAATTACTATTATAACACAATCATATTTTGTCAGAGTTTATCACTTCATTTGTACTGACACTTCACATCAATGCTAGCAATGTGGTAAATCATGATAAACTATGGTAAATCATGCTAGAATCACGGTACTCTATGGCAGTGTTGGGAACCCTAATCAAACACACCTGATTCAACTCATCAGCTCATAATCACATAGGTTATTGAGCTGATGAGTTGAATCAGGTGTGATTGATTAGAGAGACAGAGAAAACGGGTCCTTCAGGACAGGTTTGGGAACCACTGCTCTATGGTAAATCATCCTAGAACGTAGTAAATCATACTAGAACTTGGTAAATCATGGTAAATCATGCTAGATTCATGGTAAATCATACTGGAACATGGTAAATCATGAAAAATCACACTAAAATGTGGTATATCATGGTAAATCATGCTAAAACATGGTCTATTCCATCTATGATATCAGTGGTTAAATGCTTGCTACATAAAACGTAATGTCTTTTGATGCTTGTGTGGTTAAAAATCTTAAATGCCTTAACTGCTTGAACACCGCTAAATGCTGCTTGCAGCTTTAATTATTATTATTATTATTATTTTTCTTCCGCCGTAAAACGCATCGTGCAGCCCAAACCGTAAGTGCTGGAGCCATGAAACTTTGTCAGATGGTAGTACAAAAATCGAGGAGAGGTTATCAAATTATGAGCCCAATTGGCCCATAGGTGGCGCTATAGCAACCAATTGCGCGAAACTGCTCATAACTCCTAGACCGTAAGTCGTAGACTCAAGTGTCTTATATCACTGGAAAGCTGGTCACCTGACGAAAAAAACGTATATCTCCGATTTAATTTCCGCCAATATAGATTTTCCGCCATTTTGAATTTTGTCAAAAAACTACTTTTGCGAACTAGTCCCTGGTTTTTCGTCCGATCGGAACCAAACCAGTGCAGAAATGTTCGCTGGAGTCTGAATATCAATAATTATCGAAAAAAAGTTGAAATTTTGATTCACGGTTGCTAGGGGGCGCAAAATAAACGTTGTGGGCGGAGCCTATTTTACTAAAATGGCTATAACTCGAGAAGGAAATGAGATAGCTTCACCAAACCCGGTACACATGTGAATGAGTTCATTCTGAGGTCACAGTAAAAAAATCGCGACGATCGGACACTAGGTGGCGCTATAACATGAAAAAAAATTAAAAGGGGGTGTGGCCACCTGACCGTTAGTCCGATTGACTTGAAAATTGGTATGCAGTGTCTTGGTCCAAGGTGCCATGTATGTGTAAAAGGATATTGGCATATCTCAAAAAACATGGCGCCATCGGCCAATGAAGTTTGAGCACCTTTTGAACAAGGTTAACGGAGGCCGATCGGAACGAAACTCAATGGGCATGTTCGACTCATGGCCCAAGAGGTCTGTAAGAGTTTTGAAAGAATTCGGCCACTAGTTGGCGCTAACGAGTTTTATGGCTCTGTAATCACGTGGTGTGGCACATATCCCCACAATATGCATATCATTTGATAGATCTCCTCATGCTGAACAACTTTGCCTCTAGAACCATTGCTGTCAATCAAATCGTTCATTAAATATTCACGAATATGTTAAAAACCTACTTTTGCGAACTAGTCCTAGGTTTTTCGCCCGATCGGAACCAGACCAGTCTAGGACAATTCTCTGGACTCTCTAGATCAATAATTATCAAAAAAAAGTTGAACTTTTACATTTGGGTGGCTGTAACAGGGTCATTTATAAAATGGGCTTGTCAAAATACACTCAAAAGCCTATAAATCATAAATAAAAAATCAGAACTTCACAAAAATTCATGAGCATATGTGTCATAACAATGTGAAGAAGCATGCAAAGTTTCATGGAGATTGGACCATAGGTGGCGCTATAACTGTTCAAAAGCTTTAAAACCATATATTTCCTATGGTAAATTGCCTGTATTGGCTGTAAATGGTATTTTCCATCTATGATCATATAATTTTCAAATCATAATGTTTAAAACCAGTGCAGTACAATTCTCTGGACTCTCTAGATCAATAATTATCAAAAAAGGTATAACTTCTTCATTTGGATGGCTATAATAGGGTGTATAACAGCCAATAAGTGGTATTTTACTGCCTCCTGCTGTCATTTCATCATACTACTCCCTAATATTGTTATATATAATTCATATTTAGACTTTATAAAATCATTATTTTAACATTTACAATCACATTTTGTTCAAATTCATTGTATTATTCACAATTGTGTCACAGGAAGGCTGAAAACGAAAGTATAACGTTAGGCCACGCCCTCCCAGTACAAATTCAATCATAACTCGAAAACGGAAGCTCCCTGCACGCTCAAATTTGGATGGTAAAGTCCTCTATTGGGGCCTTGATCGAAATCTATCGTCGCGGGCCTCGGGAGCGCCCCCCCCCGCGGATCGCTAATCCGAGAGACCCCCGACTTTGAACGGCTGTAACTCCAGACCCAGACCACCTAGATTCTTGTGTGATAGCTCGTTGGAAAGAGCCCGTCCTCGTCTAGCTTCGATTCGAGTTTGGTGCGATTTGGCCCGGGCATTCCCGAGATATAAGCCCCAAAAGATATGCCTTTCAACTGGCATAACTCACGGCCCCGATCGACCACCAACACCGGGATGGTCTCGTTCAACAGAGCTCCTCGGACACTATCTAAGTTTTGAGTTTCAGATTTTTTCACTTTCTCGTTCCCGAGATATAAGTGAAAAAACAAATTTCCATTCATTCATTTCAACTCTATATAGGCTGTAATACCACTGTTGTCCACTAGAGGGAGAAGCAGTATTACACATGTTTAATCTTTTTATCAGCTTTCAGCATTGGCTTACAAACAAATGCTTAAAGCTATTTTTTAAAATTAGTTTTATATTATTACATCACAAAGAAATATGTGAAATGCTTATAGACCATTAAAAGAGAGTTTCACAATGACATATCCCAAATGTGTGTGTGTGTGTGTGTGTGTGTGTGTGTGTGTGTGTGTGTGTGTGTGTGTGTGTGTGTGTGTGTGTGTAAGCATGCATTATGGAGTTAACATGAAAAAACTACTTTGCTTTAGTGTAGAATACTAATGAAACCAAGTAGTTTAAAATGAAAGTGAGCCAATAAGTGGTCTTCTACTGCCCTCTGCTGGCCATTTTACTTCTTAAAGCTATTTTTTTATTATTATGATGGACTGGTAATATAGTTTAATATTATTTAACTATATTACCTAAATATTCAACTAAACTAAATTAGATTTTATCAACTATATTAAACTAAATTAGATTTTCACAATAACATCCCAAAAGTGTGTGTGTGTGTGTGTGCAAATGTCTACATATGAGTGCAAAAGAATCTCTGAAAACACTTTATTAATAAGCAGAATGACCAGCAGATGGCAGTAGAAGACCACTTATTGGCTCACTCTCATTTTGACAGACTTTAATTTCACCAGTATTCTGAAGCAAACCAGTTTTTCCATGTTAACTATTATAAGACAATAATTTTTTTGTCAGAGTTTATCACTTCATTTTTATTGACACTTCACATCAATGCAGCAATGTGGTAAATCATGATAGAAACATGGTAAATCATAGTAAAAAATACTATTACATGGTGTATCATGGCAAATCATGCTAGCAATGTGATGAATCATGGTAAATCATGCTACAATCCTGGTAAATCATTCTAGAATGTGGTATATCATGGTAAATTATACTATAACATGGCAAATCATACTAGAATGTGTTCAATTGTGGTAAACCATGCTACAACAGGGTAAATCATGGTGAATCATACTAGAACTTGGTATATCATGGTAAACTATGGTAAATCATGCTAGATTCATGGTAAATCATACTAGAACATGGTAAATCATGGTAAAACTATGGCAAATCATGCTAGAATCATGGTAAATGGGTTTCCATCTATTATGTCAGTGGTTACATGCTTGCTAAATGTCTTTAATGCTTATGTGCTAAAATGGCTTAAATGCTTGAACACCGCTAAATGCTGCTAGCAGCTTTAATTATTATTATTATTATTATTATTATTTTTCTTCCGCCGTAAAACGCATCGTGCAGCCCAAACCGTAAGTGCTGGAGCCTTGAAACTTTGTCAGATGGTAGTACAAAAATCGAGGAGAGGTTATCAAATTATGAGCCCGATTGGCCCATAGGTGGCGCTATAGCAACCAATTGCGCGAAACTGCTCATAACTCCTAGACCGTAAGTCGTAGACTCAAGTGTCTTATATCACTGGAAAGCTGGTCACCTGACGAAAAAAACGTATATCTCCGATTTAATTTCCGCCAATATAGATTTTCCGCCATTTTGAATTTTGTCAAAAAACTACTTTTGCGAACTAGTCCCTGGTTTTTCGTCCGATCGGAACCAAACCAGTGCAGAAATGTTCTTTGGAGTCTGAATGTAAATAATTATTGAAAAAAAGTTGAAATTTCGATTTTCGGTCGCTAGGGGGCGCAAAATAAACATTGTGGGAGGAGCCTATTTTACTAAAATGGCTATAACTCGATAAGGAAATGAGATAGCTTCACCAAACTTGGTACACATGTGAATGAGTTCGATTTGAGGTCATAGTAAAAATATCGCGACGATCGAACACTAGGTGGCACTATAACATGAAAAAAACATATAAAGGGCTGATCGTTAGTCCGATTGACCTGAAAATTGGTATGCAGTGTCTTGGTCCAAGGCCCCATGTATGTCTATGAGGACATTGGCGTATCTCAAAAAACATGGCTGCCATCGGCCAATGAAGTTTGAGCACCTTTTAAACAAGGTTAACGGAGGCCGATCAGAACGAAACTCAATGGGCATGTTCAACTCATGGCCCAAGAGGTCTGTAAGAGTTTTGAAAGAAATCGGCCACTAGTTGGCGCTAACGAGTTTTACGGCTCTGTAATCACGTGGTGTTGCACACATCCCCTCAATATGCATATCAGTCGATAGATCTCCTCATGCTGAACAACTTTGCCTCTAGAACCATTGCTGTCAATCAAACCGTTCATTAAATATTCACGAATATGTTAAAAACCTACTTTTGCGAACTAGTCCCTGGTTTTTCGCCCGATCGGAACCAGACCAGTCTAGGACAATTCTCTGGACTCTCTAGATCAATAATTATCGAAAAAAAGTTGAACTTTGCCCTTTGGTCTGCTATAACAGGATCATTTATAAAAAAAGGCGTGTCAAAACACACTCAAAAGCCTATAAATCATAAATAAAAACTCGGAACTTCACAAAAATTGGTGAGCATATGTGACATAACATCATTAACAAGCATGCAAAGTTTCATGGAGATCGGACAATAGGTGGTGCTATAACTGTTAAAAATCTTAAAAACCATGTATTCCCTATGGTAAATTGCCAGTATTGACTGTAAATGGTTTGTTCCATCTAAGATCATATAATTTTCATATAATAACGTTCAAAACCAGTGCATTTACATTTATTCATTTAGCTGACGCTTTTATCCAAAGCGACTTACAATTGCTATATTTCAGAGGTCGCACGCCTCTGGAGCAACTAGGGGTTAAGTGTCTTGCTCAGGGACACATGGTGTCTCACAGTGGATTCGAACCCGGGTCTCTCACACCAAAGGCATGTGTCTTATCCACTGCGCCATCACCACCACCACTGCACCAGTGCAGTACAATTCTCTGGACTCTCTAGAGCAATAATTATCAGAAAAGGTTGAACTTCTGCATTTTGATGGTTATAATAGGGTCACTTCAATGTGTAGCCTTGACCGAGTGTGCTCGAAAGCCTATATCTCTTCGATGAATGCTCAGATCTTATTAAAAACAAGTCTGAACATGTGGGCCATGACTCCAAATAATCATGAAAATTTTCGGACAGATTGGACAAAATAGGCCTGTATAACAGTTAATAAGGTGAAAATGATATGAACATAATGGCCTATTAAGCCAATAAGTGGTATTTTACTGCCCCTGCTGTTTAAAAAAAGTCATTTTGTCATACTACTCAACTATAATTAATATTTAGACTTTATAAATTCACTATTTTAACATTTACAATAACATTTAGTCAAAAATAATCTATTGAAGTGACAATTGAGTCACATTGGACCCTGAAGTTCCAAATGTCTCTATCTACAACAGAATGAGTGTGTGTAGATTAAATGATATGAAAAACATGGCATATTGTATAAGTAGGCTGTAATAGCACTGTTGTCCACTAGATGGAGCAGCAGCATTAGACATTTTTAATCTTTTTATCAGCTTTCAGCATTTGCTAACAAACAAATGCTTAAAGCATTAATTAGTTTTATAGTATTACATTGCAAAGAAATATGTGAAATGCTCATATACCATTAAAACAGATTTTCACAATAACATATCCCAAAAATGTGTGTGTGTGTGTGTGTGTGTGTGTGTGTGTGTGTGTGTAAGCATGCATTATGGACTTAACATGGTAAAAATGGTTTGCTTCAGTGAAGAATACTGGAGAAATAAAGTAGTTGAAAATGAAAGTGAGCCAATAAGTGGTCTTCTACTGCCCTCTGCTGGCCGCTCTTCTTATTAATAGTCTTTTCACATGTATATAGACACTATAAAATCACTTATATAACAATTACTATTAAAACACATTCATATTCTGTCAGAGTGTATCAGTTCAATTGTTCTGATGCTTCAAATAATTGCTATCAACATGGTAAATCATGGTAAATAACGCCAGAAACATGGTAAATCATAGTAAAAAAGGTAAATCATGCTAGAATCCTGGTAAATTATTCTAGAATGTGCTATATCATGGTAAATCATCCTATAACATGGTATATCAAGGTAAACTATGGAAAATCATGTTAGATTCATGGTAAATCATACTGGAACATGGTAAATCATGAAAAATCACACTGAAATGTAGTATATCATGGTAAATCATGCTTGCTACATACAACTAAATGTCTTTTGATGCTTTTGTGCTTAACGGCCTTAACTGCTTGAACACCGCTAAATGCTGCTTGCAGCTTTAATTCATAATTTATTATTGAATATAATATTTATTAACATTTGCAGTTGCTTTTCGCTATTTTATTTGCATTTCCCATCCAGCATTTTTTATGCAATATCCCAAAATATGCATAGAAATATGTGGAAGAAAGCTCAGTTATTGACTGAGTATTTTTATATGCAATGAGTTCAAGAAAACTAATAATAAATTACTTATAAATGAAGTCCTTTTTTTTAATGCATGTTAGAAATTTGATTTTGATTTTGCTGTTTCCATTTCATTTTTATTCAATATACCAAAATTTGCACAAAAAAATACATGGATGGAGACCCGGTCTTCAATGCTGCGTGTCACTGTCTCTCACTGCCAAACAGTGTTCCATTTCACTGGCCCCGTCCCAAACGCTGTCCTAAATCCCTAGAGTCCACACTTCAGTGACATGACGTCGCATACTTGTCCACGATGGAGTGTGTATTTGGGACAGTGTCTCAGACAGCATTACTGCTGCCTCACATTACATCTACTGTAGTGTTTCATGATGATCCACACTGGAGCTCTGATGTTCAGGAGACATTTCTGCCTGCGAGACATGACAATGAGTGCTATAGGAACCATAAAAAAACAGTTTGTTAACAAATCCAGAGGTTTATGAGATTTGTGAGTTCCACATGCTTTATGCATTAAATGCAAAACACTACATTTAATCATTTAGCATCACCATACTTCCCAATTCATTAATCACAGTACATTAAGACAGTTGCATTGTATTGCAAAGTTCTCTGAAATGTTCAAATATGCAAATTAGGCTTTATATGATTAAATATGCATACATTTGCAGAACAGAAATGTGAACATTGGATAAAGCGAACAGCAATCCCCTCACTAAAAGCCTTCAGAATATAGATAGGATAAAATCTGTAAAGTTTGGTGCGAGTAAGTTAGGCTGAAGTGCAGATTTTTTTTAACCCTTTAAATATATGTATTGTAATGGAAATCTACAGACTAATAGATAAAGTGTAAATAAACACTTAAAGGGATAGTTGATGAACATTTTGTCCTAATTTACTCACCCTCGAATTTCTTTCTTCTAAACACAAAAGAAGATATTTTGAATAATATGGGTAAACATACAGTTGATGGTCTCCATTGACTTCCATAGTATATATATAAAAAATACTATGTAAGTCAATGGGGTCCATCATCTGTTTATCGACATTCTTCGAAATATCTTCTTTTGTGCTCAGAAGAAAAAAATTCATACAGGTTTGGAACAACTTGAGGGCGAGTAAGTTTAATTTTTGGGTGAACTATCTCTTTAAATGTGATTTTTGGATGTTTTCTTTCCACTAGTTATGGAAGCTAAATGTCCAAAAAATCTGAAAAACAATGGTTTTGCCTGTAGTGTCTCTCCTTAAATGTTCTCAAAAAGCTGCTCTTTTCTAAAACACAATGCATGTTTTGACCTCCTAGTCATCTCTGCTTCAGCCCAAATCAGTCGGAGTCTGTTTTAAATCAGCATTTTCGAGGCTGATTAATGATTTAATACCCTGACCGATCATTTTCAAACCTCTGAGCAGTTCTCCTGTCCGTCTCTCCGCAGGTGGTGAAGGTCGCCGGAAGCAACATCTCCCACAAGCTCCGACTGTCCAACGTGAAGCCGTCAGACGAGGGCACGTACGAATGCCGCGTCATCGACTTCAGCGACAGCAAGCTACGTCACCATCGCGTGCGGGCGTACCTGCAGGTGGAGCGCGCGGATCCTCCGTCCCACCAGGGGGCGACGTCACAAGAGGACGTTCTGCAGTCTGAGCACCACAAACACCACGCTCACCACAAACCCGGCCGAGAGCTCAGGAAGAGGTCCGCTGATGATAGTACCATCGACTGCACGGAGAGCTGTGCGCTTTAGGTTCCTCTTATCTTTACTTACTACCCAACCCGAGCACCCGTACACCCACATCATTCCTTACACCGACCCCTGAAGTTGGGATAGTTCATCCAAAAATGAAAACATTCTCACATTTTCTCTCCTACATGTCATTCAATTTAAATTTCAACTCATTTTATTGTCATTGCAGGTATTAATGGTCACTGTGATTTTGCCAAGTAAGACATGTTCTGGATCAACATATTTTGTTGATCCTGGAATAACATTCCTGTCCCAAAATTTAGTCCTTACCCTATCCCTACCCCTAAACCGAACCCTACCCATAACTTTTCCCTAAAAGTAGAGGGAAATAATAGTTGAATAACACTGATGTTGAAGCACCTTACCCTGGTTCTAAGCCTAAACTTGACATAAACTGTAAACTTGTCCCTCAAAACTTTCAGATCTGAAAGTTGTTCCAGGATCAACAAAGATGTTGATCCAGGAACATGTGGTACTTGGTGAAATCACGTTCACCCAGGTGGTCATACAGTGAAATTAATTAGCAAACCTTACGGTGCATCCACACATGACAACACAACAACACTAATTAAGACACCATAAATGTAACACACTACAATACAGAAACTTGACAGTTTCATGTAAAGATATTGCGCATTGTTGTCACAAAGTGACCCTAACTGTAATTATGATTAATGCAATTGAATCATGACTATTCAACGTGTAATCAAAAGTTCGGTGATAAATTCCAAACCAAGCTCCCGCACAAGTCCTGAAAAGTGAAGCCAAAGCACCTCGATCGCCCCCAGGTGGTTGGTCCCGGTATAGATCGTAAACCATGTAATGTAATTGACGAAGCAATGGACGTGAGGCAAACTAAACAATCAAATTACACTTCAAATTAATTTTTTCCAAAGATGTTTTCTGTTATTTTAGGTCGTTTTTATCACGCTGATATAAGTTTAAGTGTTCGTTTTTTAAAATAAGTTTATAACTAAGTTATTTGTTGCTATAAAAACAGGGTGTGACATCATGATTGACAGCTTCTCTAAACGAAGTATTCACTGAGGCACCAACAGACTTTTTTGGGGGATTCTCGGGAGGAGATTGGAGCTTTAACTTTAATTTCTACATTTCCGTAACTGTTTATTTTACACTGACACAATGAGTTGCTAAGCAGTAAACTGAACCTTGATATCGCGACTCCACACACACTCACTACTGCGCAGAATCAGATCCCAAATCTGCGCAAGATATCAGTGCCATATTGGGATATTGGCGGCTTCACTTTTCTACAATGGAAGACAGTGAAGGTGCTTCGTCCATTTTATTTTTTTACAGACTATGTTCCAAACCCATATGACCGACTTTCTTATGTAAAAACTAAATAAATCATTTAGGGCCAGATTCACTAAACAGGGCAATTTAGTGTGAGAGCGCAATCCCATAAAAGTGCAGATGGGAGTGTATAGTTCTGCGCGTGATCTACTGACGACGAGCAAATTAAAGAACACAGACACAGCCGGATCATTTCCACAATGACTAACGCCATCTATAAAGAGCAGCGCAAATCAGCGTCTGGTTTAAGACATGCTTTTTTGAGGGGTAAATAATGGCGGAAACACCAGAGAACTGACTAGCGCAAACCTTAGTAAATCACCTTACATGATTCATTTAAATACTCTCCTCCCATAAATTTTGAGTCTTAAAGTCCCCTTGAACCGGAAGTTGCAAACGACTTTTCTCCAGTGTTGTGACGTATTTCCGAGAGAAACGGAATACTAAATGAGGCAAAATAGTGTGCGTGGCTTTTTTTCCAACTAGCACCTGATTGGATCTAGAAAAGTAGGTGTTTCATTCAAACACACAGGCAGCCTGTCTACTGTCAGATGGAGGGGCGTGGTTACGGATGTTAAGCAGACACCCAAACCGTCAAACCTACGTCATCAGGGAAGGTCCTCCAATACAGAGGGAAGGGGAAATTTCAGATTTTGATTAAAGATTACGAAGCCAAAAAATTTTTTTGTGTGGATTGACTTGCATGGATGAATTGTTCACCACAAAACGATCAGTTTAGGCAAACAAAGTAAGTATGGTCAATTTTGAATTCATGGGGACTTTAAAGGGAAACACCTACAAATGCATATGCAATAAAGTCAGCTGCAAACATAACCTTGTGTACGCCTTTTCAGTGCTCATTTTTTCTTTTCTTTAGTAAATCCCGACTGCACTGCCGTAAGCTATTAGTAAATCTGTCCCTTAAGCTTTTTAGAGCTTTATTTCAGTTTCGTATAGTTTAGTATTTGTCCTTTATTTTATTTGATTAGCCCCTGGTCAGTGGCTACTTTCAAAGAGCAGCTTAGATATTCTGCAACATAAATCTTTTTGTGTTTTATGGTAGAAAGTGAGTCAAGCAGGTTTGAACACGAGGGTTGAGAGAATAAATAAAAACTGAATTTTCATTTTCGAGTGAACTATCCCTATAACAATTGATGTATATTTCTGTATAAAACCGAAGGTAGATATCTGTTCACAACAGCGAGTGCATGTGACAAACGTTTCTAATAATATTTGCCAATGAGCAAGAAACCAAATTAGAGAGTTGATTTAAATTCTTTGGTCATTCTTAGTTTGATCAGATTTATGTTTTGATACGATGTAGACGGCTAGAAGCGACAGAACAAAAGTGAATGTTTGAAATATTCTTCATCAGGCCTAAACAATGACATTTACATGCTGTAATATTACTATCATTGTTTACATGTATAATGTTAGGGGCACCAGTCTGAGGGGTTTTCTGGACTGGCATCACCGTTGGCACAAGTGCGATTTAATAGGTGCCAGCTTTTGCAAATATGTTTCATGAAGCTTTTCTGTCAATAGAAGGATGGTGCACACACGATATTACAATGTTTTGTGGTTTTTATGCAGCTTTAAAAGATCTTGAAAACACTCACAGTATGTTCAATGGTATTAATGACGGCTTCGTTTCTGGTTTTTTATTTTATTTTTATGGTTTGATTAAATTGTTTTTTTGTTTCTGGAAGTAATACATGTACAGATTGTGTATATTACAATAATCCTACAAAAGACTGGTTTCACCTTCAATGTATGCCTTTATCAAATAAATAAAAACATTGTACATTGATCATATATCTTTGTGTCCTATTAATACATGATTTTTCTTGTTTAAAAAATAAATAAATAGTGTGAAGTACTAAGCTATTCGACCCCAGTTCAAAAAGATATTGTTTTGAAATATTTTTTAAAAGGCGCCATAGAGCATGACGTCATATCGTGTCCGTTGAATATCGTTTAGTGACGCTTTGACACGCAATCGGCAATCTCAGCTCAACTATTTAACTAATAAGAGACAGTGATCAGTCAACCTGCAAAATTTGCGTTTTTGTAAGAACAAAAGATGGCTTTTTAGTAGGCACGTTTTAGTAACAAGTGTTAAAAGTTTTAGATATTCGTAAATGACAAGTTACTGAAGGAAGGAGAGAGGAAAGAGTTGTTTCTCAGGAGTTTCGAAACAGTATTTGGAAGTCTACATAGGCTATCTTCCAATGGTAAGCTAAATGTTTATGTGTTGTTTCGAGATCGACATGGTCGCAGACAGTGTGCAAATTTATATTTAGGCTTAGGCTACTCTACATGTCTTGTGTGCGCGCGCACGTGGCATAAGTGCTAGGTTGTTGAAGGATGCTGTTTTGTATTTGCTACAGATACATGTAGGGCTCTCATTCAAATAGATACGTTTAACTTTTACAGAATGCTTTGTTGAATTTTGGTGTCTTTTATCATGTTGTGGTTGCTTATTTAATTCACTTTCAAGTACAACCACATTTGAAGTAGGCTACTTTCATACAAGTACCAGTTGCGGCTCCTGGCTGTAAATTTAGGTAGGGCAGATTCTGGTTCTTAGCGCCAGTTTCTGATAAACATTTTGTAAACGTTTTATTGTAATAGCTGAACACACGCACACACTTTTGACAGAGGTTGCGTAATTCAGCCTGAGGGTGGCGCAGGCGCTCTAATGTTGATTGACAGATTCATAGACGACACAGAACGCTAAATCGCCTTAAAGGGTTAGTTCGCCCATTTAAGACATGAAGTTGTATGGAATCCTTACCAGCACTGCACTATAGTGCACATACTGACCCACTCTGTAGTCACCTCCCTGGTCAGAGTTCTGGCCGCTGGAAGTTTTTCAAGAAAGTACTCCCGGTTAGTTTCCGGGGCCTCAAAACTGTGCGTTTTTACGTGAAAAAAATTATTTGCGTTTCAAAGCTTGATTAATTTAACACAAAAAACAAGCCGGTCAAAATTCATACCTCAATTTTAATCGGCACTATTTTCTTTCCATTTCTATCAATCTGCGCTGCTGTCAACGTCAACAGTGCGCACGTTCCGATCAGCTGTTCCATAGTGTTTACACAATCGATTACGAAACGAAGTAAAAAGTAGAAAATGAACGATGGTGCGAACTTGTAAATTTCCAGGCTGTGACCACAAGAATGTGCCGGGATCACCGTTCAGATTCCATCGTTTTCCTGTTTCGGATATAGCTACGAGACAGCTTTGGCTGGTTGCCATCGGCTACTCTGCGGGAGCTAAAATATCCAGAATCAAGGATTATCGTGTGTGCAGTGCTCACTTCAGCGAAGACGATTACATCCCCAACCAAGGAGGAAAAAGAAAAAAACTGATTTTAAAGAGTTTTGCTGTACCAGTACCACGGGTAAGCTCTATTTACTAACTTTATGATCCCATGTCTAAACTTGGGTCTAGACATGTTGTCAGCGAGTCCCGCTATCAACAGCTGATCGGACCGTGCGTACTGTTGACGTTGACAGCAGCGCGGATTGATAGAAATGGAAAGAAAATAGTGCCGATTAAAACTGAGGTATGAATTTTGACCGGCGTGTTTTTTGTGTGTTAAATTAATCAAACTTTGAAACGCAAATAATTTTTTCATGTAAAAACGGACAGTTTTGAGGCCCCGGAAACTAACCGGGAGTACTTTCTTGAAAAACTTCCAGCGGCCAGAACTCTGACCAGGGAGGTGACTACAGAGTGGGTCAGTGTGTATGCACTATAGTGCTGGTAAGGATTCCATACAACTTCATGTCTTAAATGGGCGAACTAACCCTTTAATATACATACAAGTTCTGGTGACGAAACACTGCAATGTTTTGAAACATTCACCTGCCCTTACAATCACCGCTGCCAAGTAGCCTACCATAACATAAAATAAAAACATTGTTCTCTCTAATTCAGTGTTTCTCAACCTCTCCTGCAGGGACCCCCTGACAGGACATGTTTTTGTTTTAACCCTGAAATGGCACACCTGATTCAATTAGTCAGCTACACATTAAGCCTTTGAGCCTTTAATTAATTGAATCAGGTGTGTCTTTTCAGGGTTAAAACAAAAACATGTCCTGTCAGGGGGTCCCTGCAGGAGAGGTTGAGAACCACTGCTCTAGTTAGAAAACAACTATAACGATCGATAACTGTAAGGATAGCATTGGAACCATTTTGGGAATCCCTATCACAAGTCATGATCATGGCTATTTTCGTTTATTATTATTCGTTATATTGTTTAGTTTATCGTTCTTGATGCATGGGCAACATGGTGGTTTAATTGCTTTAAGTCCCTCTGTGGTGAAAATCCAGTTTTTAATGTTGTTTGCATCTATGTGGTGTTTTTGATATGCTTTAAGACAAACCATGTGTAAATTCATAAGTCGACAGCATTGCTGAGTATTTTCTGCTTAAAGGTGCCATATGTAAAAATTGAGGTAAAAAATCCAAAAAATGAGCTACATCAAAAGAATGAGAAGAAATAAGTGCAATGATGTCATTAAAAAAATGACAAGTTATAGTGCTGCCGAGATATAAACCTGAATTAGCATGCTAAATTACTAGCCCCGGCCCGGCCGGTGTCTAATACCAGTTTCGGTTATGGGAGGCGGTATGCGGGCAACATACATAACCACCAGCCAAACTGCAACACACGAATAACTCGCACGGCTTGTATCTCTTTAATCTCTAAAAATCTCCAAATGCTCCACGTGAAACTGCGGTCTTACTATAGTGTCAATTGATTTGATTAATATGCGCGAGGGAGAGAGAGCAGGACCGCGCTCGTGTTGTTTGTAGACGTGAGAGTGCGCGCGCGCGGCCGAGCTCTCTCTCTCTCTCTCTCTCTCTCTCTCTCTCTCTCTCTCTCTCTCTCTCTCTCTCTCTCTGCTCGTAATGCACCCTGTCAAGCGCAGCGGCAGCAGTCATTCTATTCTACATCCCTCACCGATCGAAATACGCTTTGGCGGGACAAAGCGGACTATTTGACGGTTTTAGAAGATTAACAACCTGAAACTAAAAAACAGACTAGAGTAGGCCAACTTTCTGGAGGTATACTGCCCCCATCTGGTATGGAATATGTGGAGTATGAATTGATTTTTTGACATAAGGCACCTTTAAAACTGCAGTGAACCAAAGACAGTCTCAAAAACACGCTTTGAAATCGCTGGTGTTTCTGATGTCACAAACTACCTTGTAACCAATCAGATCAACTGTGATCGTCAACGAGTGGATCTCTGAGCTGAGTGAGTGAGTGGAGGCGGGGCTCATTTGCATATTCATAGAACCACGCATACTAAATGAGGCAAGGGTGTTGAGTAACATTTAAGCTATTTTAAGGCATGATTTTTTTTTTATAAAAAAACATGTAAATATATAATTTTGGTGATTAAAGATGAGTTTTAAGGGATAAAATGATTAACTACAGGGGGACTTTAAGTAAACTACGCAAGAAAATGTGGCAGGCATTAGGCCTATATTATAAAAAGCTCCAAAAAATTACAGTAAAACTGTAGATAATGATATTAAAATGACCAAAAAAAAAACGTTGTGGCCTTTTTAACTTTCATTCTAACAAAGAGCTTTTCCACCTACTTAACCTCAAAAAATCATCTCGATTCTTCATTTCTTCATCTCTTGAATTTGCTTTGTCGTCTTTTTAACGGCGGAGAATCCTTCAAACAAAGCTCATGTCAAGCGGTTTGACTCTATAATGATGCTCCGGCACTTATCAGAAGCGGCCGGGAGGAAATTGCATTAGCCGCGTATGAGGCGCGTCAGCCGGTCACCCCGGCGCTCGGGCCCGGTGAATAATAGCGCCTCTGTCAGCCCTGGCAGGAGGATAAATAGCAAAGTACAGTACAGATAACACTACAGTAGGCGAACACAAAGCATATGAGGCAGCTTTAATGCGACTCTCACAGCCCACACATTTATTAGACTGTCACTGAAGAACCCGCGACCACACAAGACCCAACCAACAGGTCACAACTACACCAGAACCTGTGTGTTCAATATAAATATGGGTAACACTTTACAATAAGGTTCATTAGTTAGTTAACATGAACTAAGAATGAACAACACTTCTTCAGCATTTATTAATCTAAGTTATTAATTTCAACATTTACTAATACATTATTAAAATCAAAGGGAATTTGTTAACATTAGTTAATGCACCGTGAACAAACAATGAGCAGTTGTATTTTTACTAACTAACATTAACAAAGATTAATAAATACTGTAACAAATGCATTGCTCATTGTTAGTTAATACATTAACTAATGTTAACTAATGAACCTAATTGTAAAGTGTTAACAAAATATTTAATAATGAAATGAAATAAAATAACCATTCATTTATTATTTTAGAGAAGTAGCAATAACTATAATAATTATGGTGATTTGACAGAAAATATCATTTAAATGGCATTTTTTTGTAAGGAATACACTTTTTTTTTCCTCAATCAGTTTGTTTTATTGTATATATGGCAATCTGTCAACTTTTCCGCCTTGTCCAAAACTTCTTCCATTCACACGTTTAGTCAATGAAGATCAGATTACTAGAATGATTCTGTTGATCGGCATCTAAACCTCGGGAGCCTCATCTGTCCTGTACAGGGAATCAAACTCCCGCAGTAATCTGAGGACGTTGTCGGTGAATTGGTCTCTGGGCTTGTCAGATCCACTCAGTGTCACGGGGAGAAGCTGTGGATGAGGCGGCTCGTACGTTACAGGACAGAACAGCTCGTTCAGAGTGAACCAGCACATATCAGCGTCCAGATCCATCAGCGCCCGGAAAACACTGCGGACAAAAACACAAGACATCTATCAGGGTCCTTCATACTGTTAAAGCAGGGTATGGGAGTGTAACGGCACATAATGAACTGGAACATGAACAAGTCAAGTTTCAGCTTAAAGAGATAGTTCACCTGAAAATGACTATTCTGTCATCATTTACTTACCCTGTATGAGTTTCATTCTTCTGTGTAACACAAAAGAAGTTATTTTGAAGAATGTTGGTAACTAAACAGTTTCTGGTCTCCATCGACTTCCACTGAAATGTTGGAAACTGTTCTTACCAACATTCTTCAAATTATCTTATTCATATACAGGTCTAGAAACTCATACTTCTAGACAGAAGAGTAACCTGATTTTTGGACTGTCAATACTGACATCTAAAGGGGTTAAAAAAAATAATAATAAAAAAAAAAAAATATATATATATATATAAATGATGTATATATGATGAATAAAATTAAAGAAAATTACAAGTGAATAAAAAACATACATACAGTATTACATATATATATATATATATATATATATATATTCTTTTTAAATTCAATTGTAAGTTTTAACAATTTCTTTCATATTTATATATAAAAAATATGAATTATTTTTGTTAAATGAAGTGAAAAAAATATATAATAATTTATTTGTTTGAAAATGTGTGTATAACATTTGATATAATTACCATTATATTAAATTATAATTGCTAATATTTTATATATACCAACTTATCTGTCAGGCCAATTAATAAATGTAGCCATATTTGCCATAAATATTTTATTATATGTATATATATATATAATATTTTTTTAATTTTTCCCCCCCGAAGCTGATCATTTCAAAATAGTCAAATTAATTAACTGGTCTGACAGATATATTGATTTAATCTCAATATGACCATATATTACTCAATAGTTTGATTTATTCCTATGTGATAAATCACTACGGCAAAAATGAATGTACAAACAAAAAAATAATATTAAAAATTTATATTTAAATTATTTTGATTTTAGTCTGTGCAAGTTACTGGAACGTAAACAAATGTTTTAATCAAAATGAGGCACGTAAAAAAGAAAGAAAAAAAAGATTAAACTCACATTAATTAAGGAAGAAGACCTTTTAAAAATGAAAAAAAAGTCAATTCCAGTTTAGCAATGGGTTGGGCTTTACCTGAGACACGCCTCCTGCAGTTTGATTGGCTGTCGGCAGCTCAGGTACAGAAGACAAGCCTCACACACTCGATCCAGATCCTCCTCCACTAAAAACACACATTCAGAATAAAGATTATCTTCAAACTCCAACAGGACTGAGAATATCAAGGGAATGAAAAATTGAATGAAAATGTAACAGACTCTGAATAGTGAAATAGCAAACAATTTGTCAGAGTTCAAATCTATTTGAGACCAGGTAAACTATTATAGATTTGTTCTAATTCTCAATAAAGCTTCATGTATGTCTCCGGTGACTCAAAACTCACAGCAGAAATGCAGAGAACGCCTGCGTCATAATGGCCACAGATGTTCTAATATATTCTAATAGTCTCCATGGCAGCATTATCCTAATTAATTAATTAAGCAGCGTGATGTAGAGCCTCATTACTCTAGAAAAATGGAGGTGAATGCAGAGGGACGGAGAGACCAGAGAAATGAAGGATGGAGGGAGAATAATAAAGAGGGAATATATGTGTGTGTGAGAGAGAGAGACAGCACTATAGCCAGCTGGGAAATAAACAGCGTGACCTCTCGTCTTTCTGTCTGTCTCTCAGGTGTCTCACATAACCATGGTAACTCTATCAGTATTCAGTATTCCCTCCACACACACACACACAATCGCACAAATATTTTTCTCTCCACATGGCAGCTCAATCAAACCACAAATCACTCCAGCATTTCACAAACCATTGGGTTTGCTTTGCGTCACGGTTCTGTTCCGGTAAATCCCTCATTCGGATGCACGAATTAAACTTGAAACTGATATTGATAAGCGATATTTTATCAGCCAATAGTCGATATTTGTTTTTCAAAGAGCACTTTTACATGCATCAAGGCATATGCCGCAGCAAAATGCATGCGACGTGAAGTTTTTCCATTTCACCCCTGCGTTACATCAGAAAACCCACAGAGATGAAAAACTACTGATAGGAAAGAGCTAAAAATCCCCCTCCGAGCTTCTCCTGAGGAATGAACAGAGCGACGCATGACGGTGTGTGTCAGAGCAAAGCTGTGATGTGACTTCATAGCTTACACTGAGATTGACTTTGACATGTTCACTCGAGCTGTGATGAAACACTGACGCAAGTCTGCCATCTAGTGGTTACATGTGCAGTTGGAAATTATTGTGTGCATGATTCATCAGCATGTTTTTTAAATGTGTGTTTTCACAGTCATTCGTTTAGATGCATTTGCTGGGCAATCTTGGCGAGCGGTTGTTGCTTGGGCACGTTCCCATTGAAAATGGGCAATACATTTCTATCTGTATAATTTGGATCGGTCATGGGCTGTGTCTCATCTGGTTGCCCATTGATGGCAACATTGCCCTGTGTATCATCACCTTAAGGGGACATGTAAATAGAAAAAATATATATATATAAATATTACAAAAGAAATTGCTCGCAAAACGTTTGCATTCCCCTCAATCTTTAAAAATAAAAGTTTTCGGCATCTATTGTTCCATAAAGAACCTTCAACATCCGTGGAACATGTCCATTCCACGAAAGGTTCATAATAGTGGAAAAGAAAAGGTTCTTTTTAGAACTGTTCACTGAAAGGTTCTTTGGGGAATCCAAATTGTTTCTTCTGTTCCATTGCTGCAAAAAACCCTTTTGGAACCTTTATTTTTAAGAATGCTGGGAAACTTTGAGTTTGCTCACACATTTTGAGTTCTCTCTCAAAAGCGTTGAAATAGAGTTTTTCCTCCCATTTTTGTTTTTTATCATTCTCATCGCTGGTTTTGCAAGATAACGCAAAGTTTCCTGGGGAATGCTAACTTTTGCAAGCAAGCACAAAACTTTGAAATATTTTTTTCCTCCCATCCTAAGGGTTTCTGTATGTAACCAAGGTCATGCAGGCAATGAAAAATAATATTAAAATAAAACATCAAGCCCACTTTAAATGCTAAAATGAGGTCATATCATAGATTTTTCTAGCTGAATATTCCATTTCATTCAGCACATTATTGAAAGTAGATGCATTTTATGTTCTTAGGCTGATTCAGTTAAACTTAATATATAAATTAATTACATGATAGGTTTTAAATGTTTTTTAGGACTGAGAGTTGTATTTTATGCTATAATAATATACAGTACCGTATTCATACATTTATATGATTTGTTATGATGCTGACGCTGCACATCCATTAAAATAATTATTATTGTAAACAGCCATATACTTGTACATTACATTTTAATTTGACTTAATATATTTTAATGTGCGACATTTAGCAGAATTTTTAGCGTTGGAGGTAAATTAATGTATTTGTTTAAATGAATGTCTTAATTTCCTATTATCACTGTAAAGCTGCTTTGATATTGTTAAAAGCGCTATATAAATGAAGGTGACTTGACTTTAGCACATAACAATAACTTTTACAGGCCCCCTGCTGAATATAATTATACATTTTCATTGATGTTCTGCATTAATATCAGCAAAGTTTCTAGCAGGCGTTTGTGTAATGACTCACTCAGGTCCAGTTTGACACATAGAGGTCCGAGACCCTGCAGCACAGCGAGCTGGAGTTTGTAAGCCAGTGTGTGTGTGTATACGGGCCCAGAGCGAGCGCTGATCTCCGACTGCTTCATCAGAGAGGAGGTGAGACGGGGGAGAACATCTTTAGACACACGTTTCCTCAGGAAATCTCCACACGACTGCCCGAGAACACACAGCACCTGAGAGAGAGAGTCATGGAGGAACTGAGGATATATCTATAATAGTATTCCAGTTAATATACACTACTATTCAAAGGTTTGGAGTCTGTACGTTTTTTTTATGCTTTTCAAAGAAGCCTCTTAGGTTGCATATATTCGATCATATTGTGAAATATTATTACAGTTTAAAATAGCTGTTTTCTATGTGAATATATTGTAAAATGTAATTTATTCCTGTGAATTTTCAGCATCATTACTCCAGTCTTCAGTGTCACATGATCCTTCAGAAATCATTCTGATATTCTGATTTGCTGCTCAAGAAACTTTTATTATTATCAATGTTGAAAAATATTGAGCTGCTTAATATTTTTGTGAAAACCGTGATACATTTTGTATGATTCTTTGATGTACGGAAAGTTCAAAAGAATAGATAGACTAGTCAATGCAACAATATCCAACTACAGTTTTTCCACACTTTTACTTTCAGATCTAGTCACTAATGAATACTTCAGAGGAATTTGTCATTTTGTTTTGACCTATGCATTTGCAGATCATAAAACTGCATTGTGTTTATCCTATAGAAATATACATGACTTTTAATGTTTCATTCATTTCCATGGCCTTTTAAAACACCATTTTTAAAATGCATAGTCATAGTTTCCTAAATGTTTTGTAGCTGTGTGGATCAAAGGACATCGTCTCACCTTGAATGCTCGTGGTACAGCGAGAGGGTCATCGTCGGTGAGGCGGTGGAGGAGAGCAGGCCAGCACCGGTGCACCATGGGAAGAAGCTCATCCTCTCGCTCACATAAAACACACACACACAGCTCCAGGATGTCCAACACCTGTAAAGGCACATGCACATTTTACTAGTCTTGTGCTCATCTCAAGGGAAACAGGCCTGCAGCGATAAAACATTTTGAAAAAATTGCACTAAAGTTTCTTTGTTCCAAAAAGGAAGTGTTTTTAAAACAGGATAATACGTGAACAGAAGAGATTTTACAACCTTGAGTCGGGTTCTCAGGTTGGAGTCGGAGAGCATGTGAATGCATCGCTCCATCACGTCTTTTGCAATCTGGATATGAAGAGGAAGCTCCTTTTTCTCAGCAGGACCTTCCATGTCCTCCTCAGAAACAGACGCTGGTGGAGGAACGTCTGGACAGGAGATGAAAAGAAAATTAGAAAATCGAATTGGTCATTTTACGTCGCCTTAGGAAAGTTCAATGTGCATTAGACTAGTCTGGCCCCTGTGAACATATCATCACGCAAACACAAATAACAGCTGAAGCCATAATAACAGATCATTCAGGGAATTTTGACTCTGTGTGGTGTTGGTTTAATGATCAGAAACTTGAGCCCAGAGTTGAAAGTCTCAGCATGAGGATGACTGAAGATGAGCCAAAAACAGTGATCATAATTCTGCTCTATTACATCTATACCCTTGAGTAAAGCACTAACCGTAGCTTGTTCCAGGGGAAGTGACTACCTCTGTTTCAGGTCTGCAGTTATGAAGAACCCTTCAGAAGAACGAGCGCAACAGTTCTAATCGCTTATTTTTATACTGTAAGGTCTTACTGGATCAATACCGTCATCTGCTGTGCAAGGATTACATTACAAGCAGGAACTGTAAAGCATGATTATAACAGAATGTTTCAAGGTGGTAACCATCATCTTCTGGGTGGTTGCTATGGCGTTGCTATGTGGGTGGTAGGATGTTCTGAATGGGGGTTTTTTTTAGGTAGGGGTAGTCGCAATATATCGCAATACAAAAATGCAACAATATGTATTGTGGATAGTGACAATCTGTATTGTGTATAGTTCACCCAAAATGAAAATTACTGTGTGAGAAAAAACTACATTAAACTACTATATGTAATGTTGAATATAATGTATAATAATGCAATGGGGGAATATTTGTGGCTTCTGATAATGCCAAATTTCTTATGTTACCAGTATAAAGATGCCTACATTATTTTAAATATATCTAGTCAGTGACAGACTGCAAGCATATCCGTCTAAAATAATTATGTATTTTCAGCTTCAGAATCATGAATATTTTTATTCTGGTGTCACTATTGTCCTGTTCATTGGGTTACCAGCACCAAGCCCAAGACAATTTATTTCCACACCCAATGTAATATCAAATTTAGCATTTTAATCAACAGTATAGTTTTTGTGAAGTAAACAGCTCACTCACAAGTTTCTATGATATTTTGGTCTCTAGATATCAGGGGTCTGCAAAATTCAGCCAAATTGAAGAATTTGCTCCATTTTAGTTCAAGAGTGTGAATTTTAATTGAATTGGCCACACCCCACTAGAAGTTGAAGTAAAATTCAAATTTAAATGACAGGAAGAGAAATTTACTGAACTGCATTTCAAAACAAGTCAACACAGATAACGCATCCTTGGAAATAAAGGTCCAAAAAAGTCCCATTAAATGTTGGGAAGTATACAAGTATAAGTTTCTCAATTCAAGTTCGAATGGACCACAACCCTGCTAGATTTGGCTGAAGTCCCAGTTTTATCATCCAGGTAAGTATGATTCCTTAGAAAGGTAACAGCATTTACATCTAAGTTTAATTATTAAAGTTAGGGGTGCAGAACAAACATGAATAAATCAAAATTACAAACCTAGTTCATTAGGATCTTCCTCCTCTACCCCAATGCCTTCAGCAAGCTCCTTCTGCTTTTTATAGTCCAGGAGAAACTGCCTCAAATTCACACACTCTTTATTCTGGGTGTCTTTGCTGGATGGCTTTTGGTGTCCCATAGTAGCAGGGAACCATCTCACTGTGGTAAAACACATTTGGCTTTTTCAAACTCCAGAGAGTACATTTTGCAACAAATACATAATAGTAGAATTGTTCCAACCCTCTGATGCTCTTCGTCATTTTTGACCAAAACATTTTTTTTTGTTTTAGAATTTCTTACTTCATTGCAATGGTACGAAACTTAGTAAAGGCTTTGGCACTTGCTAAATAGTATTTTTTGTTGTTGTTGCATTTTTCATAACAAAACGTGTAAAATTCTGTTACTTTTTTTAAGTTCACTTTTTAAAACTTTTTTCAATTCAGCAAAAACCTGCCAAGTGTCGTTTTTGAAAAGAGATCAAACTTAAGTCTGCTCTCCATAGCATTCGACATTTACGACAGTTTAAGTTGGAAATTTAATTTTCAGTTCTATGCTCAAAAAAATTAATAAATGGATTATAAATACAGCATGCATATAATTTAGTATAAAAAAATCCCCTAAAAATACAAAATATTAAATAAAAAACATTATCAAACTAAAATATTGTACATTCATTTCATTGACAAAAAAAATTTGGTCATTTTTGACTGACACGCGAAGAGCACCAGAGGGTTAAGTAAGTAAATTTAAGTAAGACTCACCAAGTGCCTTCATGAGTAAGTGCAGCACACTACAGAACTGTGGCGTTTTCTGGTCATAGCTGAGATCAAGTGCCGTTAACACGTCCTGCACCACATCGGCCACTAGAGGCAGCAGACTGGCATCCGAGTGAGTGAACATGACCGCAAGAACTCTCGGAGCATGAGGGTGAATGCTGGGTCTGGCGAGGTTTAGAGAAACGTCATTGAGGAGGTAGTCTGAATTCTTGATGACCAGCTCCCTGGGAGAACTGTAATCGCAAGCCTTGCAGAGGTCGCACATTGCGTTGAAAGCTGCTTGGCTGACGAGAAGCGACTCATCTCCGGCCTTCTCCAGCACAGGGTATAGGGATGTCATGAGAAGCAGACGGAAATCAGTGCCTAAAGCCAGGGCGAAGCCTCCGATACCCTCCAACTGGATACAGATTTGCCAGATGTTGCTGTTGAGTTGGTGGAGCGTTGGGGTTTTGGATGCTGGAAGCAGTTGGGGACAGTTTCGTTCTGGATAATTGGGCACTAAGGAGGTTGTAGTCTCAAGTTTCCCTTCCAAGGCCTCTGAGACTGTAGGGAGATGCCAGTTGCTCAAACTGATGTACTCCTCGATGATAGACATGATTGAAGATTTCAAGTCTTCTTGATTTGTTCTAGACTGGATAATTCCTGAGCTATCAATCCTAGAGTTGTCTGTCTCTACCCCAATGCCTGCAGCACCAACAAGTACCTCATTGAGGACCAAAGCAGCTTGCTTTCTGTAAACCGAGGACTCCTTGTACAATTCCATGAAGCGGTCAACAAGAAGGTAGAGGTTTCCGTAGTATCCCAACATGCGGCAGATCTTCCCGAGCGCTGAGAATATCCTTTCGTCTGTGAAGTAGAGGAAATATTTCCTCTGGGATGGGACTTGGTGCACATCTGGTCCCAGGTCTGTTGAAGACTTAAGAGTTCTCTCCTCAATGATTTTCACATCTGTAACGTCAAGCTCCATCACCTGCATCAATGCTTTGGAGATACGCTCAAGATGGACTGATGACCTTAGTACTGCATCAACTTTAGGTCCCAGAATCTTGAGGTACCCAAGGAACACGTTAAGGACAAAGAGCTTGCGTTGGTCATCCGATATTCTCATGAGTCGAGGTAAGGATGACGCCAAGCTGTGAAGGTTTTCAGATAGAACGTCTGTAAAGTCCTGTCCGCCATTGGTTTGACCTTTTTGTGCCACTTCATTCAATGCAGCATTGCACCTTTTCTTAACCTCAGGCTCCTCATCGTTGATGGCACCTACCAATGCTTCCAGTAGAGGACCAACACATTCACCCACAGACTGGCTGCACTGAGAAAGGAGAAGGTGGGATAGATTGACCAACTCAAGCCTGATTCTCCAGTGCGGGTGGGAAGAAGTGCAAGAAATTATCTTTTGTAAGACTATGGCAAGGCGCTGGGAAGTGGCTTTGCGCCAAGATGGAGTCCTCTTTACAACCAGCTCCTCAACCCTCCCCAGATCCCCAGCTGCCCTGGCAATGTCTGTCTTCTGAAGCTGCTCATCGGCCATTACCAGTCCTACCGCTTTGTACCAAACCCTCATGGCCTTCATCGTGACTGCATGGCCTTGTCTTATGTCTCCGCTTATTACCTCACTCAGCGCTCGAGAAATGCCAGGCAAAAATGTGGCGAGGGCACGTCCAAGAAGATACCTCTCGTTTTGTCCTGGCTCGATGTGTTCCTCCTTGCAGTTGCATTGTAGAAATAAAGAAAGGAGACATTTAAGGGAAGCCAATTGAACTCCCCTTGCCTTTTCATGCTCTGCAAGTGCCAGAAGTAGCGACACGGCTGCTCCAAGTCCGGGCAACATGCTTGGCTCGTAGAGTTTAAAAACAATGTCACCGTAGGCCGAGTGCAAGAGGGTGTCCAGGCATCTGAGGACGGCCAGCTTTAGTTCCTCGGAGGAAATGGCGGGCTTTCCCGGGTCTTTTGGTGAACAAAGACAAAGGCACAACTCAGAGAAAAGTTCCCGAAGAGTATCCCAACTCTGTACGCATGTGTTCTCCAGCACATACGTCATGGTTTCCATGACCGCCTGGATAAATCCCTCCCGCTTGGAGCCAGGGATTTTGAGGACAAATCTGAGGGGAAACAGTACATAGTCCTGGAGCTGTTGGAGAGCTCCATCACTTATACCGCGGAGATGACCGCTAAGAGCTTCTACGTTCGTGGATGTTGGATCTTTGGTCAGGAGGACACATGATGGGCGAAGATATGCAAATGCAATCTTTGGGTCTTCGATCTGATGTTCAGCCATTCTCCATGTATGGAATATGAGATCTGCAAAGGAAGATTATAAAAGTCATCATGAGAGAATTTATGACAAAGAGAAAAGTTATTTCAATATTACCCCTGCTACAGACTGCGATTACAAATCACACTGTACAACATTAATCTAATAAAATTGGGTATGATTTGTATGTAGACTGTACGATGATGACACCTATTGAATCGTAGGTTAGTATAAAAGAATAAAACGTTATTAGCATGCGCTACTGGTAAACAAATAGAGCAAGATGCACCACACTATGGATATTGTGGTTTTATGTGCGATGAAAAAAAGAAGAGGAAGCGAAAGAGAAGAATATGGGGATGGTCATTTCTAGGCAAAAAAGGCCAACTTGGCATGCCAATGTTGCATATGGAGCTTGAAGTAAGTAGTTTTAAGTTTTAGCGCCATGACACGTTGATCAAAACGCCATTTTATGTTGGATTTTTAGTAGTTAGTCAGTAGACGTAGGTCATACAGCTGCAAACACACTATCATGATTATGCAAAATTTCTGACACTGTCAGAAAATTATCGCAGGCTATCTTTGGTCGCAAGACCGTGACAAAGGCCGCCTTTGAACCTCGATGTAGAACCACCGTTTAGGAGCCACAACCACAGAAATCACCACGATTGGTCATCTTTCGTCTGGGACAGCCCAAAATCATACAATGTGTACCGGGCATTGCAATTATTCAGTGGGGACTTAACAGTTTGCTTTTCTGAACTATAACTTTCAGAAAACATTCAAAATAATAGTTAGCAATATTAATGGATTTTACTAATCTTATGGCAATTAAACAAAGCAGCATCAGTAAGTATTCATTGACTGATTTTTTGAGATACATTTTGGTTATATAGTCTAGCAAATGCAAACAAACAGGCAAAGAGAGAGAGAGAGAGAGAGAGAGAGAGGGAAGTTTGACAATTAGGCTACCAACTATAAATCACATTAAAACGTGAAATGTCCTGTATCATATTTGTTTGTGTGCATGATTAATAAAATTATGCATAATCAGCATTTTTAAAACTTAAAGTTGTTAAGTGCAATGCAAATACAACTTGTCTAATGGTCAAGTTTAATTATAATAAGTAAAGAAAAAAAGTATTTTGAACATTTATTTACAGCCCCTCCCCTGAAAATCCCCATAATACTTACTCTGAGTGGTTCAGTCCAGCGAAGTCATGTCAGCAGCAGCAGCACATATGCAGTTTCAAGCTTACAACATGACATTCAAGTCCTGTTTAATTTTTATTAAAGATAAAATTACCATATCAGTCCATATAGAGAAAAACAATCCTCTATACCAGCTACCAAACAAAGGCTGGGATTCATAAACCCATTTTGTAAGAAACAAAAACAGACATTACTTGCGAATTATTGCTATTTCTATTCAGAGCGACACAAGTAGTGAAGTGAAGATTACAGTGCTGTACAAGACACATCCAGCATGATGTCGCGTCCCAATGACGTCACGCGCGCGACGCTCGTTTGTTTATCAACCCAACTTGCAACAAAATCCCATCGTGTTCAAACATTCTCCAAAAGTTTCGAGGAATATATACAGAGGTTTGTACCTTATTAACTCGATTTATTAATATTTCGACTTAAACTACCCTTCTAATCCGCGGTAGTTGGTATTTGAGGGGTTTCCGCGTGTGTTGTGCCATATTGAAGTTAAATCCAGATTAGCCAACTAAAACTACTGACAGGTGAGAATGTATTAACCTTTATTTTTAGTTGTTGGTTTGATTTGTTGATGTTATCTGCTTAATTTGCTTTTTCTGTATTGATCTTGTTTATTGCATGTCTCAAAAATGATGCATTACTAATCAATAACTCGGAGTATACATGGAGTTCAAACTCTCTTATATCTCATTTATTAATCACACACATATATGCAACCAGACTATATCGTTATATATACGATGTTTTACTATATGAGGTTATTTTTAAAAGTACAAATTCTCCATGTGGTTTCTCTAATACAAGTAGGTCATAAATCCTGCATGCATAATAATTATTTAAAATTAAGCTAAATGCTTTTCAAAAGTAGTTTAAGATGGTGTATAGTATGTCACACCACAATATTTCATGTCAAAAACATGCATAATGTGTATGTATGAGATTAGGTGACTAATAGAATTTAATATTATTATTGCATTTTTATTTAATATCAAGCTTCTAGATTAAAATGTATGTAACCATATGAGAGAATGTGTATATTTTATCACCATTTTACATTTTTTTTCCAGTAGTCCATTTAAAATGGTCCTGCAGTAAAAGTAAATAAAAATACAAATGTTCCTTGTCTAAGCAATTATATAATGTAATGTAATAAAATATAAAATAATAAAAGAATTAGACAAAAGTTTTATTTTAAAAGTAGTTTCAGGTGCAGAATAACAAACATTTATCAGTGTCCTGTATGACATATCGTCAACTACCCATATTCTTTATATATTATATTAAAATGAATATTAGGGTCCACCTTTTCCCACAAGCCACATGTTTTGGCGTCAACATTTAAGCAAGTAAAATGCAACAACGTGGCATTAGATGGGTAGTTGTCAAGGTTGTTTTTACTCTCTTGCATTTGAGTAATGTTGTATATGTATTTTAAATTAGTCGCTGTTCTACGTTATGTATGTTATGTATATACACTGAATGATTTAGATTTTTATCTCCTTTTTTTTTTTTCAACTACTTTTCTCTTTATTTTATTGATTTATTGTACTGTAAAGCACTTTGGATCAACTACGGTTGTGTTAAACTTTTGCTCTATAAATAAAACTTGACTTGACATGAGAAGCTTCAGCCCTGTTTCTAACCTGATGTGTTTTCTTCAGGGTTGTTTGGAGAGAGAGAGAGAGCGATCAGCATGTCGTCGTTCTCCGAGTCCGCACTGGAGAAGAAGCTTTCTGAACTGAGTAACTCTCAGCAGAGCGTTCAGACTCTGTCTCTGTGGATCATTCATCACCGCAAACATTCATCACTCATCGTGCGCGTGTGGCACAGAGAGCTGAAGAAAGGTACGAGGCCGTTTCACTGCTGTCACTGCACTTTCAGGCTCACAGTGCTAGTTAAAGGGAACACACAGGAATATTAGGCTGTGTTCACACTTGGCATGTGTGGTGCGATTCTTTAGAATAAGTGTGAACGCTGCCATCTGAACCCTGGTGCCACCAAACAAGTGGTCTGAGACGCTGAAAAGATGTGTCTCCGGGTATGATTGCACTTGAACACAAAAAAAAAAAATGTTCTGATACGCTTAGCGTTCACATAAAAACACAGAACCTAAAGATACTGAACCTAAAGGCTTAGGGATACTGTATGTTCACAACCTTGATTGATTGATTGGCTTTTATTACATATATTTCGTGAAGGAACTAACCAAACATTCAAAACAATGCTGTGTTCTGGGATAAATGTGCTCGTTGTATGTGCGTAGCTACATATGATGGTATTTTGACCAGCTGAGAACTCGTGAAGAGCTTATAAAATGTGTAAAGGAGTCAAAACAGCATCAGGAATCCCTCCGTCACACACACAAACACAGATCTGCAAACAAAAAAAATAACGTTTTGTCCTTTTTTTGGGTCGCATCTTGTGACTTCACGTCCTGTTTTTGGTTCGTTTACATTTCTTTGGTCTGTGTTGCGTTCCTATAATCACTCGAATCACACCAGAGTTGGTTTGCAAGCGGAACGACACCCATCTTCGGTTCAGATATCAGCGTTCACACTTATTCAAATGAACCGCACTGACAGAGCAATCAAACCAGAGTTTGATTTAATCGAATCAAACATGCCACGTGTGAACACAGACTCAGTTCGCTTCCAAACCAACTCTGGTGCGGTTTGAATGAAATATGAACGCAACACGGACCAAAGACATGTAAACGAACCAAAAACAGGACGTGATGTCACAAGATGCGACCCTAAAAAAGGACAAAACTTTTTTTTCTTGTCAAAGTTGCGATGTTGCCCATCACAGTTCAGTACAGGCATCAGAACCGCGTCTCCTCACAGCAGATCTGTGTTTGTGTGTGTGACGGAGGGATTCCTGACGCTGTTTTGACTCATTTACACATTTTATAAGCTCTTCACGAGTTCTCTGCTGGTCAAAATATCATCATATGTAGCTACGCACATACAATGAGCGCATTTATCCCAGAACACAGCATTTTTTTGAATGTTTGGTACATTTCGTCGTGAAATACACATTAAAAAAAGCCGATCAGTCAGGTTGTGAACGTATCCCTATGCCTTTAGGTTCGGCGATAAAATGCAAAATTTATTTATTGTTTTGGTCTGGCCAAAGAAACCAAGTGAACCGAACCACAAGTGTGAACACAACCTAAGACCAAACTTTAACTTTCTGAGTTTAGTTTGCACAAGTCATCTTGTTTGTGAAGACCAGGTTAGGCAATGAAATGCTCAAACATTTAAACTGAAACTTTGTTTTAAAGTTAATAATGATTAAAATCGAATAAAATGTGTTTGTTGTTTAGCTAAAAGAAACAGGAAGTTGACGTTCCTGTATCTGGCTAATGACGTGATTCAGAACAGTAAGAAAAAGGGTCCTGAGTTCACTAAAGACTTCGAAGGCGTCTTGGTGGACGCCTGCTCACACGTGGCCAGGTAAACTCACCTTCACACGAGCTTCATGTGTTCATCGCCAGGATTTTGTCCTCTCTCATGTGTGTTGTGTGTGTTTCTCTGGCAGAGATGGGGATGACGGAGGAAAGAAGCACATGGAGAGGTTGTTGAATATCTGGCAGGAGCGTAGCCTGTACCGTCCCGACTTCATCCAGCAGCTCAAACTGGCTATTGAGGACTCAGACAGTCCCAAACACAAGCCCACAGGTCAGAATAACACCAGCGTACTGCAAAATGTGTACTGACAAACATTTGACTGGTAGTGTGTGTTTAGTGTGTTATGCTACCCATACTACACATATTCATTTAGAAATATGTTTATTGTGCTCATTAAAATATGCAAATATAATTTTTCTCCCAGATTTGTTTATTGGGTTTTAAGCACAAAAAAGTGATAACAGTAACAAAGCATAGAAAAATCCAATATCCAAAATGCATTTAATCATGGTTATCTGTGTAAAGATGTCTGTCTTAACGTCTGGCAGTCTAGTCAAATAATAAGTCAAAAAGAAATCGAATACTTCCCTATTGTATAATAGTATGCGAAAAACAGTACGCCAACATATGTCTGAATTCATATGCTGCGTCCCAAACCGCATACTAAATACTAAATACCGTCCTAAATACTATTCAAAGTTAGAATCAGAGAACCAAATCATATTATAGTGTGTTGAAATGGGTTTTCCAAGACACCTGGATGGGTATTTTGCACTTTTTTGTGCGTAAATCCAATTTATACAATAAAATTTGCATACTGTGCACAATATACATACTGCAGAAATTAGTAGTATGCATCACTTAACAGACTAAAGTTTTTATTTCTCATGATCTTGAAGATGTTTTCCTCTTAAAGTTTTTGCTAAAATAATTGAAATTAGCTTTGAATTTCATTAAAATCTAGAATTGAAAAACATGATGTAGTGCTCATCACATGTTCCTCCTGTAATGGTTTTTTAAAAGCATCCCAGAATGCACCTGGTGCAGTTGTTTGATGAGCAGAGCTGCAATCTAGACAAAAAAGAAGCTCAAATATGAGAGAGATTTTATTTCTGTCACTACATCATTCCCAGACTTCCATGTGTTTCATAACTGCAATATTATTCTAACACTCAGAAAATAGTCTGAATAAAAGATGCGCATGTGTGAAGTAACAGTTGCATGCTCTTTTGTGGCAGATGATAGAAAAAACTTGAAGAGAAGCTACCAGAAGGTGCAGGAGGAAGAGGAGGAGGAAGATGATGATTACAGAGTTCAGTACTCTCCTCATGAGACGGACGCAGCCGCTCCACAGCTGGTATGATTGACACCGACTCAAAGAAACATGATTCTAACCAGGCTTTAAAATGAACACCCGCAAACACACCAAATGCTGGTAAACTCAACTGTGGCGGCAACGCTCTCAAATCACCAGCCAATGTGGCGTGTTACTTATAATATTTACTCACTTCGCTGGGGAAGTTTGTGTAAGCAAATCTGCGCAGATTTAGAGTAAATACTCAACTCGAGTCATCATGATGTATTAAATATAGAGTATTGCGCAGAATCTGCTCATATCTGACTTACTTGAACATGACCGTCACTACACAACAAATAACGGCACGCTTGTTCATTTGCATTGAAGCAATAGCGAAGATTAAAAAGCATTTGGTCATCCTACATTGTACATTTTTTTGTACTGTATTGATCTGTGGAGACAGGATTTGGTTTGAATGAGAAATTAATGTATGAAATCCACAATTTATATATATATATGCTGTGACATAGTTAATCTGGTTTATTTCTTCTTTCTTTTTTTTTCTTTTCTCTTTTTTGGCTAGAAGAAGTTATGAATGGCCAGTAACTTAAAAATGTTGTAGCCAAATTGGCCAGTGAGTGAAAAAGTTAATTTCAAACCCTGATTATAACCCTTGATTCTTTGATCAATTATGGTATTTGTGTCCACTACTATTATTGCGATGATGCCATTTTGAATATGGCTCATCTGGTCAGATTTTAGAGATGCATCTCTCCAGATTAGTGAAGAATGATTGAATGCTTGATGGTGATGAATGTCCTGATCCCACAGACGGAGGATCTGGTGAAAGCGCTGCAGGATCTAGAGAACGCGGCGTCTGGTGACGCGGCCGTGAGACAGAAGATTGCATCACTTCCACAGGAAGTGCAGGACGTTTCCCTTCTAGAGAAGATCACAGGTGAGTCCTCACAGCTGAACTCGTAAGCCAACATGTAAGAGCGCATTCACCCAGAATGCCTGTTTGCTGCTTTTCCCTTGTTTTCCATGCAAACATGCATTAAACGTAGAGGTTTAACGATACACGTATTCGTTTTGAACCGTTCGGTACGAGGCTTTCGGTTCGGTACGCATTACAAATCGAACATTTTGTTCCTACACAGCGCTGAGAGATCCAGTAAAGAAAGCATCTGAATTCGCCACTGAAGTAATAACATCGCTGCGAGATCTAGTCAGAAGCGTTACAATTTCTCCGTTATTAACGGATCAAACCGCGCTGACGTGGAAACCAGGAGAAACATTGTGCCATGAATGAACTAGTTATAGATCAGCAACATTCACCATGGATTTACTGTAGTAACACTCACTGTAACCATGGAAGTTTGGCAGGAACAGTAAAATGCTTTCAAGTACGTCACACATCTTTTTCAAGCACTTCAAAATGCAAATATTATCATATTTAAATGTTATTTTTAATGTGATGACCAAAACATTGTTTGTTCATCCTTCAAAGATTTCCCCCATTTATAAAATTAAAAGTTTTTAAGATGTAGGAAAACTCACACTTATCTAAAAATAATATTTATTTTAATAAATAATAATATTTCAATTCTCTGGAATTTCTTTATTTTTGCTGTATCGAAAACGTACCGAACCGTGACACTAGGGCTGTAGTACTCGAATCCGGTCTTGGACTTGGACCGGTCTTTTTCTATGGTCTCGGACTCGCTGGTATTCGGACTTGGACTTGTCTCGGTCTCGGCCACTGGTCTTGCCAAATATGGATTTTGGTCTCGACCGAGTCCTGGTGTCTTTATTATGTTCCCAGTTAGCACACATAAAAGCCATTTATTTGCTCTGGTGTGAGCCGCGATTGTGCCAGAACCAGCCAGTCGTCGAGATAATTCAGCACTCGCACTCCCCGGAGTCTCAGGGGAGAAAGCGCCGCATCCATGCACTTCGTAAATGTACGGGGTGCTAGGGACACACCGAACGGCAGAAATGTGTATTGATAAGCCTGTCCCGCGAAGGCGAATCTGAAGAATGGCCTGTGATGGCTGGCTATCTGGATGTGAAAGTATGCCTTTACTGCTATTATGAGGTATCACCATATGTCATCATTCTGTTTTCTTTAGATTAGAAGATTATATGATATCAAGGGGAATGCCTATACTTAAAAATCCTGGGTGTTGTGACACTGTTTTTGCTTTTAGATCAACAAATAATAACCCAAAATGATTGTCTTGATAATGTCATGCATAAGACTTTTTTTTCCCTGTCCTGGACTCGGTCTTGACTTGGACTCGACTAGTCCTGGTCTTGGACTCGACATAGGTGGTCTTGACTACAGCCCTACATGACACCACTGTGTTGTTTCGAACCGAACCGTGAATTTTGTAACCGTTACACCCCTAATTAAAATAGTTCACCCAAAAATGAAAATTCTGTCAGTAATTACTCTCCCTCATGTTGTTCCAAACCCGGAAGACTTCGTTTATCATAGGAACACAAATGAAGATATTTTTGATGAAATCCGAGAGTTTCTGTCCCTCCATTGGCAGCAGCATCATTGCAACTTTCAAGGCCCAGAAACATAGAAAAGACATTGATAAAATAGTCCATGTGACTACAGTGGTTCAACCTCAATGTTATGAAGCGACAAGAATACTTTTTGTGCACAAAAAAAAGAAAGAAAAAATAATGACTTTATTCAACAATTTCTTCTCTTCTAGATTCTACGTCAAAACAGCGCTTTATAAGCTTGATTGAAGTCTATATGCTTCGTATAGGGAGATATAATAATATAGATCACCCTTTATCTTTCCATTTGCTCTGTTTTTTTAAACACTGAACTTCATACTCATCGACTCCACTTTGTTCATTCTAGAAATTTAACTTTTTGCCTGTTTGGTGATTAGATTAACGGTAGCACTTGATTTTACAGTACTACATGTACTTATTATAGTTATTATAATAATGATGAAACTGTTGATCCATTACTTAAGTGTCTTGATGACATAAAGGCCTGGATGGCTCTTAACTTTTTAAGTTTTAATGAAAGTGTGACAGAAGGGATGTTTTTTGGTGGCACCACTGGGACCCCCCGTGCCGATCTGGGTGACTTGAGTCAATATATCAAGCCTACAATCACTAACCTAGGGGTTAAAATCGGCTCCGAGCTTAAGTTCGACAGACAGATATGGTCAGTGGTTAAAACAAGTTTTTTTCAATTGATCAACTGTCCAAAATAAAGCCATTTCTTTCTAGGCAGCACTTTGAGACAGTACTCCACGCCTTTGTCACCACTCGGCTGGATTACTGTAATGACTGTACGTGGGGGTCAGTGGGTCCTCTATTGCTCGTCTCCAGATGGTGCAAAACGCTGCTGCACGTCTTTTAACTGGAACACGTAAATACGAGCATATTTCCCACATCTTATCCTCACTACATTGGCTGCCTATACATGAAAGGATCCATTTTAAGATTCTTTTATTTGCTTTTAAATGCCTAAATGGTCGTGCCGCACCATATATCTCTGAGCTGCTACATCCTTATAGACCTTCCCGATCTCTCAGGTCAGCTGATAAACTGCTCCTAAGTGTGCCCAAAACAAAGCGCAAGCTTAAAGGGGACGTGCTTTTGCTGTAACAGCTCCTAAACTATGGGACGATCAACCTCTGCACATTAGATGGGCATCTTCATTATCTGTTTTTAAGCCTCTTCTTAAAACCCACCTCTTTTCCTTGGCCTATGATAACTGAAATTGACAATTCTTGATTTTATTGTATCTATGTATGTTTGTTAATGTTTTTATTTGTATTTTATGGGTCATGTGAGGTTTGTATTTAGGGCTTTTTGTGTATTCATTTATTGTTTTACTGTACAGCACTTTCTGTCCACTTTGGATTTTGTTAAAGTGCTCTATAAATAAATTTTGATTGATTGATTGATTACAATAATTGGGTACTAACCCTGAACCTACCCTTAAACCTAACCTCAACCCATGCAGTTACCTTATATTACCCAGTACTTTCTTAGGTAAGTACACTAAGTACACATACTGTAAAATAAAGTGCAACCAGATTAAGTGTTTTGTACTGGCGCTTTAAACTAAATGTGACACGTCCGGTGTGAAACCTGTCAGTCGTCCTAGCCGTGACCCATCCTGTGTTTAATCGCCCTTGTTCAAGCATTCACTTTGTTCAAAGAAAGGGAACCGTGTAAATAACTAACATTAAAGATCAAAGTAAGCACAGATCATTGACAAATATATTTTCTTGTAAGATGTGTGGTGTAATCGGTCACTGAAAAAATGCTTTTCTTACTTAGTATTTTTGTCTTGTTTCCAGTCCAAATATATAAAAATTCTAAAAAATCAAGATGCATTTACTAGATGAGTAACATGAAATAAGATGATATGTCCTGTTTTCTGAGGGAATTAATCAAAATTGAGTGAGCTGATGCTTAAAAAAGCAAAATTATCTGCCAATGGGGTAAAAAAAATAATATTAATTCAAACGGAAACAATATTATTTTTCTTACACCATTGGAAGATAATTTAGCTTGTTTTAAGCAAAAACTCACTTAATTTTTATTTATTTTCCCAGAAAACAAGACTTAATATCTTATGCCATGTTATCTAGTAAATGCATCTTGATTTTTAAAATTTTTATATATTTGGACTGGTAACAAGACAAAACTACTAAGTAAGAAAAGTAGTGTTTTTTGCAGTGTAACACCGGTGTTGTCACAGGTTTAATATTAAGCGTTGGGTAAATTCCCTCAGCTCTGTGTGGTCATGTGATGAAAAACTCTGTGCTCTGCAGATAAACAGGCGGCAGATAAGCTGTCGAAGACGGTGGACGAGGCTTGTCTTCTGCTGGCCGAGTATAACGGACGGCTGGCCGCGGAGCTGGAGGACCGCAGACAGCTGGCCCGTATGCTCACAGAATACATCCAGAGCCAGAAGGAGGCGCTCAACGAGAGGGAGAAGAAGCTGGAGGTACCAGACACTCAGAAATCTTTCCAAACCGCTTTGATTTTCTTTCTCTCATGAGAAAACATCTGCTGAATATCAGAGCTTCTTCTTTCAGTATAATACAATATGAAAGTGGACATGATTTATTTATTTGACCTTCAAGCTCTAAAATAGTGTTATTAATGTAGTCCATATGATTTACATATGTATCCCAAGCTTTCTGAAGTCATCCGATATCTTTGTGTGACAAAAAGACCAACATTAAATCATTATTCATTGATAAATCTGCCTTTGTTTTTATAATTGAGCTTGATCCTAAATTTCCGTTTAATTCCTCACACAAAACTGGTTTCAGAAGACATGTCATATGCACATCTTTTATAATACTTTTAATATGCTTATGGTACTTTTGAAAACAAGCTCTGATATTCTGTAATGTTTCCTTTTGTGTTTCATGGAAGAAAGTAAGTCAAATGTGTTTGGAAAGACATTTTTGCGTTAATGCATTAATTCAGTTTCCTTTAAGTGTTTCTGAAGAACACTACTATTCAAAAGTATGGGGTTTGTAAGATTTGTACAATAAAAAATAAAAAAGAAGTCTTATACTCACCAAGGCTGCATTCATTTGATAAAAAATTTAGTAAAAACAGTATTATTGTGAAATATTACAACAGATAAAAGACTAGTGTGAATTCCAACGTGATGCTTTAGTTTTAACAGTGAAAAAATGGATAGCAAAACATTTAATATTTGGCAACTGTTTTACGATATAAATATTACGATATTATATTCAACTTTAAAAAAAAATGTAATGCGATCATTAAGATGCAAGAGTACTTTGGTTTCTAACATTATTCTCTCAACAGACATTTACATTGATAGTCTGGCGTTAAAATTGATTTGCTTTTGGTGTACTGTGGAGTGGGTAAAACTGTTTTTAATGGCAGGCTAGCAGATACTAGCGCATTGACAACTGGAAGGACTGGATGAAAATTTTTGAAAACTGTCTCCACTGATGAATAACACCCAGGCTAACTTGGAAATGAGGTCCGATGTCCAAAATCCTGAACCGCCCATTTAAATTGATAACTTCATAACTACAGTTAGATCCGTTCTTACTCCTTATTCCCTTAAATCCCTTTTAATCCATTATTTATTTAATTCCTTTCAATTAAAAAAGACCAGTTACAGCCTTGGTTTATATGTAGTTTGAACAGTAGTGAACTTTGTCTGATCCATTGATTGATTGATTATCATGTGTTCTTGCAGGAATACAAGCAGAAGCTGGCTCGTGTCACACAAGTGCGAAAGGAGCTCAAGTCGCACATCCAGAGTCTTCCGGATCTGTCTCTCCTCCCGAACGTCACGGGCGGTCTCGCACCGCTGCCGTCTGCCGGAGATCTCTTTTCCACTGACTGAAGCCTCTATCAGACTCAAAGTCCTCGAAGACACTGGCTTCCTCCTGACCACAGAAACACCAGAGAGCAGAGCGACTGATCCAGATCCCTCGCACACTTTTGTATTTCAGTAGTTCTCATGCCAGCCAACAAGGTTACGAACCTCACAGAGATCAAACCCACCAGTCGATCCGCCATTAAATCGGACTCAGAGTGTGGAGATTTTGTTTTGGTGTGACTTTGCTGTGGAAAGCAACCCTCTTTTGCTTTTGTCTTATACCTGTAGGTTTTTAGTTTTAATGCTCCAAGTACAAATTTTGCTTCATTTTGGTTTTGGAAGAGACTAAACATGAGGATTCGATTTTAAAGCCCTCACTGCTATAGACTGAGTTCATGATATCAAGAGAAATTAATTAGGAAACTCATGCTCATCATCAAACTGATATATTTTGGTTAAAAACTTGATCTGTTCTTCAAATTATTATTTTGCTGATAAATACAACAGATGTGCTGATATTTGTGGAAAAAATACAGTGTGATCCCATTTTCTTCTATAGTCACTGTATGTTTACAGTGTCTTTCATTAAATATGACCGAACACATTCAACAACAAAATGCATTTTGATACGAGTGAATTCTTGATTATCAGAGGGATGTGTACATGATGCTGTGAAGCGTCTATAAAATATAAACTGTCTAAACGTGTGTTTAGAATCTAGACAATACATCAAGCAGATATAACACTCAAGTTAAGCTTTTTCTAGGGTTCTCTTTTTAAAACGTATATTTATACGTACATACACACACATACAGAACTGTAAGAAACCGGCTAAATTAAATGGGATTTACAAACCGAAAAGCCAGACAAAAACCAGCACTAACACCAAAACAGAAGAAAACAAGATTACAGTGGGTTAAGGAGAAGCAATTATGGAGTGTGGATGATCGGATGCAAGCGATATTCAGTGATGAATAACAAATCTGCATTTGTCAAGAAGATGATTCTGGAACTGTAGTCTGGTGCCGTTCTAATGTAACATATAAAGATGACTGCCTGAATAAAACAATCAAATTTCCCAAATCATTTATGATGTCAGGTAAAGGACCAGGGGAGATGGAAATCATTACCTCAGCAATCAATGCACAGGTGAACAATGACATTTTGGACATTTTTCTCTTTCCATCCATAGAAAATGGGTTTAGTAATGAAGTCAGGAACTACTATTAAGTACATTTTTCAGGATGACAATGAGGATGAGTGTTAAAGCTTTTCTTCAGGAAAGGCATATCAACTCAATGACATGAACTGTTAACTGCTATTCGAGAAAGTTGGAAGCAGATTGATGGGGAAAAAATTGTTTTTTATTAGTGAAGTCGATGCCTCAAAGAATCCAGGCTGTCATAAAAGTCAGAGGAGGAGCAATAAAGTACTAATTGTGTTTTGGGTTTTTTATTCATTTTTACCCCTCAACATTAAGTGATTCCATCCTTTTTTTCTATACTTGATCTGGGAAAAGACATGCCATTAATAATTAAAAAAAGTAAGTGATTTTGTTTAAGGTATGTTTCATGAAGCCAGAATGTTAAGCTATTGAACAAAACCTTTTTGTGTGCGTCAGATATCTGTGATTTATTTTGTTTGCTATAAGGTAAAACAAAAACAAACAGTTCTTCACACACACACCCCTTTTGTGTTTGCAGGATACATGTGGAGTGTGACCTATTTTCTTTTCTTTCTTTTTTTTTTTTACTGGCTATGTCTCGTGACTACTGTCTACTGAGTCACATTCTCGTGACTTGGCAGTTCAGGCAGAGCATGCAAGAATTTCACGAGAGAGGTGTGTCTCGAATCGATTCCGGGAGATCGAACGCTATGCTACTTATTAAAGGTAAGACATTATCATTACATTTCAGAATTGCACGACAAAGATGATTCAGCCTCTTCAATTGGCATATTTCAAACTAGTGCAGGGCTCTCAAGTCTCACGCATTTCAACCAGTTCACACACGCCACCTTGTAGGGATGGGGAGGCTTTCCTGGCTTTCCCCTGACTGTTCCGGGAAAAGATTCAAAGCTTCGAGAGTGTCGAGAACAGCGCCATCTGGTTTTTATTTAAAATAAAGCAGCCAGAAGCCTTTGTAAGAAGCTCTGTCTTAGAATCATGCCGTCAGATGAACCAACCACAACACACTCCATAGTTTCAATGTTATGTGTACAAATAAAAGCCTTATACATTTGTGTTTGATTTGTCCATTAAATAAATTCCTTCACCCATTAAAGAGTGTCAATAAAATATAAAATGACCTTATATGACTCAATAAGATGTAATGTGCCTATTATCTCTACACACACACACACACACACACACACACACACACACACACACACAAACAAACTTGGCAGTGATAGTGCTTATGTATGTAGGAATGACAGAAAGGTGATAAAGTTTTTAATTATTTTTATTAAGAAATAAAAGCTGTTTCACAGTGTTGGGGCTATGTTAAGTCTATTTCTCCTCTTAGACAGTTCTTCCCCAGCCCTACAGAGGAGGCCGGGGTACAAGGAAACTGTAATGCCAATGTAGCCTATATAGATGGGGGTAGACATGTTTCTGCATTCTCCAGTATTCAAGTGGATCTTTAGCTCTTTGTATGTTTGTCTCTTTCGAACACGTCCGAAATACACAGTTCTCGGTGTGTGTACTGTTCTCTGTACTGGTGATCCGAGAACTGCTGTACCTGTGCGCGCATGCTCAGTATCAGCTGCTCGTGCTCGTCCCTTCTCTCAGCACCAACATGTCCAATGAACTTTTGGATTTCCTGGGGTAAAATATACTCACGGGATAATGGTTTATTTCGAGTCAGAGGGACTGTCAGGCATGTCTGAAAGTGAGAAACATCACTAGAGATATCGATGTAACACCTGTTCGCCATCGCTTATTAACCTCATGCGGTGAAATGGTCATCTTATCTAAGGAACTACAACCAAGTAGCTCCCTCTACCTTCTCTCCGGCTGATTACTTGTCGCGTTTTAGGCTCTTTCAGTAGAGCTTTAGAAGTGGACTCTCCGTTAGTCTGTTTACTGTGGGAACACTTTGGAGGAGGCAATAAATAAATCCTTTATCTTCATAACTGACACGATGTTCGAAAACAGAGGAATCCTCTTTATGTTGCTTGACATCGCGTGCCTAATACTCGGTAAGTACAGTTCTTGAAGTGGGGGAAAAGGTGCCGATACTCTCTTGTATTGGCAAATCATGACATTTGAGATTTCTAAAGTGAAAAACAAAACTTAGAGATATTGCTGGTACAACAACAAATTATTGTTATTTATTAACAACATAAATGTATTTAAATATGTGTGTGTGTTAAATATATGCGCGTGAAAATACGGGTTAAATAGCCTACGTGTTGTTTGCGTGTGACAAGTCAACGCGTTAAATACGCGTATTTAACCATAGACAGTAAAATAAATTTTAACGTGAAAATACACGTTAAAAATCAGTTTGAACGAGTCGTCATTGGCTGCTGAAGACTTCGGTCTAACCATTTCTGAGAGCTTAGGAGGGTGTAGCCTACAGTTAATAGACTAGGCTACCACCATTTAACATGTTATAGATCAGCTTATTCAGCCTATTTATTTAGTCCTTTTTGTATAACCTATAGAAATAATATATTTAAATTACAGTTTTATGAAAATTTAGATAAAAATATATATTTTTCACGTTTTCTCTGCTCATTCCTTTTTGTAAATAAACACATTAGTGGACATTCTAGCTTTATCATCAAAGCATTAACATTTGTGTGGGTAAATCAGTTACAGTGGAGGTAAGCAATCAATGCAGGTTTAAGATACAGACCACTGTAATCACTATCTGTCTTTGTGAGCTTTTGTTGTGCTTACATTTACAGCTATGGCAAGCAGGTGGCGCTTATTGGCAAGGTGACAAGAGGCTGTTTTTAAAAAAGGATGCCGATGCTTCAGTAGCCTATGCTTAATAAACTACTTTTGTGAGAAAACGGCTAAATGCTTAATTATTGATAGCCTGTCCACTGACCTTTAATGTGTTAAATGTTTGTTTTGGAGTGAGCTATATATGAAGTTTAGAACAAAAAATGTTTTATAGGAGAAGTCGCGAACAACAGGTATCAATCAGTGTACAAATTTATTCCCATGGTATCCACAAGTCCGCATACAGTGATTTGACTGATTTCAATCGTAGGAATTTGGGACACTTTTCGCCACAATTTTTCGTGTTGTTCATTCATTTTTTTAATAGGCAAAAAAAAAAAAACCTTTTAAGGGATATACGGTACAGAAATAGACAATATAGAAAATAAATAATGAAATCAGGTAAATTAAATAAAATGTAGGCTATAAAATAATAGAAAGGGTTAAGTATAAAGAAGTTAAAAAATAACTTGCAAATAAGAATTATTTAAAATTTACTGTCATCCAAGATGTTCATGTCTTTCGAAAAGAAATTAAGTTTTTTTGAAGAAAATATTCCAGGATTTTTCTCCATAAAGTGACTTCAGTGGGGTCCAATGGTTTCAATGCGTCAATGCAGCTTCAAAGTCTCCACATGATCCCAGCTGAGGAATAAGGGTCTTATCTAGCCAAACCATCGCTCATTTTATAAAAAAAATTAAACATTTATATACTTTTTATCCACTAATGCTTGTCTTGTTTTCCGTATTCACGTTGAAAGGTCACATAATGTCTTTTCAACTGAAGAAAGAAATGAACATCTTGGATGATGTGGGGGCGAGTAAATTATCAGGAAATTTTAATTCTGAAGTGAACAAAATTTTTTTAATGCATATGTTATTTAAAGTAATATATGTTCCATACCTTTTCAGTTGCACTGTTACTTCTTCTGACCAGCTGTACAAGCTCTAATGTTCCCACGACTGTGAAGACCGTTCGACAGGGAGAGACTGTGAACGAACCCGTTTTAAACATTTCTTCACTGGATAAGCATGATCAGCTGATGGCGTTTCATCGAGGAGAATTAAGTGCTGAATATTTCTGCAATAATGGGACATGTAATAACCTCCCAGCATTGGTGTGCCAGTTTCAAGTTTCCCTAGGGTATTTGTGTCTCATCATCCTGAATGTCAACGTCAGTAACTCTGGCCAATACAATGTCGTCCTCAATGGATATAAGACTGTCCGGAACTTGATCCTTCAAGTTGAAGGTCAGTATTTTACAGTAATATTGTGAGTCAAAACTGATGTGAGTCATTCCTGCACTTGTAGCATGTTGGCCTCAGTTTTGTCCTTCATTTTTACATAGTTTGATGACTAAATTAAGGTGTTAAGAAGAATAAATGTTACTGTCCTCATTGCAAACAGAAATACTGCTTGAGTAAGATAATCGAATCCTGATATGAGCTGATTGAGGTATATCTGATGTGTGAACTCGTTTAAAGTTGTGTTTTTTCCTGTTTTTGCCATCCTTTACAGAGGGTCCACAACGTCCTCCACAACGTTCACAACGTTCCATCTTAATTTGGTTAATCCCTGTAATCGCAGTACCTGTTGCAGCTGCCGTCTTCTTGTTTATTTTTTTTAACTACAAGGTAAGTCTCATAATATTCATATTGGGATATGTACTTAGGATTATAAAATGATATATTTACTTTTACTCTGCACAAAAAATTCAATCAAAATCAATCCACACATCAATCACTCTTCAAAGAACTTTAATTAAGTGAATTTTTCAATAATTTTTTTGTTGTTAAAGTCCCCCTGTAGTCAATAATTAAATCCCTTAAAACACCAAAATTAGATATTTAAACGTTTTTTCCTGTGAAAAAAAATCTTCATGCCTTAAAATAGCTTGAATGTAACTCTACACCCTTGTCTCATTTAGTATACGCGGTTCTATGAATATGCAAATGAGCCCCGCCTCCACTCACTCACTCAGCTCAAAGATCCACTCGCTCAACTTACTGAGGTAAACGTTGCACAATGGTATCGCTCTTTACAACGTCAGACACATAGCGATAATTATTATGACTAGCCTTTTGCTTGACGATGTTATCAAACAGCTAATAATGTGTTGCTAATGTTACACAAACTATGTTTTCCCATTGGCATCTAAAATTGTAATATACATCATACATCCGCTATATTGCTAAATCTACCCGATATTTCATATCAACAGAAAAATATACCGGGATAACCTGGCTTCTCTCAAGACTCCTCTGCTAGTTCACTGTTAATGATATGCTAAAGCCCGCCCACACGTTGATCTGATTGGTTACAAGGTAGTTTGTGACGTCAGAAACACCAGTGATTTCAAACCGTGTTTTTGAGACTGTCTTTGGTTCACTGCAGTTTTAAAGAGAAAATACTCAGCAATGCTGTCGACTTATGAATTTACTCATGGTTTGTCTTAAAACATATTAAAAACACCACATAGACAACATTAAAAGCTGGATTTTCACCACAAGGGGACTTTAGATTAATTAGGGAAAATTTTTGCTGAAAACCCTGTAATAGGCTTTTAAATTACCGTGTTCGTTGTAACAACTTGCCCGAAATAGTGTGACAACATGCTCAGTGTGTGTTACATCGCTTTTCCTGGGGAATAAATGTGTACTAAGGACTTTAAGGTATCTAGAAATGAATTGACATTCAAAAATAAATCTACCTTGCAAACTATTCACTGGAGTAAAAAGTGTAACAACTATAAATACCATATTTAATTTATAGAAACCAAACCACGCATGTTCTCTTACCACAAGAAAATTTTGTTTTGTGGCGAACTGCACTTAAATGTATTTTTAGCATTAACAAGGTTACAATTCACTAGGTTTACATTCTATAATTGTGGTTTTGTTTTGTTTTACAGAAGTTCGGCTTTCAGAGGACAGAAACGACTGAAATATAACTTTCTTACATTAAGCATTAAGTGAAACGATGCTCATCCTGACCGTTCTCATCAAGATCCACAATTACAAGATGCTCAGGAAATAGAGTAATGGGATATGAGGGATATAAGCTGGACTATTCAAGTGCTGTATTCAATCATTAGGTTGTAGTCATGTAGAAAATAGATTTTTTATAAATATACACACAATCATCCAGTTTAAGTGCAACTGCACTTGAAAAAAAAAGTATGATAGATGGGGCAAAATATATAGGTGCGTAGTGTTTCTTTACAAAGTGATATCGCCAACTACTGGCCTGGCAGCAGAACACAGCATTTGTATTCATTTTCACGGATCCGTGTGAACGGAATCGTTTCAACAACATTGCCATCAGTACGCTGTTTTCTTTTTTTAGTACATCGTTGTTGTGTAAACGCGCCCTTCGTGTGAACAAAGCTTTATAACTCTTTCTCTCTCTCCTTCAGCTGCTCCCTTATATACACTTAAATTGTATGCATAATTATATATTTATTTTTGCTAGAAAGTTTGCACTTCTATTTCACTTCTCACTATTTAGAACTTAACAAATTAAGCACACTTCATCTCATCTCATTTTATTTTCTTTTTTATTTGGAACATAATGCAGTTAGACCAAAGAAAAGATTAATCTTGAATGCATACATTATAATTTTCATGTTACAGCATACTATATACACAATATAATTTTAAGTACAAACAAAATACTCCCAAAACATTTCTACAAACTCTAAATTCTGGTTCTATTAACCACTGCAAGTCAGTTGATTTCATGTGCCAAGTTGCAAAAATGCTGCTCATTAACCGTTAACAATCTTTAGTCTACAACAAAATTGCATTCAATATAAACTACAAAGCTGCCTATAAGTGCCTGAAGTATGTCTGTGCCATTGCAGGTGTTCTCAAATATTTTGTGGTGATATGACCCCTTTAAAGTCACATCTACATTGTTCTACATTATTATTAAAACTTTTTTAGTATTTTTTTATTTAAAGTCCTGTTACAGTCTACAATTTTATATCAAGAGAGGTGTGTCTTAAATTTGGTGCTGCTTTTTAAAATATGAGCCATATATTCCTACCAAACAAAGTGTGAAAAACATTAAAGGTTTGAATGTATTTTTAAGTAATTGATTGTTAACATTGTTTTTACGCCATTTTTTTCAGTGCAGTGGTGTACATAATAAACACTTTACACTTTAACTTGCTGTGTGTCTTTTAACAATTATATTTTGTAATATTTTACAATCAACGTCAGACTGGAAGAATCAGATTTATTTTGTGCATAAAGAAGACCTTAGTAGAAACATAGACAGTATAAGAAGTGGACAGAGCCATCTCATTGGAACTCAGTTGAGACAGTTGAAGCACATTTTTAGCGATTTTTGAGCACTTCCGTTCCTGACGCGCAGACTCAAACCGACTCAAACTAAGCTTGATGACGTGAGCAACCTGTCTTTCGCTGTCAAAGTGACGCCAAAATGAATGGGAGTCAATGGAATGCTAACAGCAGGTGAAGTTCTGCTACAATGGTGGCTCCCGCGAGGCTTCAACTTCCGGCTGATGGATTACCCCCTTGAGTAGAAGTGACTCTCTGTGAGAATGGCGATATGCATCGCTTAAAATAAGAAAACACTGATCACGTGATGTCGCACAGATTTGTGTCGTCATCATCATCACACAGAGGATTGAGTTTCTCTTCGGGATGTGCAACATCTTATGTGATCAAGCAGAAAGACAACAGTGGCAATTCCCACCAGACCAGACAGAACCAGTCTGATCCGAACCTCAGTCTCACCACAACTCCCCACAGGATCTGAGGATTCAGGAGAAACACACACAGGGAGGGTGTTATTCATAAACTTAGCTCTACAGATAAGTGCCTTTATCTTTGGAAACATTGGAAACACAAGCAAATGTCATTGTGTCAAAAAGTTGATTGTACCTTGATTATTAGGGTAGAGCTCGTTTGTTTGTGGATGGGTGGTGCTGTTGCTCGCTTGTGATCCCTGTGATGTAACTTTACCTGGTGGACAGTTATAGTTTGTAAGAAGTTATTTGAGTGTTTTAAAAGTCCTGGCAGTTTGCAGTCTGTCACCTCCATAGACAGGTCACCTTGTCCTAACTATTATAAGTGATGACGGTCACGGGCGCTTTCGAAACACTGCTTCATGAAAAAACGGATCTTTTGTTTCGATTCAGTGGTTCGGAGCTTCAATCTCGCCAAATCAGGTTTTTTTTATTTATTTTTATTGAAACAATTTGATTTCAGCAAACAACAAGGGGGCTTCACAGGACAGATGTCACATATCCTGAAACAAGTTAACAAGTTAAACAAAACAAAAAGGAGCAACAAGAGAAAAAAAAAAAGAAAAGAAAAAAAGCTAAATATTTCTTTCTTTTTCCTATTGACACATTCAAGGTCTCGCCAAATCAGGTGATTTCATCAAACGAGGCTTCATTACGTCATAATGTTTCAAACCATTTTAAAATTCTATGGGTTTGGTGCTAGATGACGTTGATCTGGTGAACCTATGAATGAGTGTCTTGTAGATTAATTTTTTTTGTATCATTTTGATTAATTTTAATACTTACAAAAAAGAAACTGATTGTCAAGCCCTGACTAATAACACAAATCAAGGACTGCAAATTAATTATTTAATATATTAACATATTTAATGGTATTTAATTATGTGTATATTACATTTAATAGCAGTTTCGAAACAGTAAATCATTTTATGAAGCTTCGAAAAATCCTCGTTTCCCCATCACTAATCATAACTAGGTGCAACCTGTCAAGTTTGCGTGTTATTGGTAATTTTAGTCCCCATTGAAAGCCAGACAAATCACAACTAGATATTAAATGTTTAATGTTGAAATAATCAGGAAATTAACTTTATTGAAGTGTTTTTTTTTTTACTTTGTATATTTATCTAATGTGTCTTATTGTGATTCATCGGTGCAAGATGTTTCAAAGAAAATGTTTTACACTTAGTGCCCTGCACCCCTCCTGACTTGAATATTAGGAATCATGACGACAATTTTTAGACGATAATTGTATGTTCATTACAGAAAGACAGATATAAACAGAGACAGACCTGTAGATGTGTGTACAGTAACTCCTGTAGATGTGTGTACAGTAACTCCTGTAGATGTGTGTACAGTAACTCCTGTAGATGTGTGTACAGTAACTGCTGAGCTGATGCTGATGGCAGGAACAGTGACCGGTGCTTTAGGACGAGAGGAAACATGTACATCACCAATTTTACACTGAAACATATATAATTAGACCATTTCAGATCCTATTAGCAGTTATTATCCTGAATCTTATTGCTTTGATCCCATATCATTATTTATTTTTCCATATTGACTGCAGTTGTAACTTACCATAAACTTCCACTTCGTATTTCTGCACTGTGACCTTTTTATTAACAATGATTACTATTTTATACAGTCCAGATTCATTAGTCCTGATGTCTGTGATGGTTAAAATGCCTGTTTCTCGGTCTAACTGTACTCTGCCAGTGAGTCTCTTGTCATAATGTGTGTATATTTTCCCTTGATACATCTGTGCGACACGAGTACTTTGTCTTCCGCTTTCAAACGTCCACAGTATCTGAACGTCTCCATTTAGATCATGAAGTCCTGGATGCAGATTGAGGAAACCGCCCTCCTTCACTTTAACTGTTTCAATGTCATCAACCTCTCCTCCCACTGAAACAATATGAAAACAGGTTAAACATACAGGTAAACAAAGAAAAGAATATCCTATAATGAGATCTGTTACTTCCAACAAATGGTCGGGTAACTTTATAAGAAAAAATCTTGATCGTTAGAATGCCACATACTGTATATCTGTAAAAAAAAAAATTGATAACCATTCTGTTCATTTTAAGTGTAATTTACATGTATTTGTTTAGAAAGTGAAAGAGAAGATGAGAAATGCAGAGAAAGTTTTTTTTTTTTTTTTTTTTTTTTTGGTGACTGTCAGTGCATTGGTTTAAGGGTGTTAAGTACAATAAAATATCTATCAGAAGTTCAATAAGATCTGTTACTAAGGATTTTAAACAAAACAATTAACAAACAATACAATGTGTAATGCTGTGAGAAATATATTTTCTGTAAATTTTTCCATGCATAATATACTGTACGTATCTCAGATAACCCCGCCACTAAACGGCAAGTACACTGTAAAAAAATGATATCATAAGTTATGACAACATATGTTTTTACATTGCTTTAACCCAGCAAAATAAGTTATGCAATTTTCTATTTTTTTTTTTATTTTTTTTTTATACAAGATTCAAGTGATTTTTAAGTCAGTTTAATGTAATTTAAGTTGAAATGACTTAAACATCCAAGTTGATTGTACTTAAATTTAAGGCACCAACTTTATTTATTGTTTACAATGTAAAAGTAACTAAATAATTGCTTTACACAACAGATGGCTATTTCGTTCTAAGTGGACAGTTCTTGGCAATAAACTGAATTATGGACCAGAGGCCTCATTTATAAAACTGTGCATAGGATCATTACTAAACACGTGCGCCAGAAAGCTAAAAATGGCATACCCAAAAAAATATTCAGACTTATAAAACCGTGCGTACGCCATATAAATCCCAGTTAGCGGAAGATTGTGCGCACATGCGTCTCCTCCCCGAAACAACCATATATGGAGCTTACAACGCCTAGTTTTACTATGCATATCCTCATCTGCATATCATTTGCATATGATTATTCATCCACGTGGTAACATGTTTAACGGTACAAGACATTAGGAAAATATGAAATGCGGATGTGCCATTATTGTCACATTAATGGCACATTATTTATTTTAACACATTATTTACATTAATAAAAATAATTTAGTAGCCTATCCTTGCCTTGTTTTTGAATAAATAAATCAAAAAGTTTAAAATACATTTCGGAGAAAGTTTTTCCTCAATCTTTTCCACTGGCCAAGGAGTATTTTTAATTGATTTATGTTTTTAATGGAAACAGATAACCCTTCTTGTGCATTATTTGCTCAAAACTATTTTCTCAGACAATCTGCTATTATCATGATAAGCAATTATCTCTGTAGTTAAACATTAAAACACAGCATGCCAGAGGAAAAGTGTTCGAAAGCATTGCATCCACAACAAATATTTCTATTTATTGAATATAAAAATGTTGTAACTTCTCAGTAATGATTTCATGTAATTATTTAATCTAAATGTTTGCATCAGAAGTAAAACAAAGGTTAAATGATTCTTTTATTTATTTAAACTGTTATTGTGATTGTGAACATGCACTGTATTTATGATTAGGACTTATAATGAAGATTTACGGTTTTAGATAGGCTGCGTCAGTTTCACTAAACGGCCCGACGCGCTCGCTGGCGCGGACATTTAAGAAGGGATGGATGTTTGCTCCATGCAGGCTTGGTGAGTGAAATTATATTTGTATTATCTTTCTGTATATGTATAATTTTCTTCAGATTTTCTCAAAAAGACATGTAACTCCAGCTCACCATCGGTGTCGCCAAACTGGTCCATCTCCAATTTCCAAAACGTTTGTACGCATGGGTCAGAGTTTGCGTGCAGGTGCGCAAATTTTCCCGTCAAGTTTGTTTTTATAAATCAGAACTTATGCGTCGGAAGTGGCGTACGCCTCTTTCAGGGCCTGTTTTGTGCGTACGCAATGGTTATAAATGAGGCCCCTGACCTTTGTAGACTATAAGCTGATTTTCCCGGAAAGTGAGATCACAATACATATTTCTTACAGCACTGCAACACTAGCAGACACTGTTTGTGGTTTGACTGAAAGTGATCTGAAGAGTGGAAAAGGAAGTTGGTCATTTTGAGGGTTTAAACAATAATGGTTGGAAATCACCTGCAACTAACCAGAAAGTGTTTCTTTGAAATTTAACTATGGCATGACACATTTTCTGTTCACATCAGCTAAGCTCACAGTAAGTCATGTTGCTCGCTTGTACTCGTGTGCCCTAACATGAACTGCAACTTAGTTTTATCTGACATTTAATGTGAGAATTGTTTTCTTGGGGAAAAAAAGGTTTATTGAAAACTATTCACAGCATAAACCATCAGTTAATAAATATATTCCAATAAGTTACTAGATGAGGGAATACTAAAACAAATAAAATTTTTTATTATAAAATAAAACAAAAATACCTTACATACCTCGCAGTCATGGGATGGTACAAGTGTTTTTCTGAAACCGTACTCCCAAAATCCTCTTTCAGTATCATATAACATCCAATTCTGCACCGATGGCCATCAAGCTGTTGAGAGAAGAGCCTCACCAAGACGTTGGGAGTTCAGATTCATAGTCCTGATGTCTGTGATGGTTAAAATGTCCATTTCTTGGTCCAGGTCATAATGCATGTGCATTCTCCCTTGATGCATCTGTGCAACACGAGTACTTTTGTCTGCTGCATTTAAAAGTCCACAGTATCTGAACGTCTCAAGATCATCGACTGAACCTCCCTCCTTCACTTTAACCGCTTCAGCGTCATCCACACCTCCACCCACTGAAACAGGTTATACGCAAGTAAACAAACCCTGGTTATAGCTACCTCCATCATATACGAGAAAGAACCTAAAGTGTTAGATGTAATAAAGTGAATCTCAACTATCAACACGTCAACTAGTTTTCAGGTTTTAAATAGGATATCTAATGGCAACTGAACACACTACCAGAATTGTTAGTTTTTCAATTAAATAAACCTTGTTTTTCTCATCTCAAGTGGACCTTTATTTAATGTAGTGTGGGTTATATAAATGAGTTCATGTATACTGTGAATAAAGCAATGGCATGTTATCCATTACGGGATAGTAAATGAGTGACCACATTGTCTGTATTGCAACACTATCGCTCTGAGATTTGACAGCATGATCTAAACAGGTATAAAGGAAGTTGATGTTTTTTTGTGGTTTCAGAAAGTGTTGTATTTGCCCTTGAACAGAAGTTCCTTTTAACTTTAAAGAGTGAAACCAATAAAATATGGAACTTTTTAGTTGAACATATAAACCTACTGAAGAAAAAAGCCACCTGTACATCTTGGATGGTCTGAGAGTGCAAATTAACTTCAAATTTTCATTTTTGGGTGAACGATCCCTTAAGAATATAAAAGTGTCATCAAAACATATATAATGAAAACAAATAAATATGAAAACTTATAACAAATGTAATATTTTTAACATTTTCTAATTGTATTTAATAGGCTATATTTTCATTTTCACAAACTATACTGAGTACTAACTTATTATTATTAACTTATTATTAACTTATTATTAGTATTAACTTTTTGAGAGGTGGCATTTTTACCTTTATAAAGTGTATTTTTTCCTAACCTTATTAAATGTATACATAATCTTTTATGTCAAATTCTTAAATTTAATCAATAAACTCAATTAGAAATATGAAATGATGGAAATTAAACTAAAACAGCCAATAGGTGGCGGCAAATTACTGTTTTAATCTATAAATCATTCATTCATCCGATTGGTTCAAAACAGCTCATAGATTCAGGTGTAATAGTTTGGTCTCACACAGACACTAGTTAGTGTATTTGTGCCTCAGAAGCAGCTCAGAGCTTTAAATCTGCATCTGTCTCTTCCTTCACCGGCCAGAGACTCAGAACGCTGTATCTGTCAGTGTTTCACTCACTCGGGTCGGAGACTCAGAACTTGGAGTGTCTGTTACGGTTTCAGAAGGATACGGTGTATCTGTTAATGTCTCACCGGACAGGAGACCCAGAACAAGGTGTTGAAAGAGTACATTATCCTTTTCCTATGAGGAGAACATGTTAGAGGACCACAGACACAGAATAGGCCTATCCAAAACCAGCAGGCGCTCAATGAGAGAGAAGAAACTGGAGGTATGAGACTCTTAAATGATTTAAGGAAAAGTCATCATCTACATCATCTTTTCGTATGATTTTCTTTCTTCCGTGGGAGAATTTCTGCTGAAAATCAGAGCTGCTGCTTTCAATGAAAGTGGATGTGATTTTTTTTAATTAATTTTTTTACCTTCAAGCAACAAAATTGACAAAGTAGAATTATTAATAAGTGGTGGTTATTCCAAGCTTTTTGAGGTCATTTAATAGCTTTGTGACAATAATCATTATTCACTGACAAATCTGCTCTCTTTCTTTGTTTTCCTAATGGTGCTTGAACTTAAATTCTGTTTTAATTCCTCACACAAAACTGTCTTGGTTTCAGGAGAACTTTTATGGTACTTTTGATGTACCAATGGTGCTTTTTTTTATTGTCAAACTAGATTTTACATTTTGTAAAATGTTTCCATTTGTGTTTCATGGAAGAAAGTCAAACATGTTTGGGAAGACTTATTTGAGTTAATGCATTAATTAAATTACCTTAAGCATCTGAAATAGACTGTTGTTCAAAAGTACTTCTGATCATCAAGGCTGCATTTATTTGATTCAATATCCAGTAAAAACAGGAATATTGTGAAAAATGATTACAATTTAAAATAGCAGTTTTCTATAGAAAATATTTTAATAATTTGTGATATAATTTTCAAGATTCTTTGATAAATGAAAAGTTAAAAAGAAGTGTTGATTTGAAATATAAATCTTTTGTAGCATTATAAATGTCTTTACTGTCATCCATTTTGATCCGTTTAATGCATCCTGGCTGAATGAAAGTATTCATTTCTTTAAGAAAAATATTAACCCTAAATATTTGTCAAGCCACCTTTATTTCTATGCACTTTGTATAATACAGATTGTTTCAAAGCAGCTTCACTGTAATAAACAGGAAAATAACAGAATTAATGATGCAGACAAATTAAAGTTCTGCAGTAAAGCAGCTCTAAGAAAGACAAGTGTTTAATTCAGCTCGAGTCAAATTCAGTTTCTGCAAAATTATGAAACAAAGTCAGTTCTTCTATAAAGTTATAGTTTGTATATAGTTTGAACAGTAGTGTACTTTGTCTGATCCGTTCATTGATTGATTATCATGTGTTCTTGCAGGAATACAAGCAGAAGCTGGCTCGTGTCACACAAGTGCGGAAGGAGCTCAAGTCGCACATCCAGAGTCTTCCGGATCTGTCTCTCCTCCCGAACGTCACGGGCGGTCTCGCACCGCTGCCGTCTGCTGGAGATCTCTTTTCCACTGACTGAAGCCTCTATCAGACTCAAAGTCCTCGAAGACACTGGCTTCCTCCTGACCACAGAAACACCAGAGAGCAGAGCGACTGATCCAGATCCCTCGCACACTTTTGTATTTCAGTAGTTCTCATGCCAGCCAACAAGGTTACGAACCTCACAGAGATCAAACCCACCAGTCGATCCGCCATTAAATCGGACTCAGAGTGTGGAGTTTTGTTTTGGTGTGACTTTGCTGTGGAAAGCAACCCTCTTTTGCTTTTGTCTTATACCTGTAGGTTTTTAGTTTTAATGCTCCAAGTACAAATTTTGCTTCATTTTGGTTTTGGAAGAGACTAAACACGAGGATTCGATTTTAAAGCCCTCACTGCTATAGACTGAGTTCATGATATCAAGAGAAATTAATTAAGAAACTCATGCTCATCATCAAACGTATATATTTTGCTTACAAACTTGATCTGTTCTTCTTCAAATGATTATTTGGCTGAGAAATACAACAAATGTGCTGATATTTGTGGAAAAAATACAGTGTGATCCCACTGTATGTTTACAGTGTCTCTCATTAAATGACCGAACACATTCAACAACTTAATGCATTTTGATACGAGTGAATTCTTGAATATCAGCGGGATGTGTAAATGATGCTGTGAAGCGTCTATAAAATATAAACTGGCCGAACATGTGTGTTTAGAATCTAGACAATACAACAAGCAGATATAATAATGAAGTTAATTTTTTTGAAAACATATATATATACGTACACACACACACACACACACACACACACACACACACACACACACACACACACACACACACACACACACACACACACACACACACACACACACACACACACACACACACACACACACACACACACACACACAGAGAGAGAGAGAGAGAGAGAGAACTGTAAGAAACCGGCTGAATGAAATGGGATTTACAAACAGAAATGCAGACAAAAACCAGCACAAACACCAAAACAGTAGAAAACAAGATTACAGTGGGTTAAGGAGAAGCAGTGATATACAGTGATGAATAACAAATCTGCATTGGTGAAGAAGATGATATTGGAACTTTAGTCTGGTGCTAATGAAACATATAAAGATGATTGTCTGAAGAAAACTATCAAATTTCCCAACTCATTTATAATATGGGGTTGCATCATGTCAGGTAAAGGACCAGGGGAGATGTCAATCATTATCTCAATAATCAACGCACAGGTGTACAATGAAATTTTGGACACTTGTCTCATTCCATCCGTAGAAAAAATGAGTTTAGTAATGAAGTAATTTTTCAGGATGACAATGCATCTTGCCACAGAGCAAAGAGTGTTAACGCTTTTCTTAAAGGCATATCAATTCAATGACATTAACTGTAAACTGATATAATTCGAGAAAGTTGGAAGCAGATTGATAGGGAATATTGTTTTTCATTAGTATTTGTGTTTTTCACAAGTCGATGCCTCAAAGAATTCAGGCTGTCATAAAAGTCTGAGTAGGAGCAATAAAGTACTGATTGTGTTTTTTTGTTGTTGTTGATGATTCAGTTTTTTTCCTCAACATTAAGTGATTCCATCCTTTTTTTTTCTCTGCTCGATCTGGGAAAAGACATGCCATCATAATTAATAAAAAAGTAAGTGATTTTGTTTAAGGTGTGTTTCATGAAGCCAGAATGTTAAGCAAAATCTTTTTGTTTGCTATAAGGTATAAAAGCTGGGTGAACATCCTCTGAGTGTGGTTATTCCATAATTTCTGCCAGGGGTTGTATTATCCTTATTAACTAATTCAAATCTGAAAATCTGGCACATTGTTAAACTGAGGCCATTTTGTCTACATCAATGCCCATATCTATCCCAAGATAAGAACTTTCTCCACATTCGTTTACATGTGAAGTGTGACTCATAGTCTCATGATGACTCGGCAGTAGGCTAGTTTGGGCAGGGCATGAGAGCAAGAAGAATATCACGCCCCCGGTGAAAGGCGAGGGGTGTCTCTTATCTCGCCCCAATCCAAGATTTTAGTGCAGCTTCCTTCTACCTCAACAAGCACAGAGATTCAGATTATTATACAACAGCAGCGCTGAATGTCAGCGATGCCTGGAACTGTTTCAACTTCCACTATAAAAGCAACTTGTGTCACTAGGATGCTACCAGGTAAGACGTTATTATAACATTTCAGAATTGTACGACAACGACGTCTCAGCCTCTTTAATTAGCATGTTTCAAACTAGTGTTAATTTCGTTAAAGAAATCTATGACGAAAATGGTTTACGACCGGGGGTTTTCCATGACTGGTACAAGCAGTGTTGCCAGATGTACGATAATTATCGTATTTGTACGATATTTTTGACCTCTGTACGATGTACGATCAATAATGAAAAAAATCCCATAATGTACGATAATTTCAGAGTTTTCAGTCGTTTGTCCAAACACACATCCTACCGCTTCTCTCTCTGACCCAGAATCATTTTGCAGGCTCGCCTGCCTGCACGCAAGCACCTATACACACACAGGCACCACACGGCGTCGCCCGGTCCGCACGTCAACACTACAACCCCCCCCCCAATTTTGAACTACTGGTACGATAATTGGACATTTCCAATCTGGCAACACTGGGTACAAGACAGTTCGACACTGATGACGACACGACACATGCAATATCTGGCTCTGGCTGCAGTGCAAAAACGCACGTGCCTCATTTTTCGCAGTTTGTTGTCAACTCCCACCTGACTGCATACCTCATCGAGGCTCTCCAATATTCAAAGAAGGAAATAATTTACAGTAGGCCTATTAAACACCTCACGATGAATAAAATTAATTTTATTACGGTTACTTTTCTTAAATAAGACATAATTGATGACGAATGCAGCCTTCAAAATCAGACGTGATGTAATGCCATCGCAGCGTCAAACAGAAATGAGCTAACCGACAGAAATCGAAAATGGAGAAAGTTACTGTTTACAAACAAATGCTTGCTCGTTTTGCATGAGCGTTGCATGTTAAAATGTAGCCTAATATTGCAGTTTTATCTTTTTTAAATATATCCGCGTAGATTGTGATTTCTCAAGATTACCAGATCACGGCCAGGATTTTATATAAATCATCGTTCTCGGTCATTACGTTCACCTCAGATCTGATACCCAGCAGCTGCTGTTCGCACAAGAGGCCCTGAAGTTGAAAATAGTGGATTTTAACTACAGTGCAACTGAAATTACTAATACAGATCGTAGACCTGGTTGTAAAATGATGTGTGAATAAAAAAGTAGGCTAATAACAAAATACATGCTAAGTCAGCTGAATTTCCTTTTTCTTCATATCCCTTATGCTTTTGAAACGCTGTTATGCGTGTGATGATTTCTACTTGTTTCACGTCAGACAAATGATTGTATAGCCCACTAATTAAACTGAAACAGCACCTTTGTATATGGCTATTTGTAGGCTATCACTTCATAAGAACTTCCTGTTAAACCATGTATTGCTTAACAGCCCATAAAACATGAGCTCTGCTAAAAATAGCCTACAGGAAGTTGCTAGAAAAAATTTCTGAAGAGAAAGTGTGGCGGCTGTTGAAACATTAAATAAGATTACATCACCTGTATTTTAAAGAGACCAGAGAGACTATGACAAAAGACAGCTGTTGATTGTTATGACTTAAGTAATAATAATAAAATAGGCATTATACTGTACAACATGACACCACTATGAAAGTTTGAATATTTACAGTTGATATTACTGAACAATATAATATATGTTAAATTACCACAAAATGGAACAAAACATATATAAATGATGCACAGTTTGAACAATTACAATGTCCAAAAGTTCACACCACCCTTTAGTCTTCATGCTACGACATGCACCTAATGAGAATAAATCAAAATAATGTAAAGAAAAATGAAAACATGTTAATACCACAAATGTTAAAAAGCAGAACAAATCATGTACCGGTATTACTTTGGCCTGATATTGATACACCCAACATATAACCTATTACTGCCTTCTCCAATGCAGGCTTTAGGATCACGATGTTTGTTTCAAGTGACCTTGATTATTTAAAAGATTCAATGTTAATATCAAATAGTTTGGTTGTCAAGACACTATGCAATTGTTGATGCGTATATGCTAAATAAATAATGGTAACACTTTAGTATGGGGAAAATTTCTAATTTTGAACTTGTTGCTTATTAGCTTGCATATTGGCTGTTTATTAGTACCTATAAACCACATATTAATGCCTTATTCTACATCCATTAATCCACCCAATACCTAAACTGGTAAAAATACCTAAAGGTAAATTTGGACACTTTTTGCCACTCTAAGTATTGGTCATTGATTTTTTTTAAAGGCAAAAAAGAAAAAAAAACAAAGAAAAGAGATTTAAGGGATATACAGTACAGAAATAGGCAATATAGAAAATAAATGATGAAATCAGATCAATTAAATAAAATGTATAAAATAATAGAAAGGGTTAAGTATAAAAAAGCACAAAAAGAAGCTGTGAATAAGAATGAATTAAATGCATCTGTTGTTTGAAGTAATATATGTTCTATACCTTTTCAGTTGCACTGATACTTCTAGTGGCCGGCTGTACAAGCTCTGACGTTCCCACGACTGAGAAGACCGTTCAACAGGGAGCGACCGTGAACGAACCCGTTTTAAACGTTTCTGCACTGGATAAGGATGATCAGCTGTTGGCGTTCCATGGAGAAGAATTAAGTGCTGAGTATTTCTGCGATAACGGGACATGTAACAACCTCCCAAAATTGGTGTGCCAGTTTCAGATATACTTAGAGTGTTTGTCTCTCATCATCCCGAATGTCAACGTCAGTAACTCTGGCACATACAAAGTCGTTCTCAATGGATATAAGGGTGTCCGGAACTTGATTCTTAAAGTTGGTCAGTATGTTACAGTAATATTGTCATTCCTGCACTTGTAGCATGTTGGCCTTAGTTGTGTCCTTCATTTTTACATTGGATGACGACTAAACTAAAGGTGTCAAGAATAAATGTTACTCTCCTCACTGCAAACAAAAATGCTGTACGACTAAGATAATCAGAGCTAATGGTTGATTCTGATATGAGCAGTTTGAGGTATATCTGATGACATGTGTGAACTACTTAAGTTGTGTTTTTTCCTGTTTTTGCCATTCTTTACAGAGGTTCCACAACATCCACAACATTCCATCTTTATTTGGTTACTCCCTGTTATTGGAGTATCTATACTAGCAGCTGTCCTCTTCTTGGTCATTCGTAACTATAAGGTAAGTCTCATAATATTTATATTGGGACATGTAATTAGGATTGTATAAGAAAAGATGTATATATATATTCGATTTTGATTGACAAAAAAATCAATCAAAATCACCCATGAAAGAACTTTAATGAAGTAATGAATGTTTCATTAATTCTGTGTTAAAGTCCCCCTGAAGTCAATAATTATATCCCTTAAAACTCATCTTTGATCACCAAAATGACATTTAAATTTAAATGTCATCTAAATACAAGGTAGTTTGTGACGTCAGAAACACCAGCGATTTCAAACCGTTCACTGCAGTTTTATGGAGAAAATTTACACATGGTTTGTCTCAAAGCATATTAAAGGGATAGTTCACCCAAAAATGAAAATTCTGTGATCATTTACTCTCCCTCGAGTTGTTCCAAACCTGTATGACTTTCTTTCTTCTGCTGAACACAAAAGAAGATATTTTGAAGAAAGTCTGTAACCAAACGTCTGATTGACTTCCATAGTAGGAAAAAAATACTATGGAAGTCAATGGGGACCAGCAACTGTTTAATTACCAACCTTCTTTAAAATATCTTCTTTTGTGTTCAGCAGAAGAAAGAAAGTCATACAGGTTTGGAACAACTTGAGGGAGAGTAAATGATCACAGAATTTTCATTTTTGGGTGAACTATCCCTTTAAAAACACCACATAGACACATAAACAACATTAAAAGCTGGATTTACACCACAGGGGGACTTTAGATTAATGAGGGGAAAATCTAGCAGAGAAGTCTATAATAGGCTTTTAAATGGGCCGTGTTTGTTTTAACACCCAATATAGTGTGACATCATGCTCAGTGTGTGTTACATCGCTTTTCAGGCAATAAATGTGTAGTAAAGACTTTAAGGTATCTAGATATAAATTGACAAAAAAAAACTACCTTGCAAACTATTGACAGGAGTAAAAAGTGTGACAACTGTAAATACCATATTTAATTTATTGAAACCAAACCACACATGTTCTTAACACAATGACATTTAGTTTTGAGGTGAACTGCACTTCAATTTAATTTTAGCATTAACAAGTTTACAATTCACATTAGGTTTACATTCTGTAATTGTGGTTTTGTTTTGTTTTACAGAAGTTCGGCTTTCAGAGGACAGAAACGACTCCGATATAACATTCTTACATTGAGGATTAAGTGAAACGATGCTCATCCTGACCATTCTCATCAAGGTCCACAAACCTGTCAACCCTCCCGGTTTTCCCGGGATTCTCTCGTATTTCGCTATCATCCCGTTTAAATATTTTCCCGTATTTCTCCCGTATTTTTAATCTTTCTATAAAAAAAAAAACTGCCCCCAACCAGTTAAGCGGAAGTCCCGTCCTGCAGCTAATTTCACTGGTTAGGGTTACAATGACGGGTAGGTTTAGGGATCAAATTTTCCTTATTTTCAAATCCCAGTGTTGACAGGTATGCCACAATTACAAGATGCACAGGAAAATGAGAAATAGGATACGAGGGATATAAGCTGGACCTTTCAATTGCTGTATTTAATCAGTAGGTTGTAGTCATGTAGCAAATAGATTTTTTATAAATACACTCACATTCATCCAGTTTAAAGGGATACTTCACAGATTAGCTAATTAGTACTAGTACTAATTAGTACTAACCCCGTAGTATAGATGTGATGATGTGGGGCTATTTTAATTCCAAACGCCAAGGGAACTTTATCAGGATGCGTGGGATCCTAGACCCATATGCACCCTTTATTGTAAGGAAGGCCTTTATTTATTTATTTATTTACAATACATTATTCAATCACTAAGAAAATTGGTGTTCTTAAAGGTTAGAGATTTCCTACTTTTCTTAATTAAGGCATTAAGATCAATTTCCAAAAGATGATTTTTTTTATTCCTCTTTTTAGTCAACTTTAGCATGGGCTCCTTCCCTTATGCTAAGCACTTCATGTATAATAATATATTTATTTTAGTTAGGAATGTGCACTTCTGTTTCTTAACCTTCCATGACACTTTTTTAGAACGTAACAAATGTAACGTTCTTCATCTCATCTCATCTCATTTGATTTTCTTTTCTTTTTTTATTTGGAACAAAATGCATTTAGACCAAATGTTACATCATAATATATACACACTCTCATTTGAAGTTCAAACTAAATTATCCTAAAACATTTCTTCAGACTCTAAATTCTTATTGGATGAACCACATTTGAAGTTCTTGTAGAATAGTTGATATTCCTCTGCAAGTCAGTTGATTTCATGTGCCAAGTTGCAATAATGCTGATCATTAATCGTTAGCAATCTTTAGTCTACAACAAAACTACATTCAATATAAACTACAAATCTGATAAGTACATGAAAGTTGTATTTGGTCATTGCTCAGGTGCTCTCAAATATTCTGTGGTGATATGACCCTTTTAAAGTCACATCTCCTTTTTTATATGTAGTATTTTTTTCACAGAAACATTTAAAAGACTGTTACAACCTACAATTTCATATCAAGAGAGGTGTGTCTTAAACTTGGTGCTGCTTTGTAAAACATGAGCCTTACTTTCCTACCCAAACAAAGTGTGAAAACCATTAAAGTGTTGAATGTATTTTTAAGTATTTGATTGTAAAAATGGTTTCTGCGCCACTTTTTCAGTGCAATACACATAATAAACTGCTTATTTATAAAACCCTTTCTTTATTTGTACACTTTAACTTGCTGTGTGTATTTTATATTTTGTAATATTTTACACTCAAGGTCAGACTGGAAGAATCCTATATAATATTATGATTGATATTATAATGATTTATTTTGTGCATAAAGAAGAGCTTAGTAGAAGTGACTCTGTGAGAATGGCGCTATGCATCGCTTAAAATAAGAAAACACTGATCACGTGATGTCGCACAGATTTGTATCATCATCATCATCACACGGAAGATTGAGCTTCTCTTCGGGCAGTGCAACATCTTATATAATCAACCAGAAAGACAACAGTGGCAATCCCCACCAGACCAGACAGAACCAGTCTGACCAGAACCTCAGTCTCACCACAACTCCCCACAGAGTCTGAAGATTCAGGAGAAACACACACAGGCAGGGTGTTATTCATAAACCTAGATATACACATAAGTACATTTGTCTTTGTGGAAACACATCAGTTGTCATTGTGTCAAAAAGTTTATTGTACCTTGATGATTAGGGTTGAACTCGTGTGTTTGTGTATGAGTGGTGCTGTTGCTCGCCTGTGATTTACCTGGTGGACAGTTTGTAAGGTTAAAGTTATTTGAGTGCTTTTTAAAAGTACTGGCAGTTTGCAGTCTGTCACCTCGTCCTAACTATAAGTGATAATTAGTGACGGTTTCGAAACACTGCTTAATGGAGAACCGGATCTTTTGTTTCGATTCAGTGATTCGGAGCTTCAATCTCGTCAGGTGATTTCAGCAAACGAGGCTTTGTTACGTCATAATGTTTCGAACCATTTCAAAGCATTTTAAAATTCTGAAGATTTGGCGCTAGATGACGTTGAGTGATCGTCTTGTAGATTAATTTGTTGTATAATTTTGGTTAACTTTAATACTTACAAAAAGAAACTCATTGTCAAGCCCTGACTAATAACACAAATCAAGGACTACAAATTAATTATTTAATATATAAACATATTTAATGGTATTTAATTGAAAAAGTGTATATTACATTTAATAGCAATTGCAATTGGTTTTTAAAAAGCAAACATTGTACATGTTTGTACTGAGTTTTCGTTGCATTTACATTGGCGGCACCTGCTGGTCAAACCAGTTTCGAAACAGTGATTCAGAGCTTCGAAAAATCCTCGTTCTCTTTCATAGGTTCACTCAACGCTGCGGAAAGCGCAGTGGGATATCCTCTGGATGTGCCGATTGCCTGAAGCCCTATAGAATCACGCCAATTCATTGGCTGATGGTGCTCGCGCAAAGCTGGCTCCGCCCCGACGCTCTTACGTCGTAGCATGACGAACGCGCGCGCGCGCCATCCTCTCCTCAGATTTCTCTGCCTTCACGAAGCGGTCACATCTTTCCCTTCGTTCGGTTTTTCTGAGCCCGAATTTTCTAATTCAACTACAGCTTTCGTCTCAACACTTCAGCGACTGGCATAAGTGGAACTCTGTTCTCCTTACAGTGAAGTGTCATGGATTATCGACGCTGTTCTCCGCCATGCGTTCGTTTCATTTCGAACGACGACCCTCACAGTAAGTGTGTTAAATGTATGGGTTTTTCGCATGCGCGTGAGGCTGTATTAGGATTGTCAAAATGTAAATTTTGTGACAATCTCCTTCTCAAAACCCTCCGCTCTAGACTCGCGGTTTTTGAGAAGGAGTCATTCGTTTCCCCCCGTCGCGCTCCCGAGACCGCTGAGGCCTCTCGTGGATCCGCGGCCTGGGGCTCGGATGTTGAGCTCGAGGATATTGAGTACGAGCAGACGGGCCTCGCCCTTTCTCTCCCTCCCTCCCCCGAGCACGCACGTGGCGCGGTTGAATTCGCGCATGATTATTTATGCCCCAGCCCGGGAGCCCGCGAATTGGTTTCTTTCGGTCTGGATGATGTGATTTACACGGCAGCTTCCGACTCCGAGGATTTCGGGCCTGCTTTGACTGATGACGTTATCCCGCCTAGCGGCCAGGACGCGCGGCCTACTCCGGCCTACACTGAGCTTATTGACGTGCTTTCGCGCGCTACAGAGAAGCTCTCTATAGACTGGCCTGTTGAGCCCCGCGAGTCTCTATCGTCCAAACTCGACGAGAGATTCCTTAGTGGCCCTAATTCTAGGCCAGAGCGAAGAAAGCTGCCCTTTTTCAGCGATCTACATCACGAGATCTCCAGATCCTGGAAGCAGCCTTTCTCCGCACGCCTAACTAATGCGGCAGCCGCTGAACTTCACTAACCTTGTGGGTTTTGTGGAGCAGGGTTATTCCGCTATTCCAGCGGTCGAGGACACGCTGGCTAACCACCTCGCCCCGTCGTCTGCACCGTCCTGGAAGTCGCGTCCCCTCCTTCCTTCCAAGGCTTGTAGGACTACTTCCTCCCTTATTGGGAAGTCTTACATGGCGGCTGGTCAAGCAGGCATGGCCCTGCATACCATGGCCATCCTTCAAGCCTACCAAGCGGACGTCCTTAAGGACATGGACGAAGGAGAAGGACTGACGCCCGAAGCTGTCAAAGAGCTTCGCAAAGCCACAGATCTGGCCCTAAGAGCCACCAAACACACTGCTCGGGCTGTAGGTCGCTCTATGGCGGGCTCGGTTGCCGCAGAGCGCCACCTCTGGTTGAATCTCACGGAGATCAGAGAAAAGGATAAGAGTTTTCTTCTGGACGCCCCTATCTCCCACTCAGGTCTTTTCGGGGAAGCGGTCAACACGGTGGTTGAGAAGTTCCGTGCCGCTAAGTCTCAGTCGGCCGCGCTCAGGCAGTTTATGCCCAGGAGATCTAGAGAGCCAAGAGACTCCAACCCTCCCCCTTCTCAGACCCGAGAACGCTCTGCTCATAGGGTTGAATTCCCTACTAGAAGGAATGACCCGGCTCATCCCCCACCAACTACGGTCTGGGGAGCCCGAGGTCATCCGTTTCCCCGCCAGCGCCCTCACAAGCGCCTTCAGCTGAAGCGGTCCAACAAATCGGCCGCTCCAGCCTCCTCGAGCCGTTCCTGACCCGCAGGTCAGAAGGAGGAGAGCCGCACCAGATCTACGAGGTTGGGACAGACCGCGCAAGCGTTTCTGCCCTCCTCCAACCGGCTCTCCTCCTCCAACCTTGTCACCTTCGCAACCCAGTGTGTTTCGAAGTGCAGGTCCTGTTTCACTCTCTTCACCCAGTCCGGAGCAGGAGGAAGGAGACGCGTCTTGCTTTCTCCCCTTGCTCCCGGCGCACGTTATACCCGCCAATCGCTTCCTCGGAGGCACAGTTCGTTTTCCTCTGAAGCAGGCGGACCCAGTTACTTCTATCCAGGTGGTGGTACCCCCCAGTACGTGTCAGGACGCCAAGCGCTCTCCTCCACGGTCAACCACGCCTCCCCACGGACAGCGCGACACCCTATCTCAGGTATGTCCCCTGCACTGCAACACTCCTCTCCCTCTATCACATTTCGTTCAAGAATGGGAGCGTTTACCAGGGGTATCGCCTTGGATCCTTCGCACAGTTCGGCTCGGCTACACGCTTCAGTTTTGTCGCAACCCCCCCTGCTTCAACGGGGTCTTTCCTACTGTAGTCGACAGCGCCGCTCAGGCTTCTGTACTACAGCAGGAGATTTCATCCCTTCTGCTGAAGGGAGCGATAGAAGAGATTCCTTCGGGGGAAGTCGAACAGGGCTTCTACAGCTGTTACTTCCTGGTCCCGAAGAAGGGAGGCGGCCTGCGGCCGATACTAGATCTTCGCCGGTTGAATTTCTCTCTTTACAAAGGGAAATTCAAAATGTTGACGCTGAAGGCCATCATATCTCATATCCGGCTGGGGCACTGGTTCGTGACAGTAGACCTCAAGGATGCTTATTTCCACATCCAGGTCGTACGACGACACAGGAAGTTTCTCAGGTTCGCCTTTGGAGAGAAGGCATACCAATACAGGGTCCTCCCCTTTGGCCTCGCTCTAGCGCCAAGGACGTTCACAAAGTGTATGGATGCTGCTCTGGCCCCGTTGCGGCTCCAGGGCATCCATATACTCAACTACCTGGACGATTGGCTCCTTTTAGCCCACTCCAGAGAGTTGGTGACTCACCACAGGGACATTGTCCTCCGTCATATTCAGTCTCTCGGTTTGAGGTTGAATACGGAGAAGAGCGTTCTTACTCCAGCTCAGAGCACGGTTTTCTTGGGGGTACACATGGACTCCGTTCTTATGCAGGCCCGTTTGGCTCCTGCACGGATTTCCAGTCTGGAGACATGTCTGTCCCGCTTTGCGCTAGGCCAGCATGTTTCCGTGAGCACCTGCCGCAGACTTCTGGGCCTTATGGCCGCGGCCTCCCCTGTGCTACCTCTAGGGCTACTCCACATGAGACCTTTTCTGTGGTGGATGAAGCTCTCAGGGGCTCGGCCCACGGGGCCAGCCCTTCGCCTATTGAAGGTGTCGCGCAGTTGCTTTCGCGCCCTGTCAATCTGGCGGGACCCCCTCTTCCTTCAGAAAGGAGTCGGTATGGGTGCGGTATTCCGTCGTCAAATGGTTACGACGGATGCCTCTCTGACCGGCTGGGGAGCGGTTTTCGAGGGCAGGCCAGCGTGTGGGGTTTGGACTGGCGAGACCCTCTCATGGCACATAAACAGCTTGGAGCTGAGGGCTGTCTTCCTGGCTCTTTGCCACTTTCTCCCTTTCCTCGAAGGGCACCATGTCATTGTCAGAACGGACAATATGGCAGTAGTGTCCCATGTAAACGGACAGGGGGGTTCACGTTCGCGCACCCTAGACAGGCATGCGCGTCACCTTCTTCTGTGGTCCCAGGACAAGTTCCTCTCTCTGAGAGCAGTTCATGTCCCAGGGATTCTGAACCTCGCAGCAGACTTCCTGTCGAGGCAGAAGCTCAGGTCTGGGGAATGGATGTTGAACCGCCAGACGGTGGCCCTGATCTGGGAGAGGTTCGGAAAAGCGGAAGTGGACCTCTTTGCATCTCAGGAGTCGTCCCAATGCCCGCTTTGGTTCTCCCTGAGCCCTCCAGCTCCGTTGGGGATAGATGCATTCGCCCACCCTTGGCCGATGCAGAAACTCTATGCCTTCCCGCCCATCAAGCTGATCCAGGCGGTTCTGTCCAGAGTGAGAGAGAGCGGAGTCCGCCTCCTTCTGGTAGCCCCATTCTGGCCGTCCCAGCCATGGTTTTCGGAGCTGATCCCTCTGTTGGTATCCTCCCCCTGGGAGATCCCGGTCAGGGAGGACCTGCTTTCCCAGCTTCAGGGCAGGATATGGCATCCTCGCCCCGACATTTGGAAGCTGTACGTTTGGCCTATCAGAGGCCGTTAACTTTAAGCTTTGATCTCCCAACCGACGTTCAGGAGACCATTGCGAGTGCTAGAGCCCCTTCTACGAGGAGGCTGTATTCCTCCAATTGGAGGGTATTCGAGGCATGGTGCTTAGCACATGATAGGGACCCAGTTGGCTGCCCAGTAGGCTCAGTGCTGGAATTCCTGCAGGAAAAGTTTGCTTCCGGAGCGGCTGCTACCACTCTCAGAGTATATGTCTTAGCTATTGCCGCTCATAGAGAATCAGATGAGATTCCCTTGGGGAAACTGAGGTTAGTTTCGGCCTTCATGCGTGGGGTTAGGCGCCTGAAACCGGCTCGCCCCCCTGGTGTTCCCTCGTGGGACCTGTCAGTCGTCCTGGAGGGTTTGACAGAGGCTCCCTTCGAGCCCTTGGAGTCAGCCCCTGAGCGGATTCTGACTCTTAAGGTTGCTCTTTTGTTGGCTTTATCTTCACTAAAGCGGATGGGGGATTTGCAGGCTCTCTCTATTAGTGAGTCATGCTTGGACTTCGCTCCTGGCCTGGTTAGGGTTACCTTGAGGCCAAGGTCGGGGTATGTACCCAAGGTTCTTTCCACGGCGTTCCGCTCTCAGGTTGTTAACCTTAACGCTTTCCACCCTCCTCCTTTTGCCTCTGAGGAAGAAAGGAAACTTAACCTGCTCTGCCCGGTCCGTTCTTTGAAGTTGTATGTAGATCGCTCAGGCGGTTGGAGGAAATCTAACCAGCTCTTGGTGTGTTTTGGTGCTGGCCGCCGCGGGCTTGCGGCATCAAAGCAGAGGATTTCCCACTGGGTAACGGATGCTATTTCGCTGGCTTACGAGGTGCGTGGTTTGCCTTCACCTCTTAGCATCAGAGCACATTCCACCAGAAGTGTGGCTTCCTCTCAAGCTCTTTTTAGAGGGGCCCTATTGGAAGACATTTGTGTGGCGCCAGGTTGGTCCTCTCCGCACACCTTTGTGAGGTTCTATAATTTAGATCTTGACATGACTCCAGGTTCCCAGGTTCTATCTGCTTGAACCGGTCATGGTTATTATTATTTGGTCTGTTACCAGTTATGGCAGCGCTTAAGCTTGGCGAGTTTGGTATTTCGTTCCCACTGCGCTTTCCGCAGCGTTGAGTGAACCTATGAAAGAGAACGTCTCTGGTTACTTGCGTAACCTATGTTCTCTGAATAGGGAACGAGACGCTGCGTTCGCTGCCAAGCTCCTCGCGCTGCCGACAGTTCTTCTTTTCGGCAGAGAAATCTGAGGAGAGGATGGCGCGCGCGCGTTCGTCATGCTACGACGTAAGAGCGTCGGGGCGGAGCCAGCTTTGCGCGAGCGCCATCAGCCAATGAATTGGCGTGATTCTATAGGGCTTCAGGCAATCGGCACATCCAGAGGATATCCCACTGCGCTTTCCGCAGCGTCTCGTTCCCTATTCAGAGAACATAGGTTACGCAAGTAACCAGAGACGTTTTCCCATCACTAGTCCTCCTAACTAGGTGCAATCTGTCAGGTTTGCGTGTTATTAGTATTTTCTCTGTCCCCATTGAAAGCTAGACAAATCACAACTAGATATTAAATGTTTAATGTTGAAATAATCAGGAAATTACCTTTATTGAAGTGTTGTTTTTTACTTTGTATTTTTAACATATGTTTCTATTCTTATTGTGATTCACCAGTGCAAGATGTTTCAAAGAAAATGTTTTACACTTAGTGTCCTGCACCCCTCCTGACATGAATATCAGGAATCATGACGACAATTTCAGATGATAATTGTATGTTCATTACAGAAAGACAGATATAAACAGAGACAGACCTGTAGATGTGTGTACAGTAACTCCTGTAGATGTGTGTACAGTAACTCCTGTAGATGTGTGTACAGTAACTCCTGTAGATGTGTGTACAGTAACTGCTGAGCTGATGCTGATGGCAGGAACAGTGACCGGTGCTTTAGGACGAGAGGAAACATGTACATCACCAATTGTACACTGAAACATATATAATTAGACCATTTGAGATCCTGTCCTATATTAGAGTAGCTATTATCCTGAATCTTATTGCCTTGATCTCATATCATTAGTTATTTTTCCATATTGACTGCAGTTGTAACTTACCATAAACTTCCACTTCGTATTTCTGCACTGTGACCTTTTTATTAACAATGATTACTGCTTTATACAGTCCAGATTCATTAGTCCTGATGTCTGTGATGGTTAAAATGCCTGTTTCTCGGTCTAACTGTACTCTGCCTGTGAGTCTCTTGTCATAATGTGTGTATATTTTCCCTTGAAACATCTGTGCGACACGAGTACTTTGTCTTCCGCTTTCAAACGTCCACAGTATCTGAACGTCTCCATTTAGATCATGAAGTCCTGGATGCAGATTGAGGAAACCGCCCTCCTTCACTTTAACTGTTTCAATGTCATCAACCTCTCCTCCCACTGAAACAATTTGAAAACAGGTTAAATTTACAGGTAAACAAACAAAACAATATCCATAATGAGATCTGTTGCTTCCAACAAATGGTTGGGTAACTTTATAAGAAAAAATCTTGACTGTTAAAATGCCACATATATCTGTAAAACGATAACCATTCTGTTAATTTTAAGTGTAATTTACATGTATGTGTTTAGAAAGTGAAAGCTAGAGAAAACGAGAAATGCAGAGAAAGTTGTTTTTTTGGTGACTGTCAGTGCATTGGTTCAAGGGTGTAAAATACAATAAAATATCTATCAGAGTTTTAATAAGATCTGTTACTAAGGATTTTAAACAAACAATTTAACAAACAATACAATGTGTAATGCTGTGAGAAATATATTTTCTTTTCTGTACATTTTTCCATGCATAATATACTGTACGTATCTCAGATAACCCCGCCACTGAACAGCATCACTGTAAAAAATTATATCATAAGTTATGACATCATATGTTTTTACATTGCTTTAACCCAGAAAAATAAGTTCTGCAATTGTTTTTTTTTTCATACAAGATTCAACTGATTTTTAAGTCAGTTTAATGAAATTTAAGTTTAAATGACTTGAACATCCAAGTTGATTGTACTTAAATTTAAGGCAGCAACTTTATTATTTTTTACAGTGTAAAAATAACTAAATAATTGCTTTACACATCAGATTGCTATGGACAGTTCTTGGCAATTAACTGAATTATGGACCAGACCTTCTGCTGTCTATAGTCGTAGACTATAAGCTGATATTCCCGTAAAGTGAGATCACAATATATATTTCTTGCAGCACTAGCAGACACTTTTTGTGGTTTGACTGAAAGCGATCTGAAGAGTGGAAAAGGAAGTTGGTCATTATGAGCGTTTAAACAATTATGGTCGGAAATCACCTGTGACTAACCAGAAAGTGTTTCTTTGAGAATTGTTTTCTTGAAAAAAAAAAAGTTTTTTTGAAAATTATTCACAGCATACACCATCAGTTACTAAATATGTTCCAATAAGTTACTAGATGAGGGAATACTAAAACAAATAAAAAAATTATAATAAAATAAAAATACCTTACCCTGTTGCACACTGATGAAACCCAAGACAAGAGCCAGAATGCTGATGGACATTTTCACGGATAATCAAATATTCAGTGCAGCGACTGAAGCTCAAATGATGAACTTTTTATAAAGATATTCTCATCAAGAGGAATTGGCCCCTGTCTCGCAGTCATGGGATGGTACGAGTGTTTTTCTGAAACCTTACTCCCAAAATCCTCTTCCAGTATCATATAACATCCAATTCTGCACCGATGGCCATCAAGCTGTTGAGAGAAGAGCCTCACCAAGACAGATGGACGTTAGGAGTTCAGACTCAGTCCTGATGTCTGTGATGGTTAAAATGTCCATTTCTTGGTCCAAGTCATAATGCATGTGCATTCTCCCTTGATGCATCTGTGCAACACGAGTACTTTTGTCTGCTGCATTTAAAAGTCCACAGTATCTGAACGTCTCCAGATCATCGACTGCAGATTCAGGAAACTTCTCTCGTTTACTTTAACCGCTTCAGCATCATCCACACCTCCACCCACTGAAACAGGTTATACGTGAGTATACAAACCCTGGTTATAGTTACCTCCATCATATACGAGAAAGAACCTAAAGTGTTAGAAGTAGTAAAGTGAATCTCAACTATCAACCTGTCAACTAGTTTTCAGGTTTTAAATTGGACATCTAATGGCAACTGAACACACTACCAGAAATGTTAGTTTTTCAATCAAATAAACCATGTTTTTCTCACTGCAAGTGGGCCTTTATTGAATGTAATGTGGGTAATATATATATATATATATATATATATATATATATATATATATATATATATATATATATATATATATATATATATATATATATATATATATATATATATATATATAGTTCATGTATACTGTGAATAAAGCAATAACATTTCATCCATTACGGGATAGTAAATGAGCGACCACATTGTCTGTATTGCAACACTATCGCTCTGAGATTTGACATAGCATGATCTAAAGAGGTATAAAGGAAGTTGATGTTTTTTTGTGGTTTCAGAAAGTGTTGTATGTAAATGGCTTGGCCTTGACCAGAAGTTGCTTTTAACTTTAAAGAGTGAAACCAATAAAATGTGGCACTTTTTTAGTTGAACATAAACCAACGTTTTTGCAGGAAATTAAATTTAAACAAATAAAATATTAATTGATAATATATATATATATATATTTTTTTTTTCTTTTTTTTTTCTAATATGAGCTGTGTGTGAACATGACACCTTTAAGTTCTACAGGAAATTGTCACTCTTTCCACTCTTTTGTTTTTTAAATGTGATTTGTGCATGTTATGTAGGCTAAATGTTTAATTTCCAACTGATCTATGTTATGGTAAACATCAAGAGATGGACTTCACAAGTTGGGTTATTCTTAGAAACCGAATTTTACTATAAAACAATAACTAAAACAAAGAAAAGTCACCACAACCTACATACAAATGAAGCCTATTCGTTTGTTTGAGCGCCCGCACATACGTCATCATGAGACGGGAAGACGCGCTCAGGACTATCGTGAACGCGCTCAGGATCGTTTGCCGAGGCTGTGGATTAGGCAGCTAATATGTTGTAAATAAAGTTGTTATAACACAGACTAAAAATCTTCTTTACTGTTCTACTGAAGAAAAAAACCACCTATAGATCTTGGATGGTCTGAGAGTGAGTAAATTAACAGCAAATTTTAGTTTTGGGGTGAACGATCCCTTAAGAATGTAAAAGTGTCATCAAAACACATATAATGAAAACAAATAAATATGAGAACATATAAAAACATTTATTTTTAACATTTTCTAATTCTATTTAATATGCTATTTTCAGAAACTGTATACTGAATACTGAAATTAACTTTTTGAGGGGTGGCATTTTTACCTTTATCACGTGCATTTTGTTTTGTAACCTTATTCAATGTATGCATAATCTTTTATGTCAAAAGGGTAACTAAACCCTAAACCAACTTTTTTTAGTTAATGATCTATAAGAATGGGGCTTTATTCGTGCTGTTCATTGATTCGAGTAACTTTTTTGACTTTTGGGTATAAAGTGTTTTAATTCTACAATATATGGTGTAGAAACGTCTGAGTGCTGCCCTCTTCAGGTTGAACGGTGGCTACTGCAGTTGAATTTTCCTATTGGATGTTTGGGGTGGCAGGTGAGGTAAGCAGGTTCCAGCTCACCACGCCCTTGGCAGTGTAAAAACCATCTTGTTTCGTGAAAACCACTGTTTGTCAGTTTGGTTTGAAATGTGCTGGGGACAGAGACACATTCGGAAGTGCATTTTCAGAAGTGCTGGGTACAAACTTGTCAAACTGTGCAGCCTCTCTGCTCAACCCGTAAATAAATGCATCTATCCGCAAAATTTGTTTGAGTTCTTAAATGGTCTGGTGGTAGATCTTTCGCCAAGCGTGTCAGAGGTTACGGATTCTAATAGAGAGCCGAAGTTATGACGTCACTTTGTAGGCCAAAACGCGGAAGTGAGTTAGCATTTTAGCACTACCGGTTCCCTCGCCCTAAAGTCTATGGGTTTTTTGAATGGGTTTTTGCTAAATCGCCTGAAATAAGGTCTGTGGTTAACAAAGCCTCTAAATATTTTCACGTTTTGATCTATGACATAAAACACACCAGTTATAACCTGCTTGTGTTTTTTTAAACTTTATATAGGCTTCAAAATGTATACATTTTGGATTAACTTGTAAAGATTATCTTGATAGACAAAACGTGTAAGGGTCACAACTCTTTGTTGAACACAGATCTTATTTTTAGCGATTTTCCAAAAGTCTATGGGGAAAATGCATAGCTTTTCGATCGAGGGAACCCACGCGCCGCTAACTTCCGAGTTGTCCTACAAAGTGACGTCATATCTTCGGCACTCTATTCCGCACTCGTATAGTTTTTTTTTTCCTCTCATCATAACTGAATATGTTCATCAGTGATTACAGCCTATATCAAGCAGGGACACGTTTGTGTGCGTTTTATTTTGTGATTTCAGTCTCCACAACGGCGATAGATTGAAGAGCGCGTCCGAATGTGAAGACAAGAGAGCACTGTATCCATGACACTGATAGCGAGCGCTCAGCTTGAATTAAAAAACAACACATTTTAGCGCTAGATCTCTTATTTAATAGCGAACTAAATGACTGCTCTGGTAGTTAACTGGAGATGTTTTATTTATTTGTATTTGGTTACGTTACATCCGTGCCTCAAAGTTTCCGCTCAGCCCCGCCCTCGGTTCGTCCCCTCTATCTCCGCTGGGCTCTATCTATTGCCAGTGGGTGGAGCCAGGCTCTGACCCGGGGTTTAGTTACCCTTTAATCAATAAACTCAATTAGAAATCTGAAATGATGGAAATTAAGCTAAAACCGCCAATAGTTGGCGGCAAATCACTGTTTTAATGAATACATCAGTCATTCAACCGATTGGTTCAAAACAGCTCATAGATTCTAGCCTGGTTAAAACCAGACCATTCTCAGTTGTAACTGAGTTAGGGTCTGGCAAAGCTCCATAGACAAATCATTTCCAGAGGGGCGTCACCAACGGACGTCGCGGATAGACCTAAAACCAATCAGAGCGATGAAGGAGATGACGTATGCAGAGCGGTGGAGAAACATCTCCGAGTGTTGTTCTTTGCTCGGTTTTTAACAAAAAGGAAACGTTCAAATCGCTTAAAACAGACGCGATAGCTGATTCGAACAAGGGATGTTCGACGGCAGCATCCATCTTTGTAATGTAGGCTACAAAATCTGCTTCAAAATCCCAGCGCTGTCGTCATCGGGGTGATGATGGCGCAGTGGATAAGACACATGCCTTTGGTGTGAGAGACCCGGGTTCGAATCCACTGTGAGACACCAATGTGTCCCTGAGCAAGACACTTAACCCCTAGTTGCTCCAGAGGCGTGCGACCTCTGACATATATAGCAATTGTTAGTCGCTTTGGATAAAAGCGTCAGCTAAATGAATAAATGTATAAATGTAATGTAAATGTCATCGTGTAAAGCCAGCCCGCCCCAACGTTTCTGATTGGTGCCGCGATTTCGACGGATTGGAAATGGGTTTGAATGAGCTCTTTGCCAGACTAACTTTCAGAGCAAATCTAAATTTGCCGGAAGTTGTCTAGGTTTTCCCAGGCTACATAGATTCAGGTGTAATAGTTTGGTCTCACACAGACACTAGTTAGTGTATTTGTGCCTCAGAAGCAGCTCAGAGCTTTAAATCTGCATCTGTCTCTTCCCTCACAGGCCAGAGACTCAGAACGCTGTATCTGTCAGTGTTTCACTCACTCGGGTCGGAGACTCAGAACTTGGAGTGTCTGTTACAGTTTCAGAAGGATACAGTGTATCTGTTAATGTCTCACCGGACTGGGTCTGACATTACCAGACCCAGAACAAGGTGTTGAAAGTGTACATTATCCCTTTCCTGTGTGGAGATGTTAGAGGAGCACAGACACAGAATAGGCCTAAACCAGGAGGCGCTCGATGAGAGGAAGAAGAAACTGGAGGTATGAGACTCTTAAATGATTTAAGGAAAAGTTCATCATCTACATCATCTTTTCGTATGATTTTCTTTCTTCCGTAGGAGAATTTCTGCTGAACATCAGAGCTGCTGCTTTCAGTACAGTGAAAGTGGATGTAATTTTTTTATTATTTTTTTACCTTCAAGCTACAAAATTGATAAAGTAGAATTATTAAAAAGTGGTTATTCCAAGCTTTTTGAGGTAATTTAATAGCTTTATCATGTGACAATAATCATTATTCACTGATAAATCTGCCCTCTTCCTTTGTTTTCCTAATGGTGCTTGAACTAAAATTCTGTTTTGTCTTGGTTTCAGGAGAACTTTTATGGTACCTTTGATGTACCAATGGTGCTTCTTTTTTTTATTGTCAAATAGATTTTACATTTTGTAAAAGGTTTCCATTTGTGTTTCATTGAAGAAAGTAAGTCAAACATGTTTGGGAAGACTTATTTGAGTTAATGCATTAATTAAATTACCTTAAGCATCTGAAATAGACTGTTGTTCAAAAGTACTTCTGATCATCAAGGTTGCATTTATTTGATTTAATATCCAGTAAAAACAGGAATATTGTGAAAAATTATTGCAATTTAAAATGACTGTTTTCTATAGAAAATATTTTTAATAATTTGTGATATAATTTTCAAGATTCTTTGATAAATGAAAAGTTCGAAAGAAGTGTTGATTTGAAATATAAATCTTTTGTAGCATTATAAATGTCTTTACCGTCATCCATTTTGATTCATTTAATGCATCCTGGCTGAATGAAAGTATTCATTTCTTTAAGAAAAATATTAAAATATTTGTCAAGCCACCATTATTTCTATGCACTTTGTATAATACAGATTGTTTCAAAGCAGCTTCACTGTAATAAACAGGAAAATAACAGAATTAATGATGCAAACGAATTAAAGTTCTGCAGTAAAGCAGCTCTAAGAAAGACAAGTGTGTCATTCAGCTCGAGTCAATTCAGTTGCTGCAAAATTATGAAACAAAGTCAGTTCTTCTATGAAGTTATAGTTAGTATATAGTTTGAACAGTAGTGAACTTTGTCTGATCCATTCATTGCTTGATTATCATGTGTTCCTACAGGAATACAAGCAGAAGCTGGCTCGTGTCACACAAGTGCGGAAGGAGCTCAAGTCGCACATCCAGAGTCTTCCGGATCTGTCTCTCCTCCCGAACGTCACGGGTACAACAGATGTGCTGATATTTGTGGAAAAAATACAGTGTGATCCCATTTTCTTCTATAGTCACTGTATGTTTACAGTGTCTCTCATTAAATGACCAAACACATTCAACAACAAAATGCATTTTGATACGAGTGAATTCTTGAGATTTAATATGACTGAATTGCCGTATTATCAGATGGGCGTGTAAATCATGATGTGTGAAGAGTCCATTAAATATAAACTGGTCAAACATAATGTGTTTAGATTCCTAGACATGACCATAAAGCTGAAAGAATATTGGTTAAGCTTTTTCTATGGGTCTTATAAGTCTTTGAAACACAGGCTTTATATTTATACATACATAAACACACACACACACACACACACACACACATACAGTATATGTGTGTATGTGTATTGTATTATATTTGTTCACTAATTCAAACCTGACCAACTGTTAAGCTGAAGAGCCACTTTGTCTACATTAATGCCCATGTCTAGCTCAAATTTTGAACATATCCTGCCATTCATTTTATTTTCTGGACCCAGTTTGGTTTAAAGACACAGGCGGCATTAAGATGTTTAAAACAACATGGATTGCTACTTAAGCATAAAGAAAAAATGAATTCTCCTGGTAATATTTTGTTAGCAAATTCTTTATTCAGAGACAACATGCGAGTTGTTGTCATTTCATGCAAGTGAGGGGAAACATCCACCACAACTGAATACAGATTATTTATTAAGACTTGAAATGCTTACAATACACGATAAGCAATACAAAATAGAACGTTCAGTGTTATACCACCAATTTTTAGTTTTTGGCACGGTAATTACCCCTTAAAGGAAGTGTATCCCCGGTCGCGGGAGCGCGATCGCATTCAGCAGAAGGTCCGGAAATCATCAAAACACACCGGCCCGGAGATCATCAAAACAAAGAGTTCAAGAAGGGGTTTCAGCAGGAAACGTTTAGGTTTGACTCACTCATCCTCATGACTCCTTGCTATATATGGTTATAGAGGCTGGACTAACAGGACCAATCAAAACTTTAGTGCCGTCTCTTGCTATCGGTCTAACCCAATCAGATTCAGACTAGACTCCATGCTGGTTTTATTTTGTGTGACTTTTTTTACAGTCTATGCTTTGAAATGACATAACGTTACAGCATCTACGTGAGAGCAATGATGTAGCCTAGATGCCGGGAGCTGTTCTACTAAAAACGTACCACCACCATGCTTCGTCAAGGTAAGGCGTTATTATATTTCAGAATTGCTCGACCAAGACTTTTCAGATTCAGAGCCTCTTTCATTGGCATATTTCAAACACAACAGGTAGCCTACTGCATGTTGCAAAAAAAATGAGACACGACATTTCTGTTTAAACTTTAAATCCACAATATCTCGAGCCCATTTCACACAGAGATTCCGCAAAATACACGAACAATGTGTAGCCTACCGGTCCGGGATTTGTCCCGGGATCGTTTGATTTTGGTTAACTCACACTGACAGTGTTTTTCTGGAATAGTTGCGTGCACTCACACACATTCTGAAAAACTTTCCGACAGACTTTTATTAAAAGTCAGTCTTTTTTCAGACCGCTCTCGTTAAACGAGCACGGCCGCCAGGGTCATTATTGTGCGAATGTTTAATGAACAGCACCATGTAGTAGACTACTCTGAAAACAACCACATTGCGCTTAATCTGGGCAAGCAAATAATCATTTATGCCGTGAATTGAATAACCAGCATCCAAACAAATGTTTGGCGAAGACTTCCCTTTTGGCTTACAGTCAGAAGTACACTGTTTGCATACCATAGTAGATAAGCAGCAGTGACAACCACCACAACCTCTGCGGTGACAGATTAGGATGGTATAAGAATCCGTGTGGGTGTAATTGTGTTTAAGGGATTTCCGATTGCGCAACATATATATTAATTTAGATTTTTTTTTACCTTCAATATGCTCTTTAAGTTAGAAAAAAAATTCTAGTGCAAGTTCAATTAATTAAACATTATATTCTGACTAAGTGTGATATCAGACTTAACGGTTTTCCTAAAAAATGACGATTAAAAATCGAGTACATAATCTTTCACCAGAGGACAGCTCCTTCTATTAACTTGTTTCTTTTGATGACGTCATTGAGACTGAATGCATGAACATCTGATTGTCTTGTGTTGTTCTAAGCATGGTTCTAAGCCACATTACATTATGTTGTATTTGTAATCCATGATAATTCAATCTGGAATGGTTACATATTTTTTTAATTGGGAGTGATTATTTAAGTAGCTATATGGTTTATACAAGTATGGCTTCATAAACTTTCATAATGATAGTAATAATTATAATTGTTATTTTAGGGGTTGAGAGTTTTTTTACTCACTTAGGGAAGGTAATAAAAAAAGCATAAAACTGACTAAGGTGACAAGAGGTTAGAATTTCCTGATAATTTACTCACCCCCACGTCTTCAGTCGAAAAAAAGTAAGGTTTTTGAGGAAAACATTGCAGGATTTTTCTCTATATAGTGGGCTTCAATGGGGTCCAACGGGTTGAAGGTCCGAATTGCAGCTTCAAAGTCTCTACACGATCCCTGCCGAGCATCGGCCATTTTATATAAATAATTAACAATTGTATACTTTAACCACAAATGCTCTTCTTGAACTAGCTGTGATGCGCCACACATTATGTAGTCATGTTGAAAGGTCACTCGTAACGTAGGCGGAAGAACAGACCTAGTGTTAACAAAGGTAACGTGCAAAGTCAAATGCCATTTACAAAAAATAAAATAAAATGTAAAACAACGATGTCGGACGATTTTGAAGTTGATTTTTGACGGAATTGAAGTTGGAGGAGAAAATGAGATGGAGTTTTTCGCCTTACCCTATATCTATGAATCAGAACACGCATGAGAATTTGTGGTTAAAAAGTATATAAATGTTAATTATTTATATAAAATGTTGATGGCTTGTCTAGATAAGACTCTTATTCCTCAGCTGGGATCGTGTCGAGACTTTGAAGCTGAAGCTGCATTGAAACTACAATTTGGACCTTCAACCCGTTGGACCCCATTGAAGTCACTATATGGAAATGTTTTCCTCAAAAACCTTAATTTCTTTTCAACTAAAGAAAGAAAGACAGGAACAACTTGGATGATGTGGGGGCGAGTAAATTATCAGGAAATTTTAATTCTGAAGTGAGCTACTCATTTAAATGCATATGTTGTTTAAAGTAATATATGTTTTATACCTTTTCAGTTGCACTGATACTTCTTCTGGCCAGATGCACAAGCTCTAATGTTCCCACGACTGTGAAGACTGTTCGACAGGGAGAGACTGTAAACGTACCCATTTTAAACGTTTCTACACTGGATAAGGATGATCAGCTGATGGCGTTTCATCGAGGAGAATTAAGTGCTGAATATTTCTGCGATAACGGGACATGTAAAAACCTCCCAGCATTGGTGTGCCAGTTTCAAGTTTACTCAGGGGATTTGTGTCTCATCATCCCGAATGTTAACGTCAGTAATTCAGGCAAATACAATGTCGTCCTCAATGGATTTAAGGATGTCCGGAACTTGATCCTTCAAGTTGAAGGTCAGTATTTTACAGTAATATTTTGAGTCAAAACTAATTTGAGGCATTCCTGCACTTGTAACATGTTGGCGTTTGTCCTGTTTTTGCTGTCCTTTACAGAGGTTCAACAACGATCATTCTCACCCCCTGTAACTGCAGTACCTGTAGTTCAGTTCGTTGGCCTCTTCTTGGTCATTTGTTCAATCTGCTAGGTAAGTCTCATGATATTCATGTTGGGACATGTACTTAGGATTATTATATAAAAAAAAAGTAAACTATGCACAAATAAATTCAATCAAAATCAGTTCACACATCAATCACCCTTGAAAGATCTTGGACAGAATGTGGTAACACACTGTATTAAAGGATTAGTTCACTTTAAAAAAAAACTTTTGCTGATAATTTACTCACCCCCATGTCATCCAAGATGTCCATGTCTTTCTTTCTTCAGTCGAAAAGAAATTAAGGTTTTTGATGAAAACATTCCAGGATTTTTCTCCATATAATGGACTTCAATGGGACCCAAACGGTTCAAGGTCCAAATGACAGTTTCAGTGCAGCTTTAAATGATACCAGACGATGAATAAGAGTCTTATCTAGCGAAACGATCGGTCATTTCAAAAATAAATAAAAAAGTTAAAGTTTTATAAGCACAAATGCTCATTTGAAATGACCGATCGTTTCGCTAGATAAGACCCTTATTCATCGTCTGGTATCGTTTAAAGCCCTTTGAAGCTGCACTGAAACTGTCATTTGGACCTTGAACAGTTTGGGTCCCATTGAAGTCAATTAGATGGAGAAAAATCCTGAAATTTTTTCATCAAAAACCTTAATTTCTTTTCGACTGAAGAAAGAAATACATGGACATCTTGGATGACATGGGGGTGAGTAAATTATCAGCAAAAGTTTTTTAAAAGTGAACTAATCCTTTAACTGTGGTATTTTGGCATTCATTTGACTGCCTGTGTCGGTATATTTGGCATAAATATTTTATATTCACACTGGCGTTGTTACGTTTTGGTTGAAGCAGAGGAGGAAGCAGGATCCAAGTGCAAAAATCTTATATTACATAAACTCAAAACTTCAAAAACACAAACGTAGACTCAGGAACGAAACAACCACCATAATGCCACAATAAGAACTGACAAAGACTGAACTAAACACAGGGCTTAAATACACAGACAGACAAGCTAAATAAGATAACAAGGGGGCATGGCTAATAAGAAACACCTGGGGAGTCTAATCAACATTAAATACAACAAGGGACACAATTAAACATGGAACAAGACAGTGGAACACAGGTTGAAAACATCACAGGCACTATTAAGGCACTATTAAGGCACTATATCAGGGGTCACCAACCCTGCTCCTGGAGAGCTACTGTCCTGCAGATTTTAGCTCCAACCCCAATCAAACACACCTGGACCAGCTAATCAAGCGGTTCAGGGTTACTTGATAATTACATGCATGTGTGTTGGAACAGGGTTGGAACTGAAGTCTGCAGGACAGTAGCTCTCCAGGAGCAGGGTTGGTGATCCCTGCACTATATAATCAAAGTGGATTTGAACTGAAGATTTGAACTGTTCTCGAGACACAGTCAAGGTGTCAAGTGTTTTCATTTTTTAGGCTTTTTACAATACAAAGTGCAATTTATTATTACCGTATTTGTAGGACAAAAGCAATGGTTTGAGATATTTCTGCATGTCACCTTTTACATGTTGTTGTTTCATTAATTGTGTAAATAAATTGAGGAAAGCCTATAACAGGCTTTTAAATGACCAGGTTCGTTGTAATAACAAGCCCTATGGTGTGACATCATGCTCAGTGTGTGTTATAAAAATGATGGCTTTTCCTGGGCAATAAATGTGTAGTAATGACTTTAAGGTATCTAGAATCTACCTTTTAAACTATTCACTGGAGTAAAAAGTGTGACAACTGTAAATTTCTCTTTTTTTTTAATAGAAACCAAACCACGCATGTTCTTACCACAATAAAATTTAGTTTTGAGGAGAACTGCACTTAAATTTATGTTTAGCTTCAACAAGTTTACAATTCATTAGGTTTACATTCTGTAATTGTGGTTTTGTTTTACAGAAGTTCGGCTTTCAGAGGACAGAAACGACTGAAATATAACTCTTTCTTACATTAAGCATTAAGTGAAACGATGCTCGTCCTGACCATTCTCATCAAGATCCACAATTACAAGAAGCTCAGGAAATAGAGTAATGGGATATGAGGGATATAAGCTGGACTATTCAAGTGCTGTATTTAATCAGTAGGTTGTAGTATAAATATACACACAATCATCCAGTTTAAGTGGTTCTTGACAAAGAACCATATGTCTACCAAAATCTCAAGGTGCGTAGTGTTTCTTTACAAAGTGATATCTATGTCCTGGCAGCAGAATACAGCATTTTTAGTTGTTTTCATGAATCTGTGTGAACGGGGTTCGTTTCCACAACATTGTCATCAGTACGCTTTATAATTCTCTCACTCTTCTTCAGCTGCTCCCTTATACACTAACAGTGTATTTATAATCATATATTTATTTTTGCCAGAAAATTTGCACTTCCGTGTCATAAGCTGAAATAGGTTGAAATATGAAATGGCTTCTCACCTTTTAGAAATTAAGCGTACTTCATCTCATCTCATTTGATTTTCTTTTCTTTTTTTATTTGGAACATTTTATTTGGAACATTTAGACCAAAGATAAGATTAATCTTAAATGCATACATTATCATTTCCATGTTACAGTATACTATATATACACAATATAATTTTAAGTACAAACAAAATACTCCTAAAACATTTATTCAGACTAGAAATTCTGGTCGGATGAACCACATTTGAAGTTCCTGTAAAATAGATGTCATGTGCCAAGTTGCAATAATGCTGCCGTTAACAATCTTTAGTCTACAACAAAATTGCATTCAATATAAACTACAAAGCTGCCTATAAGTGCCTGAAAGATGTCCGTGGCCATTGTTTATTAAAACTTTTTTAGTATTTTTTTCACAAGGAAACATTTAAAGTCCTATTACAACCTACAATTTTATATCAAGAGACGTTTCTTAAATTTGGTGCTGCTTTTTAAAATATAAGCCATATTTTCCTACCTATTGAATGTATTTGTTTAATATTTGATTGTTAAAATTGTTTCTACACCACTGTACACATAATAAACTGTTTATTTATAAAACCTTTCTTTATTTGTACACTTTAACTTGCATTGTGTCTTTTAAAATTTTATATTGTAATATTTCACAATTAAGGTCAGACTGGAAGAATCAAATATATTAATATGATTGATATTATAATGATTTTTTTGTGCATAAAGAAGACCTTAGTAGAAGTGACTCTCTGTGAGAATGGCGATTTGCATAGCTTAAAATAAAACACTGATCACGTGATCATCGTCATCATCATCATCATCATCATCATCACACAGAGGATTGAGTTTCTCTTCGGGCAGTGCAGCATCTTATGTGATCAAGCAGAAAGACGACAGTGGCAATCCCCACCAGACCAGACAGAACCAGTCTGATCCGAACCTCAGCCTCACCACAACTCCCCACAGAGTCTGAAGATTCAGGAGAAACACACACAGTGAGGGTGTTATTCATAAACCTAGCTCTACAGATAAGTACCTTTGTCTTTGGAAACAGTGGAAACACAAGCAAATGTCATTGTGGCAAAAAGTTGATTGTACCTTGTTTATTAGGGTAGAGCTCGTTTGTTTGTGGATGGGTGGTGCTGTTGCTCGCTTGTGATCCCTGTGATGTAACTTTACCTGGTGGACAGTTATAGTTTGTAAGGTAAAGTTATTTGAGTGTTTTAAAAGTCCTGGAAGTTTGCAGTCTGTCACCTCGTCCTAGTGACACAGGCGCTTTCGAAACAAACACTGCTTTTGCCTCCTTCATGGAGAAACGTTTTTTTTCTTTCTCTTTGACCTTTACAGATTATTTTTTTTCTTTTCTATCTCTTGTTGCTCCTTTTTGTTTTGTTTAACTTGTTTGAGGATATGTGATATCTGTCCTGTGAAGCATTCTTGTTGTGTGCTGAATTATTTGTTTCAATATTATTATTTTTTTTTAAATCATGGAGAAACGGATCTTTTGTTTCGATTCAGTGGTCAGGTGATTTCAGCAAACGAGGCTTCGTTACGTCATAATGTTTCAAACCTCTTTTTTTAGTCTATCAAACCATTTCGAGGCATTTAAAAATTCGGAGGTTTTGTCGCTGGATGACGTTGATCTGGTGAACCTACATTAGTTTTGTAGATTTTTTATTTTTTTTTTTATTTTAATACTTACAGAAAATAAACTGATTGTCAAACTATCTAATAACACAAATCAAGGACTACAAATTAGTAAAACAAATTTGACACAACCTTCATATTTAATGGTATTTGATTTGTAGATTACTTTTAATAGAAAAAAACTTTCATGAAAACATTTGCATTTGTTTTTTAAAAAGTGCCATTACTCATACATGTTTGTACCACTGATCTATATAGAATGACATTATATATAGATCAGTGGTTTGTACTGAGTTTTCATTGCATTTACATGGTTTTGACCAGCAGGTGCCGCCAGTTTCGAAACAGTAAATCATTTTACGAAGCAATTGATTGATTCAGACCAAAATCCTCGTTTTTCGTTTGCTTTAGGACGAGAGGAAACATGTACATCACCAATTTTACCGTGAAAAATACATTTTAAAATGTGACTTGTGCATGTTATGTAGGCTAAATGTTTAATTTCCCCCTGATCTATGCATGTTATGGTAAACATCAAGAGATGGACTTCACAAGTTGGGTTATTCTTAGAAACCGAATTTTACTATAAAACAATAACTAAAACTAAGAACAGTCACCAGAACCTACATACAAATGAAGCCTATACGTTTGCTTGTTTGAGCGCCCGCACATACGTCATCATGCGACGGGAAGCTCGCGCTCAGGACTATCGTGAACGCGCTCAGAACCGTTCGCCGAGGCTGTGGATTACAGGTAATAATAATATGTTGTAAATAATGTTTCTTGCACAGACCTATCGATTCATAAGACCTCAAACTATCGTCAGGAACCACGGGTATCAATTTAGTTTTGCCAGTAGGCCTACATGTTTCTTTCTTTCTTTCTTTCTTTTTTTACTCTTAAAGCGATAGTCGTTAAAGGACAATTGACCCTTCGCTAAGCCCCGCCCTCCCTAGTTACTGTTTCTACGCCTGCCAAGCTTTCTCGTCTAGCACGTCTATTACAGTGTATATGCACCGGTGTCAGACATTCCCAATGAGATAATTAGTAATTTTTGGCGAACATGTGAAATATATGAGAGAGCAAGACAAAAGGGACTGCAGGATGCATTCGATGGATATATCCATGACATAATATGCAACAGATTAGAGAATAATTTCATAAAAATTTAAGCTAAAGCCTATAGTCCCAGCGCAAGCAGCAGCCGTCTCATACGCTGACCATTCAAATGGGAAACACACAAATCGAGGAACAGCTATGTTCGTGCACAGCGGGGTAAGTGAAATGTGAAAATAATCTAATAATAATAAATCAAACAGTTTATCCATAAATCTTGTGGAATAACACTAACACCGGGAGAGCCGCGATCGGATTGGGTTAAAGTTACTCAGTCAGGGGTAGTAGGCCGTCGATTAACAAAATGCTGAAATATATTTTAAAGTATGTCAGTAATCGTCTTATTTTACGTTGAAATATATGCATTGTGAGCAAAGAACCGTCATTATTTCCAACTTCCAAGCAATAGGTGTTTTTGTTAATCCTGTGAACATGTAGTTGTGAATGGGGTCTCCCACACTGCTGGATCCACACACATCATTTCTCCCCTTGGCTTTTAGATTTTCAGGAAGCAAAAAAATTCCACTCCCGCGTCCAAACTTTTAGGATACCGGGAATCAGATTTGCACAATCCATACGCATGTTTCCCTCGCTCGAAAGCTTGCCAGACCTCCCGCGCCTACTTACGGTTGCTAAGACACGATTGGCCAGTTGCGGTTTTCGGGCGTGGCTTAGCGAAGGGTCAATTCCGGCCAAATATGAACCTAGGGGTAAATAACACATGGGTACCGAGTCAACCGTTCTCTGGGATGCGTTTTCATGATAATCGAATGTAGCCTACTTAGTTTTATTTTTAATTTTAGTTTCACCACAGATTAGCTTATAACGCTAGTATATCAGGCATAGCATAAATAGTTAATACCACTAACAAGGCTATAGGCAGGAGCCATCTTTGTAAAACAGTCTCGACCAGTCGAACCACGAAGCCAGACAAATCACAACTAGATATTACATTTTTAATGTTGAAATAATCAGAAAATTCCCTTTATTGAACTTTTTTTTTAAACTTTGTATATTTACCTGTTTATGTTTATTGTCTTATTGTGATTCATAGGTGCAAGATGTTTAAAAAAAAAAAGTTTTACACTTAGTGCCCTGCACCCCTCCTGACTTGAATATCAGGAACCATGACGACAATTTCAGATGATAATTGTATGTTCATTACAGAAAGACAGATATAAACAGAGACAGACCTGTAGATGTGTGTACAGTAACTCCTGTAGATGTGTGTACAGTAACTCCTGTAGATGTGTGTACAGTAACTCCTGTAGATGTGTGTACAGTAACTGCTGAGCTGATGCTGATGGCAGGAACAGTGACCGGTGCTTTAGGACGAGAGGAAACATGTACATCACCAATTTTACACTGAAACATATATAATTAGACCATTTGAGATATTAGAGTAGCCTAGTTATTATCCTGAATTGTATTGCCTTGATCCCATATCATTAGTTATTTTTCCATATTGACTGCAGTTGTAACTTACCATAAACTTCCACTTCGTATTTCTGCACTGTGACCTTTTTATTAACAATGATTACTGCTTTATACAGTCCAGATTCATTAGTCCTGATGTCTGTGATGGTTAAAATGCCTGTTTCTCGGTCTAACTGTACTCTGCCAGTGAGTCTCTTGTCATAATGTGTGTATATTTTCCCTTGATACATCTGTGCGACACGAGTACTTTGTCTTCCGCTTTCAAACGTCCACAGTATCTGAACGTCTCCATTTAGATCATGAAGTCCTGGATGCAGATTGAGGAAACCGCCCTCCTTCACTTTAACTGTTTCAATGTCATCAACCTCTCCTCCCACTGAAACAATATGAAAACAGGTTAAATTTACAGGTAAACAAACAAAACAATATCCATAATGAGATCTGTTGCTTCCAACAAAATGGTCGGGTCACTTTATAAGAAAAAATCTTGATCGTTAAAATGCCACATATATCTGTAAAACGATAACCATTCTGTTAATTTTAAGTGTAATTTACATGTATGTGTTTAGAAAGTGAAAGCTAGAGAAAACGAGAAATGCAGAGAAAGTTTTTGTTTAGGTGACTGTCAGTGCATTGGTTCAAGGGTGTAAAATACAATAAAATATCTATCAGAGGTTCAATAAGATCTGTTACTAAGGATTTTAAACTAAATTGAACAAACAAAACAATGTGTAATGCTTTGAGAAATATATTTTCTTTTCTGTAAAATTTTCCATGCATAATATACTGTACGTATCTGTTGCGGGGCATCAGAAACAGAGAGATCCATGTGCAGTTCTTTAGTGATTTATTAATAGTGCAAAGCAAAAAAAGCAAGGGAACAGCAGGCCAGAATCTCGTGTATCATTGAGCAGGCAAGGGTCGGTGCAGGCAGCGAGCAGGCGAGGTCCGGGGGTACTGGCAAAGGGTCGAGACAGGGGGCAGATCGGAATCAGAAATCCAGGCAAAGGTCTAAATGGGCTGGCAGCAAACTGGAGGAGTCAGAGAACAGAAACAGGGTTAAGCCAGGGAGACAAATTATCGGAGATGAGCGCTCAGAAATGATCACAAAGGTAATGCAAAACTTCGCAAGGAACGAAGTGAGAGAGAGGGCTATAAAGCCCAGAAGATGGGGAACAGCTGGGGAAGGTGATTGGCGTCAGACCGGCTGAGAGAGATGAATGTAATGAACGGGATTAATATTCAGGTGAGGGTGCCTTCTGGTGACTAGAGAGGGAGCTTCCAGAGTCTGGGATTGTGACAGTATCTCAGATAACCCCGCCACTGAACAGCACACTGTAAAAAATTATATCATAAGTTATGACAACATATGTTTTTACATTGCTTTAACCCAGCAAAATAAGCTACGCAATTTTCAATTTTTTTTTTGTCATACAAGATTCAACTAGGGATGCACCGAATGGCCGAATAAGTAAAAAGACCGAATAAATTTGACCGAACAATGACGTTTTTGATGACGCGATCAAATAGTAACCAGCGTAGAGTGAGAGGCGCGCGCTTTATAAATGCAGCAAACATGCCCCCTTTGAGCAGATAACAAAAGAGAAGCTCATCTGGTGCATCTGTGCAGACGTTATACCTTTACTTGCAGCACTAAAGCGTCTTTTAACCCTCTGTAGTTGACAAACGCGTCGGCGCGTTTTGCTGGACTTTTTCCACATAGCAGCAAAATAGACTTAAATACTCCGTAATTTATGGTCATACAGGCCGTTAACTTTTTTCCCTGTGCACGTCTCTAAACTTAAAGGGTTAGTTCACCCAAAAATGAAAATTAAGTCATTAATTACTCACCCCCATGCTGTACCAACCTCGTAAGACCTTCGTTCATCTTCGAAACACAAATTAAGATATTTTTGATTAAATCTGAGAGGTGGATCACTCCTCCATAGGCTTCCTAAGGGAATGAAACTTGACGGCCCAGAAAGTCATTAAAGAAAATGTTTAAATATTCCATGTGCCTACAGTGGCTCAACTATAAGTTTATCAAGCGACGAGACTACTTTTTTCCCGAAAAAAAAACAACATAAATAACGACTTTATTCGACCATTCCTTTTCTTCCTTGTGGGCCTGAGACGAGAGTTGAAGAGATTTCCACGACGCATGCGCGAGTTCTTGTTCAGTTCTCGCACATGCGTCGTGGAAATCTCTTCAACTCTCGTCTCAGGCCCACAAGGAAGAAAAGGAATGGTCGAATAAAGTCGTTATTTATGTTTTTTTTTTTCGGGAAAAAAGTAGTCTCGTCGCTTGATAAACTCATAGTTGAGCCACTGTAGGCACATGGAATATTTAAACATTTTCTTTAATGACTTTCTGGGCCGTCAAGTTTCATTCCCTTAGGCAGCCTATGGAGGAGTGATCCACCTCTCAGATTTAATCAAAAATATCTTCATTTGTGTTCCGAAGATGAACGAAGGTCTTACGGTGTTGGTACAGCATGGGGGTGAGTAATTAATGACTTAATTTTCATTTTTGGGTGAACTAACCCTTTAAACAAAACTCAGCCAAAAGCCAATACTTGGCACACATGCAAAGGTAAAATATATTTAATAATCATTTAATTTAAGTTATATTGTGCTTTGTTTAAATAATATCTGCTGGAATGTTACAAAAAATTCAGTGTTAAATAAATTGTATTTTTGCAATTAGATTTTTTTTTCTCTGAAAAGCAAGACAAAATAGTAAAAAGCATATTTTTACTATTTAATTAAATGCAATGGTGAAAAAATTGGCAAAATAAATGGAAAAAATGTGAAACACCGCGTTCGGTATTCGGCCTTCGGCCAATCGTTTTATTATTATTCGGCTTCGGCCAAGAATTTTCATTTCGGTGCATCCCTAGATTCAACTGATTTTTAAGTCAGTTTAATGTAATTTAAGTTGAAATTACTTAAATATCCAAGTTGGTTGTACTTAAATTTAAGGCAGCAACTTTATTATTATTTTTTTTTTTACAATAACTAAATAATTGCTTTACACATCAGATTGCTATGGACAGTTCTTGGCAATTAACTGAATTATGGACCAGACCTTCTGCTGTCTAGTTGTAGACTATAAGCTAATTTTTATAAGCCCGTAAAGTGAGATCACAATACATATTTCTTGCAGCACTGCAACACACTTTTGTGGTTTGACTGAAAGTGATCTGAAGAGTGGAAAAGGAAGTTGGTCATTATGAGTGTTTAAACAATTATGGTCGGAAATCACCTGCGACTAACCAGAAAGTGTTTCTTTGAGAATGAATTATGGCATGACACATTTTCTGTTCACATCAGCTAAGCTCACAGTAAGTCATGTCAGATCTTTGGTCGCTTGTATCGTGTGCCCATTTCAGATGAACTGCAACTTAGTTTTATCTGAAATTTAATGTAGTAATTGTTTTCTTGGGAAAAAAAAAATTATTGAAACTATTTACAGCATACACCATCAGTTAATAAATATGTTCCAATAAGTTACTAGATGAGGGAATACTAAAACAAATAAAAAAAATTAGGTTACACTTTATTTTAAGGTGTCATTGTTACAGTGTAATTATATATTTAAGCACTGAGTTATATTAAGCAACTACATGTACTTACTATAGGGTTAGGGTAGGATTAGGGTTTGGTTGAGGGTTAGTTGCATGTAATTATGCATAAATTACTGTTATTACTATGGTAAGTACATATAAAATATGTAACAAGGAAACTGTAAAATAAAGTGTTACCAAAAATTATTATACAATAAAATAAAAATACCTTACCCAGTTGCACACTGATGAAACCCAAGACAAGAGCCAGAATGCTGATGGACATTTTCATGGAGAATCAAATATTCAGTGCTGTGACTGAAGCTCATGTGATGAACTTTTTATAAAGATATTCTCATCAAGAGGAAGTGACCCCTGTCTCGCAGTCATGGGATGGTACAAGTGTTTTTCTGAAACCTTACTCCCAAAATCCTCTTCCAGTATCATATAACATCCAATTCTGCACCAATGGCCATCAAGCTGTTGAGAGAAGAGCCTCACCAAAACAGATGGACGTTAGGAGTTCAGACTCAGTCCTGATGTCTGTGATGGTTAAAATGTCCATTTCTTGGTCCAAGTCATAATGCATGTAAATTCTCCCTTGATGCATCTGTGCAACACAGTATCTGAACGTCTCCAGATCATCGACTGCAGATTCAGGAAACCTCCCTCCTTCACTTTAACCGCTTCAGCGTCATCCACACCTCCACCCACTGAAACAGGTTATACACGAGTATACAAACCCTGGTTATAGTTACCTCCATCATATACGAGAAAGAACCTAAAGTGTTAGACGTAATAGTCAAGTGAATCTCAACTATCAACCCGTCAACTAGTTTTCAGGTTTTAAATAGGATATCTAATGGCAACTGAACACACTACCAGAATTGTTAATTTTTCAATTAAATAAACCATGTTTTTCTCATTTCAAGTGGACCTTTATTTAATGTAATGTGGGTTATATATATGAGTTCATGTATACTGTGAATAAAGCAATGGCATTTCATCCATTACGGGATAGTAAATGAGCGACCACATTGTCTGTATTGCAACACTATCGCTCTGAGATTTGACAGCATGATCTAAACAGGTATAAAGGAAGTTGATGTTTTTTGTGGTTTCAGAAAGTGTTGTATTTGCCCTTGACCAGAAGTTCCTTTTAACTTTAAAGAGTGAAACCAATAAAATATGACACTTTTTAGTTGAACATAAACCAATGTTTTTGCAGCAAATTAAAATAAAGATAATATTAATTGATATAAATATATATAATTTTCTTTTTGTTTCTAATATGAGCTGTGTGTGAACATTAAGACAGGAAATTGTCACTCTTTCCAAACTTATTTATTTATTTATTTTTTTTTTGTGCATGTTATGTAGGCTAAACGTTTAATTTCCGCCCTGATTTATGCATGTTATGGTAAACATCAAGAGATGGACTTTACAAGTTGGGTTATTCTTAGAAATGGAATTTTACTATAAAACAATAACTAAAACAAAGAACAGTCACCAGAACCTACATACAAATGAAGCCTATTTTGCTTGTTTGAGCGCCCCATACGTCATAATGCGTCAGGAAGCTCGCGCTCAGAACTGTCGTGAACGCGCTCAGGACCGTTCGCCAAGGCTGTGGATTACAGGTAATAATAATATGTTGAAAATAATGTTCAGTTTCTTGCACAGACCTATCGATTCATTAGACCTCAAACTATTTTCAGGAACGACGCGTATTAATTTAGTTTTGTCAGTAGACCTAGCTGTTGTTGTTTTTTTACTCTTAAAGCGATAGTCGTTAAAGGTGCGCTAAGCGATGTCACACGTTTTTTAGGTCAAAACATTTTTTGTCACATACAGCAAACATCTCCTCACTATCCGCTAGCTGCCTGTCCCCTGAACACACTATAAAAAAACGCAGTCTCTGCAGACACCACAAACAACAAAATAAAACTGTAGCAACCCGCGCCACAAAACATAAACTGTTCCAGCCAATAACCGACAAGAAGGATTTGGGGGCGGGGTTGTGCGCGGATGAGGAGGAGGGAGGGTCTAGCTAGCCTCCGTTTTGTTTGACAATACTTTAAACGTCAACAAGAAGTGACGTCACCCGACATCGCTTAGAGCACCTTTAACTATCTTGCATTAGGCTATGAATCACCAAGGATCTAGCCTAGAAATCTAGATGCTCGCTAGCGGCAGCAACATTTATTTTGCAGCCAGTGTAGTCTAGCGACTCTCCGTTGGCTTTTGAGCTGGAAGAACCAAACTCTAGTCAGGCCAATCACATCGTGTATAGAGTTGGTGGGCGGGTTTAACATAATGAGGGCAGAGTTGTGATGGTACCGTGCAATGTTGTTTTCGTCAACGATGACGATAACGAAATGATTTCGTTGAGCACTTTTTTTATGACGATAACGCGACGATGACTAGCTAAAAATGGCTCTAAGGTGACTAATGAGAGACGTTTTCGAGTTTTCGTTGACAAGACGAGACGGAACGAAAATGATTATAAGTCTGACGTTCACAATCACAGTGCACTGTAAAAAAAAAATGTAAATTTACAGGTTATGGTCTGTATTTTTTACAGAATTTTGCCGTTTTATCATTATACAGTGAATGCCTGTTATTTTACAGATATTTGCTGTAATTTAAAGGTCTACTATTGAATTTACAGGTAATTGCTTGTATTTTGGTTTTACATCAATTTTACGTTTTTTTAAAGGAAATTGTCTGTATTTTTACAGGGTTGTGTGTAATTTTACATAAAATATTCCGTAATATTTTACAGATTTTTTCTGTTAAATTAGAAAACACAGAAAAGAAGGTATAACTGCAGAAATCATCAGTCATTTAACATGTTTTCCTTGAAGATCATTAAGTATCATTAAGTAAAGTGAGTTTTAAGGTTAAATAATAGTATTTCCGTACTAAATACCATTCAATTTACAGTTTTTGAAAGTGAAAAAGAACAACTCATTGTATAATTTACAGTGAAAAAACGTAAATTGACATTCCCACAATTCCCTGCGTGACACTTCACATTTGATGTGTTTTTGTTGAAATAACTATGTTTCTTCATAGTTTTCTTATTCTTTTTCGAATCAGTTATGTATATTAGGGTTTTATGTTACATTTAATGTTGTTAAACTTATGTTTATTGCATTTTTAAAATTTCATGTGTTACCATGATGGTGTTTAATGTTTCTGCGAATGACACTGTGCAGTTTCTATATATTAGTATTAGCTCTCTTGTGGAAAAGCTGCTTGTAATGAGCTTTGAATGATCATGTGACTCTCATCACCACTGTGGTTGTCAGTGTTACAATGGTACAAAACAGATATTAATACTTCAATAGGTCAGTAAATTAACATTATATCAGATAATGAAAGATATTTTTGTGTAGAATAACAGTAATAAACCGTAATTATAGAATAAGAAATTACCATTTTTTTTACAGTTTTTTTCCTGACAGTATTTTTCCGTTTTTTAACAGACATTTTCTGGCGCCCCTGCTGCCAGAAAATTACCGTTTTTTTACAGTTTTTTTTTACAGTGTGTATGTCATTTCTGCCTATTTTGCGTGAAATCTGTCTGTTTTGAGCTAAAAAAAAGTATCAGCAATGCTACCGCTTCCTATCCTTGTTTTGGGTTACGCCCACCACCCATGCCGCGCGCGCACCAGATTCCACACAACAACAACACACCTGCGGCTGCGGCTAGTCACTCACCACACATCTTCGAAGGACCATGGCGGCGAAGCCAATAAACGGGCTTGGTGGTCGGAAACGACGAGATGATTTATGGACATAATTTCAGTTTCAGTATAATCCAGCGGTTCTCAAAGTGTGGGGCGCGCCCCACTGGCGTGAGGTCTCCTCCAAACGGGAGGAAATTTTCCTTTTTATGCCTTTATATCTTTATTCGTTCATGGCGAGTCCGCATCGTCAACTTCATCTTTGCTGCCACACCGAAAACACCAGTTTATTAATAAACAATTACATTTATCCTTGCTATTTTTTTTACACATTCATAATCATTACTTTTGCCGGTGCTTTGTGGCAAGCTTTATGCGTGCGGTCGTGCGGTCGTGCGCTTAAGTGCGGCTATAACGCTCATTATCCTGTATAGCCTATTTAAGTAATTAAATTAATATAAAGGGGCGATTTGTCCACTAATTTGTCCAGCACTTATTCCACATATTCTCGAACCCGCAGGCCATTCTGGGTTGAGCGCGCGACCCTGATCGGAATGAGTGAGCGGAGGAATATTCAGAAATGCTCTCTCCGCTCACATGCTCTGATCGGAACAAAGGAATATTAAAATAATTAATCATTAATTTATATCTTATACACTGCCCATACACTACCTATCATTTTAATACCATATCAAACACAGTATGTTATGTCTATTTTATCTATTTAAATATATTTACTGAATCTATTTTAGTTTTTAAGTACCGGTAGGCTAAAGGCAGAGAGCTGTGTGCATTCTTCTTCTCTTTGCCACATCAAATCTCTGTGAGATGGGCTTTTCAGCTGTTTCAGTTTCACTGACAACAAAGTACAGATCTTTTTTTGTTTTCGTCGACTAAAACTTGACTAAAACTGTTAAGTGTATAAGTGACTAAAATGTGACTAAAACTAAAAAGCATTTTCGTCCAAAAGACTAAGACTAAGACTAAAACTAAAAGGGCTGCCAAAAACAACACTGGTACCGTGTGAATTCCCTGCTACTTGAAAACAATGAAGATGCGGCTGCTGCTGGCGAACAGCGGGCTTTCGAATCGGCTTTGGCTGCGACTCTGGAGGACTTGGAGTTCAGCTTTTCTTTGAGAAAAGAACAAAGAACGGCACTTAAGTCATTCTTAAAAAAGGAAGATGTGTTCGGAGTTTTGCCGACCGGATACGGCAAAAGTTTAATACATCAACTAGCTCCGCTGGTGGGTAAACGCATGGGACTCTGTCAGCCACAACCGTTCGTTGCCCTGGTTGGTTGTTGCGCTATCTTATTGCGCGCAGAGGGAATTTGAAAGACAACTGTTTATCCCGCCCCTCGGATTAAGGCATGCCAATGGTGAGTTCCCAGACCTAACATCTTGATGTGGGTCTGACTTGCCAGTCTACCAAGGATCACGATTTCAGCTAAAAATATTCTTTACTTTTCTACTGAAGAAAAAAGCCACCTATAGATCTTGGATGGTCTGAGAGTGCAAATTAACTGCAAATTTTCATTTTTGGGTGAACGATCCCTTAAGAATGTAAAAATGTAATCAAAACATATATAATGAAAACAAATAAATATGAGAACATATGACAAATGTAATATTTTTAACCTTTTCTAATTGTATTTAATAGGCAATTTTCATTTTCACAAACTATACTGAAATTAACTTTTTGAGAGGTGGCATTTTTACCTTTATAAAGTGCATTTTTTTCCCTAACCTTATTAAATGTATGCATAATCTTGTATGTCAAATTTTTAAAGTTAATCAATAAACTCTATTTGAAATATGAAATAATGGAAATTAAACTAAACCCGCCAATAGGTGGCGCCAAATCACTGTTTTAATGTATAAATCTTTCATTCAGCCGATTGGTTCAAAACAGCTCATAGATTCAGGTGTAATAGTTTGGTCTCACACAGACACTAGTTAGTGTATTTGTGCCTCAGAAGCAGCTCAGAGCTTTAAATCTGCATCTGTCTCTTCCTTCACTGGCCGGAGACTCAGAACGCTGTATCTGTCAGTGTTTCACTCACTCGGGTCGGTGATTCTTGGTGTGTCTGTTACAGTTTCAGAAGGATACGGTGTATCTGTTAATGTCTCACCGGACGGGAGACCCAGAACAAGGTGTTGAAAGTGTACATTTATCCCTTTCCTATGTGGAGAACATGTTAGAGGACCACAGACACAGAATAGGCCTATCCAAAACCAGCAGGCGCTAAATGATTTAAGGAAAAGTTCATCATCCTGTCATCATCTACTCCTCCTGTCTTTTTGTATTATTTTCTTTCTTCCGTGGGAGAATTTCTGCTGAATATCAGAGTTGCTGCTTTCAGTACAGTGGATGAGATTTTTATTTATTTATTTATTTTACCTTCAAGCTCCAAAAAGGACAAAGAAGTATCATGAAAGTAGTTATATTCCAAGCTTTTTGAAGTAATTTAATAACTTTGTGACAAAAATATCTAAATTAAATCATTATTCACTGATAAATCTGCCCTCTTCTTTTGTTTTCCTAATGGTGCTTGAACTTAAATTCTGTTTTAATTCCTCACACAAAACTGTCTTGGTTTCAGGAGAACTTTTATGGTACATTTTATGTTTTTTTGTGTGTCAAACTAGCTTTCTACTTGTAAATTGTTTCATGGAAGAAAGTCAAACGAGTTTGAAAAAACAGGAAAACATACAGTGTGATACCATTTTCTTCTGTAGTCACTGTATGTGTTACAGTGTCTCTCATTAAATATGACCGAACACATTCATTAATTTGAGTGAATTTTTGAGTTTTAATGTGAACGGATTGCTGCATTATAATATAAAGTGGCCAGACTCTATATAAAATGACAATTTCTAATGTTTCATTTGCAGATGAATGGACAGTATGTGTGTTTATGCTTTTGATCATCACAGAGATAAAACATCAAATAGATAAAATTCAGAAATCTATCTTATAGATAGATAGATGTATAGACATAGTGATTTGAATTTGACACACTATTGAGTTGAAGCCATCTTGTGCTCTGTGCCCATATTGTCTACATTACACATCTGACAATCTTGCTGATATTCTGCCATTTACTTGATTTCCCGAACCCAGATATTTTACAGTATTTTTTAGTGTTAATGACAGTAAGCTGCTAATCACAACATGGATTCCTATTCTACTTTTGCAGGATAAAAATAAATTAATTATCTTGGTAACTAGTTTGTGAATTCTTTATTGAATGAACAATCAGTCTGTGGGAAAATAAATGTGTAATACTGTTGATTGGCTTCTTTCCAAACGGTGAACTTTCATTTGTTGTGTGATATGATCAGGAAGAGTTTACTGTTACACAGGACATCCATCTCTGCATCTCTATACCAGTGATTCGTGAACCTGGCACTTAAAGCGACAGTTCACCCAAAAATTAATATTCTGTCATCATTTACTCACCCTCAAGTTGTTCTAATGTGTATGAATTCCTTCTGCTGAATAATAGTAACCAAACAGTTGATGGGCTCCATTGACTTCCAGAGTATGGAGGGGGAAATACTATGGAAGTCAATGCGGCCCATCAACTGTTTGGTTACCATCATTCTTCAAAATATCTTCTTTTATATTTGATAATTATCTCTTTAAAAGCTATAAATTGCCTTTGGTAAGAAAGTAAACTAAATAGTAGGCTATGTAATGTGATGCTTTTGCAATTGTGTGGATGGCCTTTCCAGTCAAATGTTTCTAAATAAAATATTGTTTCATAATAATAATTTTCATAGCACATACTATTGTATAATATAATCACATATTTTATGGTTAGAAAATAAGCAATATCTATAAATAAAACATTTTTCTCACTTTGTATGCATGTAACATGCAGTGTAATTTTTTCAAAGGCTGGAGAAATTATCTGTAAAAAAATAAGTAGGCTAGGTCCTTCGACAGCAGAGAAATTCATATTTTTGAATACAAATCTATAAAAAAAGTGAGACATTGTGGCTTGATTTCTTTTATTAATATTAATTTTTCATGACCAAAATAACATTATGCACAGTGAGGAGCCTTTACAAGCTTCACATATTAGAAAAATAAAAAATTTAATGGCTTGTTGTCAATGATGTTTCAGATCAACACCTGCAAGTGACCACTAGGTGTCACCGTTGAAACGGGTGTTGGATTGTTTCGAAGCCTCGACTCAATATGGCACGTTTGCTTCAACCGTTTCATTAGCCGCGTTTCCACTGTCGGGCCAGGGCCGGGCCAGGGCTAACAGCGAGCCGAGCCGAGCCAGTGGCCTCCGGCCTTAAGCACCGGGCTTGCGTTTCCACTGTCGGGCCAGTAGCCCCGCAGCGCTGTCCTAAACCCCGCCCCTAACATGCCTTTCTGGATCAAACGTCATATAACCCAACCCATTTCAGTGGGTATTATGAATTTATTTATTTTTTAAGTTAGGAAGATAGCATGTATATTAACTCACCGGCCGTGGCTGCAATAGTGTCCCGACTTGTCTCGCGAGTCTCCACAGAGGGACGGTGACCCAGCACACTGTCCATCAAGTCGAACCATGGAAAGTTTCTTCTCTGAGCTCCGCTTTGTCCATTGTTCGTTTTAATCGCCTTGTACAATACTGCGCCCGCAACTTTTTTATTTTTTCCCGAACTTGAAGCGTTGCTCGCTGAATGCTTAGCTTAGAAAATTCAGCAACGATGTATTTTATAACGTCCTCGTTTCTTCACACGCCGTCAAATTGACGTTGTACCCTTTCTTCTGCCCAAATGCTCAGAAGAGCCTTGGTATCTTCGACAGAGCAGTACAGGCGATTCTCCATTTCGAGCAGCGATCATTTTGCACGATATAAAAAAGTGAAATGTGCATCTCGCCGGCTTTGCCTCAGACCATAACTGTAACACCGATAAACTCCGCCTTTGACCTTGCCCACGCCTCTAGCCCGAGCTGGCCCGCTTTGGCCCAAGGTATTCGACGGGCCAGAAATCCTGCCCGTTGGCCCTGAGTAAGCCCCGATCAAGCCCCGGAAGTGACAGTGGAAACTCGACTGGCCCTGGCACGCACTAGCACGGCTCGGCCCTGGCCCGGCAGTGGAAACACGGCTATTGTTTCACGAAGCCTCGATCTGCCCACCACTACGGATAGCTAACATTGTAGCATCACTGAGAGGAAAAACTGCACATATACCGGAAAAAAGCGGTTTAAACCGGCCATGAAACATACATTTTGCTATGGTTAAAAAACTTTCTAGAGCTTTCTTACTCATACCTGTACATGGAAACAACACGCCACACCTGGTAGTTGAGTGATTGGTTGAAAGTAAGTGATCCTCCCATCGTATCCCATATTGAGCGGTTTAAGGTGAGCAAGAGGAGGAACCTTTTCTCAAAGATTATTATACCGGCGTCATGCAAAGCTCGCTAAAAATGAACGGCTTCTTCGCGATACTAATAACCCTTTTCACCGCAGGTATGTAACTGCAGTTCTCGGATATTTAAGCATCAAATGATTTTATAATCTAAAAAACGTGACTTCTAATGTACAGTACACATATTCATTTGTTTCTAATCAGGTGTTTTGAGTGACCATGAGAGAGTGGAGGTAAAAAGGGGAGAGAAAGTCAAGTCAAGTCAAGTCAAATATATTTATATAGCGCTTTTCACAATACAGATTGTATCAAAGCTGCTTCACAGTATCAATCAAAACAACTTAATGTTTGTTTATTACTGGAAAAAAGACATCCAAGTTTGGTAGAGCTGATCAATGGTATGATTGGTTAATTAATTTGAATATCCCCAACTGAGCAAGCCTAAGGCAAGTTGTTGAATTGAGCATCGACACGCAAAACAAAACATTTCAACATCACTTTAGACAGGACAATAATACTAACCGTTGACTACGATCAAAACTAAAAAATGTCGTCCTAATCCAAGTCGTCCTAATCCAAAATAAATCTGGATTGGAGAATCTCAGTTGAGTGGCACTATACAAAGCAAAAGATTGCAACAAACTGCAGCGAGAGATCATGATCTTCAACTACTGTTCCCCTAAAGAAGAGGAGTCTGGATGTAAGTCTACCAACATGAGCGGCTCTACGTTTTTATTCGAGAATGAGGCGGACAGTGTCTCTTTAACTCCTCTTCTTAATGCCAGTGACGGATGCTACGTTGCCAGCTACATCTTCAGCAACTCCACCGAGGGAAAAGTTTTGATCGTAGTCAACGGTTAGTATTATTGTCCTGTCTAAAGTGATGTTGAAATGTTTTGTTTTGCGTGTCGATGCTCAATTCAACAACTACTTATTTGTTTGTTGTTTAATTGAGTGAAACTCCACTATAGCATATACTAGACTAGTTATATTTAACTGTTAGACTGTGACAATTTTGATTTGAACACTTTTTTTCCCCCTCAAGTTCACAAGGCCAAAAGTGCCCGTAGTTGAAGAACCACCCATATATATATATATTGGAGTACTGGAGTAATGGATAACTTCTAATAAAGAACAGAAATTACATAACAATCAATCTCAGTTGCAAACATATCACTTTTCTCCTTACTTTTAAAAAGACATTTAGTAAGAAATGGAACTTAAATACAAAATAAGTACTCTGGTTGAATTTACCACTTAGCTTACACCATTTATAGAGGCAGACAAGATCATTTTTACAAGAGTATTTTCACTGTTAAATGAAAAATGCTGCCCGATTCACAGGCTCATAATTCCTGTATAACTGTGCCTTTAAGGAATACGCCAAAAGCACCAAGGGGGAGGGGTTAACAACCATCCAAAAAAATTAAGGTGGAACGAATAGTTAGACGAATAAGGAGCTGGCGAAAAAGGAGCTGGAGTCAGCCTCGTCCGCATGAGTTCGTTTTTGTTTTTTAACGCGCCAAAACATTTCGGGCTGACAAGGACCTTTATCAAAATGTTTATTTTTGCGTGATGCATCACGGACGCACATTGGATGCAGTGCAGACACGACTGCGCGCGGAAAAATTAAGGCATAGGCCTACATGGGTTAACCCTCTGGGGTCCGAGGCTTTTTCTGGGTCTTGGAGGTGTTCTGACATGCTCTGACATTTGTGCTTTTTTCAGTTATTTATAAACATGTTAATGGCAAAGGTGTAAATTCACTCTATATAGCACAAACGGGGCTACCGTAATATGTGAGCAACATGTATGTACATGTTTGTATTTTTGAGAGAATATTGTTTATGCGTGGTTATTTCAGACACTTTAAGTTTTAGTTTTTTCAATAAGGCCACAAAACACATACTAAATATGTGTCCACAAGACATTTGACTAATGGGTGTTGTTGCCTAGAGTTTTTGCTTCAAAATGATCTGAAAATCACCCTGCCTAATTTTTTACACAAAACAATACATTGATTTAAATTTTATAAGACACCTTTTGTTTGGAAAGGCAATATGCATGGAGGCGTGTTCACACCTGAGAAGACAAAGGCCGGATAATGTGCCACATACTTAATGAGCTCAGCTGCATATTAATTAGCCTTTCACACAGGTGTGTCACAGGGTCCCAAAGAATGCAAGGACAAAATAAATTATCTATATATACATATTTTACAATTAGAAATTGTAACCAATTACAAATAGGTTACAATTACAACAACAATTACAATTCTAACAATATTTCAAGTGTATTCTTTCTTTGTAAAAAGTATACATTTTATCATACGTATTAAAAAAAACGTTAGGATTCATTAGTTTAAATATTGTAGCAAACACTATAATAACATCTTAGTTGATAATTCAATATACCTACTTTATTTTTGCGAGAGTGGATGAACGGCACAGACACGCGCTGTATAACTTTAGTAAACAAAGCGCAGGCGCCTGTGCAGTTCATTCATCATTTAGCCTACACACAGACACGCAATTCATATTTAAACAGTCTTTTTGCAGTTTACACAGACACTATTCAATATGGCGATTAGAACAAAGCACTTGGATGTGTTTATGTGAAAATAACGTTTAATGTAGGTGCGAGTATGAATGAACGGCACAGACACCGGCTGTATAACTGTAGTAAACAAAACGCGCGCCTGTGCCGTTCATTCATCATCTACACACAGACACGCAATTCATAAACAGTCTTTTTGCAGTTTACACAGACATTCAATATCGCGATTAGAACAAAGCACTTGGATGTGTTTATGTGAAAATAACGTTTAATGTAGGTGCGAGTGTGAATGAACGGCACAGACACGTGTAACGGAGGTATTTTTCTCTAAGGGGACTTTTATTTTGACAGGGTTTCCTTTCTTCGACGTGTCCGCGGGTCATAAAAAAAAAGGCTTCTGCGCAGAAGAGGGGGAGCACGAGCAGAGCTGCGAGGCAGACGTGCCATGATACTTGCAGTACAAGAATTCGAAAGTTTTGCTGAAAACGTGAAATAATACAGTCAGTTTAAGTTTTATGCGTTTAGGGTACACCTATATCGTCGTGTGACACGAGAACCGCAGTTAGAGCTGAAGTTCGGTCGGTTATATCATCGGACAGAGAACAGTGTTGGAGTCTGGCTGAGTGCACGAGGAAGGTTGCTGGAGCCGTGAGTTTCATTCAAAGCACTGCCGTGTGTTGTCGTTGTTTTAACCGAACATATGTTCAAGAGCCTACTGTTGTTTTAGTGATATGAACTGTGTGGAGCGAGAGTTTTCTGCCTGAAATCCGTTTAAGTGCACTTTTTAGTGAACAAGATCGTGTGTGCAGACTGCAAGAATAGTTTTGGAGTGAAGCGTTTTAGTTTTTGTATATAAAGGGACTGAAGATCGTTCCGGACCAGTATGTGTTTTTGAGAGACATATTTTTTTTGTGATCCAGATCATTCCTTATACGCGAGCCGCGGGCGAGCTGAACTGAGCTGCGTCATTTTGTTTCAGGAAGATCTGAGTTTTTTTTGGGCCTCGCTGAAGCTTTTATCGTGATTTTATTTTTTTTGCTTATTACCCTGCCATCCTGACGACATCTCGCTGTTCTGTCCCAACTGTTCATTAAGTCATCACAGGTCATCACAAGCCTCACGAATCTTCAAAAAAAGGGGGTCTTCAAAAGTCATCGCATCAAAGTTGTCGTTGCCACAGACTGGTACAACTGTTCAATACACACACGTACACATGAACATCTTACTATATTAGAATGGACTGAACTGAATGTTTGAACAAACTGATTGTTTCAATTGTAAGTTTGAACTGTGATTACTGAGTTGATTGGAAACTGAATCATAAGGTTGATTTAAAAGAGTCGCTTAGTGATTTCAAGGTTAACTATGCATTTGAAATGGGTCATTTGAAGTGAGTCATTCAATGGAATGAGTTATTTGAATTGAATAACAAAAGTCATTCGTACTCAGGGCTGTGAATAAGTTTTTCTGTGTTCAATGTGAATATCCTAATCCCGATATTAAGGTTGGGTAAACACTTTGGAGGTGTTTAAAGGAGTTGTTCTGAATATATTAGTCAGTTGAAGATCACTCAAGAAAATAAGAACACTCAGAATTATTTAATTTCTTTGTTTATTTTATTGTCATTTTATTCCTTTGAGCTGTATCTTCCAGCAAAGACATAACCTATCGAGGGAAGAAAAAATAAATTATTAGTTGTTCAAATCAAGACATTTGACAGTTGTTTCTGAACGTACCTTGGGGTAGGGGCGTCTCGCTTACATTATTAGGATTAGGTGGGTGGGGACGTGAATTCAAATTACTTCCATTTCACTTCATGCACTTCGGGAAGCCACCGTGCCGACATACTTACCTGAAGCCTACACCACGTATTCCTGTTGCATTTCATAATAGTGTAAGATAAAACATATACACATAAGTGCATACTGAGACTCAAAGAACTGGAGCGGGGACTAAGTTCCTTCCGTTTCTAAATCTCCCAGGGTAACGATTTAAATATTCCCCTACTAAGCGAGACTTAAAGTCCCGTTACACACGCGCTGTATAACTGTAGTAAACAAAGCGCGCGCCTGTGCCGTTCATTCATCATTTAGCCTACACACAAACACGCAATTCATATTTAAACAGTCTTTTTGCGTTTTACACAGACACTATTCAATATCGCGATTAGAACAAAGCACTTAAGAATAAATGACTTACTACATCAGCTGGATCCGTTGCTCCTCGAAAATGAAACTATACCAGCCCTTCGATCTGGTACATTTTCCAGGGTTATTAGATTGTATTATTCCTGACAGCGTAGGGATACGTTGTGTATACAGCTGTAGTAAGATACTACTGAACACGATGTGCTATAATCCAGCTGGTGGGTATTGGCATGTTTGAATAGCTTGCCTTAGATCATTTGCGTTTGAATACGCCCACGCTTTCCGTGGGCGTGGCACATTAACGCGTAATCAGGTATAATGAGCTGGAAAGAAAAAGACTGATATCCCTCTCTTTTCATACAGATTACATAAACTGAGAACATTTGTTTTTTTATATAAATTAATTCATTTAAAAGAAGAGAGTTCAAGCTTCATTATGGAAAAACACGTGTGCCTGTATGACAAGTATTCGTGGAATTACCGTTCATTTTCGGACGCGTTTCAGAATGGACTTAACTGACAGAGAGAACGCAGAACGCGCATCATGTTTGTTTTTCTTTATTTGGCGAAAAGCACAACACTTTTTTATTGTGAGTATCCACAAAAAAAATAGACACTCAGAGGGTTAAACACATGAGCAGTCTGAAAAAGAAGTAAAACAAAGCAGGTACCAAAGAACTAAAGAAGGAAAGTGAAGTTTGTGCCGTGCAATATTTTACATGTTCGAACTGTGGTGGCCAGCATTCATCTGACTGTCCAGCCTTCAACAAGCGCTGCAATGCATGTGGGAAGTGGAGCCACTTCTCTAAATGCTGAGTCAAATTTCTCTAATCAGTCAAACAGAGCACCCCACACCATACGCAGAGGAGGACAGACACATAGAATAAGTGAACTTGATGCACACATTGCATATGAACCAGCGGATCTGTTTTACTATGAAAGTGTAGAGGTGCCAACGAATAGGGGAGAGATATTTACCGTCCTGTCCACTTTCAACACAGGGAAGAACTTGAGATGAAAATTGGCGCTGGAGCCCGGTGCAATGTACTGTCCAGAGGCGTTCTCCAGCACATCAACCCAGACACTCATGTTGACCACAGCCATGTAGTCAACCTTGTGGCCTATGGCAGTCAGATCATTAGGACTTCAGGTGTCACTAATATAAACTTCACATGCGGGACACTGCAGTTTCATGTTGTTCACAATGACGTAAAACCTCGATTTGGCCTCAGAGACAGCATCAAACTAGGCTTTATGCATCTTGGCCTGAATGTGCATGATCTCCAACAAGGGGGCCCTGAGGTCACAGAGTATAAAGCTCTCTTTGACTGCAGCACCATAGGCAAACAGCCTGTAGTGTATCACATGTGCTTGGACCCCTCTGTACACCCTACAATATGTGCTCCCAGATGAGTACCATTGGCAATGAAAGACAAAATAATTAAAGAACTCAACAGAATTACTGGGAGTCATTAAGTCTTCTATGGTCTTCTAAGTCTCTTCTATGGTGGCTGCACGTACAAAAGATGGTGCCGTAAGACTGTGTAGGTGTAGGGGTGGGGGTGGTGCAGTGGATAAGACACATGCCTTTGGTGTGAGAGACCCGGGTTCGAATCCACTGTGAGACACCAATGTGTCCCTGAGCAAGACACTTAACCCCTAGTTTCTCCAGAGGCGTGCGACCTCTGAAATATAGCAATTGTAAGTCGCTTTGGATAAAAGCGTCAGCTAAATGAATAAATGTAAATGTGTAATGACCCTGTCCACCTCAACAAAGCCCTTGATCCCACATCATCCCATGAAAACAGTGGAACAGGTGATCGCTGACATGCCAGGAGCCAAGGTGTTCAGCACCCTTGATGCTAAATGTGGATTCTGGCAGGTCCCACTCGATGAGGAGTTATCAAAGCTGACCACCTTCATGACCCCGGAGGGCCGATGCCTTACTAAATAAATATTTATTTATTTTTTAACCAGGAAGGTCCCATTGAAATACAATATCTCTTCTACCAGGGAGTCTTGGTAGAGATAGGCAGCACAAGACAAAAATTACAAAGTACATAACACAACATAATAAACAAACCTCTTAATTTAAGGGCAATTTTAAAAATAATTTTCTGAGCGGGAGTGACATTGCTTTTGCTCACATTCACTCTGAAGCCGAGCACTGTGATGTGAGCGAGCACATGGGCAGAGTTTTGCATCACGATCTCTCTCGAATAGGCTATAATCAGCCAATCGTCTAAGTATGTCAGGATTTTGAGCCCCGCTATTCTCAGCAGTGCTAACCCTGCCTCCGCACACAGACAAAACACTCTTGGACTGAGTGCAAGCCCAAATGGAAGCACTGTGAACTCGTAACATATGCCCTGGAAGGCGAAACAAAGAAACTTCCTGTGTGGAGGATATGCTTATTTGAAAAAAGCATCTTTCAGATCGATCGATGTGAACCAATCGTTCTGTTATACTGCACGAGGGAGAACGCTGTGGGTTAACATTCTGAAGTTGTATTTCCTCAAATGTTTGTTTAACACTCTGAGATCTCTTCTGTGAGAGAAAGATAACTCCGCTGAAACGTGGAGGTTTTCTGGCAAACTGAAGTCTGTAGCCCTTCATTATGATGCGAATCACCCATCCTGGAGCCGACACTAGACTGCCAGGCTGTCACGTGTGATGTGAAAGTGCCCACACTCATCGGAGAATTGCTTATGGCTGATTGTTCATTTGTGATACAATGGCGCCATCTAGTGTACAACTTAGGGAGAAATCAACATGTGGGATTTCTGAAAAACAACAGCACTACCTTTAATGAATGTGTGAGAGTTGGTGGGCTTTTTCGCTGCAGTTGCAGCGAAAGATGTCTTACCCCAGGGCTTAGATGGCTGGGTGACCTGCTGCGAGCCTCGGGTCTGGCTGTGTTATAATATGGCCGTCCCATGGCAGGGACCTGAGGGGGCCGTGAGGGGCATGATGTGGAGTGGCTTTTCTAGTCAGGCACAGTTTAAATGCCTCATCATCCTCCATTTTATCATCACACCGTTGTTGCATTAGGGCAACAGCGTGGCCAAAAAGAGCCTGGCCTGGTACCATTGGGGCTCCTGCTATGCGTCTTTTCTCACTGTCGGGCAGACCAGAGATATTCAACCAGAGGGCGTGTTCCTCCACAAAAGACAGGGCCATAGATCGTCCGCCGGCTTGGATGGCCTGACGGGCATTGCGAAGGACCAGGTCGTTCACGGTCACAAACTCCTTCCAAAGTGCAGGCGATGGTGCACCTTTCTCCAAAAATTTACTCATATCCTCCAACAGATCAGCCTGGTAGGCGTAGAGGAGGGAGAAAACATTTAGAGCCCGTACAGCGAGAGCAAAAGCCTTGGGCAGATGGGATGGTTTCCTCATCGTCCGAGCTCTCAAGTATAGTGGGTCCTCCTAACCTTGAGTCTACGCCGAAGAAGCTTCCAAGGCAGAGTGAGGCAATGGCTGCAGTTTTCTGGAAGTGAAAGTGCTTCTTCCGCGTGCTTTAACCCCATGCATACTATGCAAAAGGGATGGGTATCCCTCGCAGCAATGAGTGAACCGCAGGCGGCAGGGCATGCACGCGACTGCGAGTCTGACGGGTTAGCAGGAGCGAAGAGCTTGACTTGATCCATAAGAGAGGTGAAAGCAAAGACACAGGGGGACAACCCGAGAAAATCCAGGTAGAGAGCGTGGGTGGCTTGCGACCAGAAATAAATCTCAACTAAATGCAACGTTCTGACAATCACGCCTGGCAGAGGCTGATCGATACGATACATGCTGAGGTCAGTGAAAACAGTTGAGCTGCGAGGCAAAGAGGTCACGAGAAGGGGGGGTCTCTTACCTGGCACTGGACACGCGCTTCTGTCTGTCATACCAGACTTGGTGCAATTGGATGCTTCTGCAGAGGTCAGGTGTTAATGCCCTTCCCATAGGAGATGATGATAGAGAACCCACAATGCATTGAGGTGAAAGTTTATGTTGCATTTCTCCATATCTCCAGCTGCCGGTAGGGGCGCCAATTTAAGGAACGCTCTTATGTGTTGTATTTGAAGGTAGTCACAAACGACCTAAATGGTCGTATTGGTTGGAGGACTTGTTGAATCAGAGACCCCTGTCTACCGTTGAAAGCATCTACAATCACGAGGGTCGCAACTGGATCTTGGAGCAGAAGAAGAAGGTCGTCTGGTCCGATGAGTCGCGTTTTCATTTACATCACATGGACGTTTGTGTATGTGTGCGGCGTTTACCTGGGGTGATGTGAAGTGATGCACCAGGATCACTGTGGGACGACGAGCCGGTGGAGGGAGTGTGATCTGCTGGAAAACCCCCTTCATATGATGTTCCCTGGTGGAAGTGAGCAGGATTATGCACATATTGTTTAGCAATGGTTAGAGGAACATGATGAAGAGTTCAAGTCAGGTGTTGCCCTGACCTCCAAATTGCCCAGATCTCAATCCAATTGAGCATCTGTGAGACGTGCTGAACCAACAAGTCCGTGCCTTGGCGGGTCGGCGCTGTTTTGACAGCACACAGAGAACCAACAGTATATTAGTGTAGGCAATTGAGTTTTTAAGAAACACTCTGGTAAATGCCTTCGTTCAGAACAGTCTAACAAAATTGATCATCTTCAGTAAAACTTTCTTTTAAAAATAAATAAATCATACAATCAAACAAATACAAAGAATGCTTCTAATGAACTTGGATGATACACAAATCTTATAATGCTTCTCACAATTTGTAACAACAATAATAAATATTGCCGCAAACGCAATATTTATCTTGGTGCAAAACTAAAAGCTTGTCTAAATAATTAGTTGATATAATTGCCTTGTATCTCAGAATCAGAATCACAACAATCTCCTTTGATAAGTTATAGGGTTTGATGTAACAGCTTATGAAAATACATGTTGGTCCCAAAAGAAGCAGCTGACTTTTAAAGAGAAACACTCCCTCTTACTGTAAGACTAAAATAAATGTTTAAATCTAATAAAAAAATTAAAAATAAAATTTTATATATATATATACACACACACACACACGTACACACAGACACACACATATATATTACTAATTCCTAGCTCATTACTAATTCCCAAAAGCTACAGAGATATGCTGTCGTAGCTTGTTGACAAGTTAAAAGTGAATGAGCTACAGTGTCTGTATGAATACTTAAAATCTATATAAATAATTAAGTTGCATATTTATGTGCAAAAAAACAAAAGTGTGCTTTTACTGAAATACTATTCTATACCATATATTTAAAGAGACATAATATTGAGTCTTCATTTTAATCACTGCAAAATATAATCATGTAGCAACTTAAAAAATGTGTTAACAAAAAGGGAAATAAAAATATGTGTATGTGTTCTTAATGATCTACAAGCATTTTGCGGGTATATATTTCTTAAGTAAATTATAAAAAACAAAGGAGATATTGTAAGTGTACAATGGTCCTAAAAGTAGTCGTAATTTAGCAATGAATATTGATGCTTATGATTTTCTGTCATGTGGATAGCAGATGAACCCAATTGCAGACAGCAAATAACTTAAACAGGGGTTTATTAAAGACAAAAACAGAAAACAAAACCCACGATGGGGCAAAACAAGACAGGATCGACTTGACAAAGATAAATACTCAGACGGTAAATAACAACTATGACAGGAACAAAACACTTCTTTAGACAAGACTCTCAACAAGATACTCACAGCTAGAATCACACAACGTATGATAATGAATCGCACAGGACAGCAAATACACAGGGATTAAATAGGGAACACTAATGACGAGGACAGGTGAAACTGACTAGACACTAATCACAAGACGAGGATAACAAGGGGGCGGGGTTACGAGACGAGACAACACAAGCACATGGCCCAAATAACAGACCATGCGCTTGTACATAAAACATGGGTCTGCCATGATCCTGCCACAAGACCAGAGAAAACAGAGACATGATGGCAGAATCATGACAGAACCCCCACCTTAAGGAGCGGCTTCCAGACGCTCCTCAAAGGGAAACTAAACACGGGACATGACAGACTGTGACAAAGACACGAACCAACAAAACATGGAAAACACTAATAAAGGCAAACATGAAAAAACAATAACAGGGTTAGGGTGAAACATCAAAAACAACAAACAGGGTAGAGGAGGTGGAGGAAACACAAAGTCTTTGGGAGACAGTCCAGGATGGATGGGCGGGACAGGGGTCTTGGGTCTTCGGGACGAGGACTGAGGACGGGGAATCCGGGGGGACTTGGAGGAAGACACACAAGGACGGGGCTTGGGCGAAACAGTCCGGGGTTTAGTGGTGACAGGGGGAACAGTCCGGGGACTAGTGGCGACAGGGGAAACAGTACGGGGACAAGTGGCGACAGGAACAAATGGTGAAACAGTCCGGGGACTAGTGGAGACCGGGAAAACAGATGGGGATACTGCATTAGAGGGAGCAGCAACAGGCTCAGACATAGAGGACACAGAGGATGAGGTAACGGGACTCCTGACAGGGGACATGGCAGGCGACAGGGCAGGACTAGGTGTAGCGCTCACGGCGACAGACACGGGTGCCGCGCTCTCGGCGACAGACTCGGGTGCCGCGCTCTCGGCGACAGACTCGGGTGCCGCGCTCTCGGCGACAGACTCGGGTGCCGCGCTCTCGGCGACAGACTCGGGGGCTGGGGATAAGACAGGACAGACTGGGACTTCAAGGATTCTAGCTAGACTAGACAAATAATCAGACAGGGTCTTTGCAGCAAGGAAGATGGGCATCTCCTGACGAGCAGAAACCGATTTCAAGACCTCTTTTGCGGCCAGATCGGCCGCGAGTCTCCCCGTAGACTCCGGGACGGCGCCTGCTGGAGCGGCCTCTAGGGCGGTGCTTGCCGGAGCGGGCTCACGGACGGCGCTTGCCGGAGCGGGCTCACGGACGGCGCTTGCCGGAGCGGGCTCACGGACGGCGCTTGCTGGAGCGGGCTCACGGACGGCGCTTGCTGGAGCGGGCTCACGGACGGCGCTTGCTGGAGCGGGCTCATGGACGGCGCTTGCTGGAGCGGGCTCATGGACGGCGCTTGCTGATACAGGCTCTGGAACAGCGCTTGCAGTAGCGGGCTCTGGAACAGCGCTTGCAGTAGCGGGCTCTGGAACAGCGCTTGCAGTAGCGGGCTCTGGAACAGCGCTTGCAGTAGCGGGCTCTGGAACAGCGCTTGCAGTAGCGGGCTCTGGAACAGCGCTTGACGAAGGATGGGAGGCTCCCCTCTTCCTCCTCTTTCTCCTAGGTCGGGAAGCAATGGCCACAGCAGGACTCGTGATCGGCTGGACGGGCTCAGTGGAAGACAAAACAGGAACTGGGAAGACCACTTCTGGTAGAGTGAGCTCAGATGACGATGACTCCGAGGGGGAATCCCAAGAAACCCGTCTCCCTCGTTTACCACGGAGGTCAGTGGGTGTGGAAGATGCCTCTGGAGTCGTGGGGGAACCAGCCTGGTCCCCAAGCGTCGCAACGCCTATCATACGACCCTCCGGGATGACAGGAAGATAGGCAGAAGGTAAAGACCTCGAGGGTGTCTGTGACTCTCTCCGCGATAAACGATCCACCATCTCCGTGAACGGACGGGTCACCAGCTCCTCCCGTTCGGCCAGGGGTGGAGGGGAGTTGAGACCTGCGACGAGGTAGCGGTTAAGGAGGAGTTCTGGTAAGAAAAACCTCCTTTCATTCGCGACCCGAGCATACTCCCTTACCGATCGCTGTCCCTGGGCGGGAATCGGGAGTTTGCCCCTCTTTGCGTCAGCGATAGCCTGGTACCACCAATCCTTAGGGTCCGACTGGCAATTGACAGGCGAATACATACTGTCCGCTGGGTTCTGTATTGGGCGATTCATTCTGTCATGTGGATAGCAGATGAACCCAATTGCAGACAGCAAATAACTTAAACAGGGTTTATTAAAGACAAAAACAGAAAACAAAACCCACGATGGGGCAAAACAAGACAGGATCGACTTGACAAAGATAAATACTCAGACGGTAAATAACAACTATGACAGGAACAAAACACTTCTTTAGACAAGACTCTCAACAAGATACTCACAGCTAGAATCACACAACGTATGATAATGAATCGCACAGGACAGCAAATACACAGGGATTAAATAGGGAACACTAATGACGAGGACAGGTGAAACTGACTAGACACTAATCACAAGACGAGGATAACAAGGGGGCGGGGTTACGAGACGAGACAACACAAGCACATGGCCCAAATAACAGACCATGCGCTTGTACATAAAACATGGGTCTGCCATGATCCTGCCACAAGACCAGAGAAAACAGAGACATGATGGCAGAATCATGACAATTTTCTACATATCCCACTAGTTGATCCAGATGTTGGATCACTCAATAAACCACCAGTGTCAAAGTGGTTATTCTTCATGGAGATGAACTACTGTACCATTTAATTACTTATAGCTGACTCTTTATCATTTAAAATTGACTGCATTTACATGCGCCCTCATAATGTGAATCTTAATTGAATAATTGATTTATTATGAAAATTGTTTGTGAGGACCAATTTTTTTTTGTTTAAATTAACTGAAATAATGAGATTTAAGGCAATATTGCAATTAAGCTTTACCTCATGTAAACGCAATACTTTGATCAAACTGATACAATTAAGCTCAAATGTAGTAAATGGTATGCCGATTTTAATCGCAATAAACAGGTATGTAAAGACTTTAATCGCATCTATTTCACCCTGACCAAAGTGCGCATGTGCCTATGAACAACACGGATGATGCCGTCATATGCAGATTCATCAACAAAGCAGAGATGAGGAACACATCACATTTTTGAGATGCTGAAGAAACTGAATTCATGTTGACAACGTTGCGTGACATGCAGAAAACACCAAATTGAACACATTTTTAGCTGTGCCACCGGAAAAAAAAAAAATCCAATCCGTCCCTATAAATGTGTTTTGCATTTGACATAAGTAGAACAAAACAGTAAGCAGTTACACACCTACTCTATGCTCTACTCCAGGGGTATTCAATTAAAGTTTCAAGAGGTCCGGTCTCTATATTTCTTTTATATTTCCGGACAATACTTTTTTGGAGCAGTTCTACCTTTCCATCAGGGCAGCCGTAGTACTTTATAAAAGAAAAAGTCCTAAACCCAAAATAGTCATCAAAGATGAGAATCTTGGGCCCCTAGAGCCAAAGCAGTTCTCCCAACTGAATATAATATATATATATATATATATAAGTTTATTGAATAGGATAAACCCCTTGAGATGAACTATCTCGTTTTCGAGGGGGTCCTAATATACAATACAGAACATGGTACAAATCAAACACATTACAATAATAAGACATAAACAAAACCACAATCAACACACTGCCACAACAATGACATGACACACAAAAAAAGCACAAAAAAAAAAACACCAAAAGATTTATTAGGTAAAAACAACCACTAGTTAAACACACAGAGGCTGTGATCAAATACTTGCCAGCCAAAAACAAAGAGTAAAGTGACTTGTAAATTATACATAAGTATAGTATCATCTGAAACATGAACAATTTAGTTCAAAATAGGAAGACAAACTATTTTTAAATATATGAAATGATGTTAAAGATCGTATGTTTGAAGGCAAGTTATTCCAGTCTGAAGGAGCCTTAAACATAAATGCTCTCTGTCCTATTGCTTTTTTGACTATAGGTGTGAAAAAGAAGTATTGTGTAGAATGCCTCAGGTTATGTATTGAAGAATACGGTACCAGAAGCTGTTGTAAATATTGAGGATAGTTAAAATGTACACATTTAAATACGAGTTGGAGCCAATGTATGTGTCTTCTTATATTGAGTGAGGGCCATTTAAGTGAATTATACATTACACAATGATGAGTATTATATGAACATCCCAGAGAAAATCTACAGAGATTATTGTATGCTGTATTAAGGGGTAGAAGGCTAGTTTTAGCTGCATTTTGATAAACAACATCGGCATAGTCAAAAAATGGCAATATCAGTTGTGTGGCAAGTTTTTTTTCGGACACTAAGTGTAAAACAATTTCTGGATCGAAATAAAACACAGGTTGCTAAATTAATTTTGTGAAGAAGGTAGGCAATGTGAGATTTGAATGTAAGTTCAGAATCAAGCCATAAACCCAAGTATTTAACTTTATCAACCTCATTCAGAGAAGTACCGTCTTTACACGTTATAATTAGATTATTAGTTTTTGTTTTAAGAGTCTTTCTTGTACCGAAGACCATAGTGTAAGATTTAGTTTTATTGAGCAGTAATTTATTAGATAACAGCCATTTCTATAAGGTACTAAAATCCAGTTCAAGAGCAGTTTGGATTTGCAATAGATGTGATTTAGACATATAAATGACAGTATCATCTGCATATAGTTGAACAGAGGAATTAGAACATATTAAAGGCAGATCATTAATAAAAATAGTGAAAAGAAGTGGACCCAGCGTCGAACCTTGGGGTACACCTCTTTGTTGCACAAATAAATCAGACCTACTTCCTTTTAAGAACAACCTATTATGTAAATAAGAATTAAACCATAATAATGCATTTATCAATTGAGATAAATCAATTGCATACAGCTTATCTAAAAGTAGATAGTGATCCACCAAATCAAAAGCTTTTTTGAGATCAATAAAAATAGCCCCTGTAAGATTGCCAGTATCAGATGCTGAAAACAGAGAGCAGTAGTTGTTGAATGATTAGGTCTAAACCCCTATTTGAAATGATGAAAGGATCTTATTGGTCTCAAGATAGTATGATAACTGATTAAATATTATTTTCTCAAATAATTTAGCAATAGAACAGATTATTGATATAGGTCTGTAATTATTAGGATCAAGACTGTCGCCACCTTTGTAGAGTGGAGTAATGCGTGAATATTTCCAGATAGCTGGTAACTCAGAAGTAGACAAGGACATATTAAACAGGTCTGCTAGTGGAAACATGAGAATATGAGAAGCTAATTTAATATATCTGGATTCAATCGCATCAAGTCCTGCACCACTGCTCGAACTTAGTTGTTTGATAGCATTTAACACATTAGTAGGTGTTCTTTTCGTAAAGGAATGATATGAATATAAAAAGTTAGATCAGATGTTTAATCAGATCAGATGTTTTTTTTTTTTTACATTTAGACACCTACCTGTATGGCACATAGAACAGCTTGGGACTGAGAAAACACACTAAGGGTATGTGTACAATGTAATAAACAAAATATATAATCCAATAATCAAAACTCTCATGAGGACAAAACAAAGTTAACTTTCAAAGTTTTTTGATTTTCCTGTGCCATCTTTAAATAATTTTCCAAATTGTAACATTGCTTATTATGAAATACTCTTAATTTGCTGATAAATTATGCTAACTAGAAGGTCTAAAGTTGCAACTCTTGTCACAAACCTGGTTTAGTTAAACGGTTGGAGTCATCTGTATGACAGATAATTCTATTATCTATTTAATATAATAGTAATATAATCGATTACCTATTTTAATATAATACATACATATATTTGCTTCATTCTCATTTTCTGCAGCTTTTTATCAAAAGTATCTATTTCCCCTTCAATCAGGAATGCACAGGCGCGAGAAGAAACAGACACAGAAGACAATGTCCATGTTTAAGCTTCTTCAGAGCTTTATTGTTCAGATAGGGTATATATAATCAACACCAAGAATACATTATTATAAAGAATATCATGAGCTAGCAGGCAAAGAATGTTTAAGGATCAACAGACAAATATGTCTCCATAGACGAGGAGCAGAGAGAGGGAGACATGTATAGTATGTTAGAGTAATGCCCAACTATGCATTACTGTACAGTGGTGGTGGTGATGGCGCAGTGGATAAGACACATGCCTTTGGTGTGAGAGACCCGGGTTCGAATCCACTGTGAGACACCAATGTGTCCCTGAGCAAGACACTTAACCCCTAGTTGCTCCAGAGGCGTGCGACTTCTGACATAAAGCAATTGTAAGTCGCTTTGGATAAGCGTCAGCTAAATGATTAAATGTAAATGTAAGCTAGTACTTTTCTACTTAACTGAGAACGGAGAGCAAGTTTTACCCTCACAATGATGTATAATTTTCAACTCTGCATGCTTTTGGTTACTTTAAAATAGTGAAATGCATTTAGTCATAGCTACGTGTCTCTGAATAAATTACATTTGTAGAGCAGAACAATACATCTGGCAATACATCCACAAGAGACAAACTAGTATAAAAGTAAAATAATAAAATAAAATTGTACATATTTGGTATATTCTTCAAACATCTACTGTCTTTAAGTAAAGATCAGTTACTACTGTGTTGAACAGAACATTTTGTCACTAATCTAACAAGGTGTCACTATTAAGCTTAGATGGATTGAGTCTGGTGGGGCTGTCAATAAGTTGTACTAAATTTAGAGAATTACAAGCCACCTTAAAATTCTCTGATTTGTCACTGAGCCAATCCCAATTTAAATCACCAAATACAATAATTTCCAAATTATTTAGCTTTGACAACACTTCAGTTAGAGTCAACAATGTTTCATTAAAAGAAAAGGGGGGCCTATAGCAACCAATAATAGTAAATGGAGCATTTGCAACCTTAGCCCCTTAACTGTCACCCCCCCTTTTTTCGCATAGACATAAAAATCATTATCCAAACTTAAATGGTTGTAATTCAAGAATGCTTTGGAATATAGACCTATGGTTGGTCTTGTTTTTTTCCGGACATTTTCCAGATTATTGTAGAAGTGTAGAAATGATTAAAAATGAAACAGAAAAAAATTATGAAATTTCAACAATCCAAATGAAATTATTTAATGTAAAAATATAATTATTCATATTTTATGAAAACAAACTGAGGTTTCTACCAATCTTTCATAATTTTTAATGTTTATTGCTATTTCAAAATAAAAGCCTAAACACGCCTAATGAATATGAAATATTCTTGTTGCAAATTGATAAATTACTGCTCATCTGTAATTTATTTTAGAAAACAGCCACCATATATGAAAACTAGAGATTTTAAGCTTTCAAATGATATATAGTTTGTCAATATTACTTTAGGTTTTTACTAAGATATTATTGTTTTAAATATATAGTGACAAACGTCCCACCTGTGGGACGGTGACACTTAAGGGGTTTGTCTAAGGCAATAAGTTCAAACTGTCTTGGGATTGACTGAGAAAGTAAAACAGATACAGGGAATTTTTGAGATACATAAATTGCTACACCACCTGCACGACCTTTCCAATCTATTCTATAAACATTATAACCACCAACACAAATAACATCATCAGGGACAGAGGGTTTAAGCCAAGTTTCAGAGATCACAACAATATCTGGATTAGCAGACATGAACCACGTTTTCATTAAATCCAGTTTGGGTAATAAACTTCTAGCATTGATATGTAGAAAACCAATTCCATGCCTATTACCAAATTCAGTAGGCGTTGAAAGATGATGTAAGTTTACTGAATTAAACAGGGGGCCCGGATTTACATTAACATTGCCAGAGACAAATAAAAGCAATAAAATCAATGTTCGTGAAAGAGAGTTTTTAACATTAAAAGAAGATTTATGATGGGAGGAAGTACTTGGATAGTCGTAAGAAATAACTGTTTCAAACACCAGCAAGGCATGAGGGAAGACAATCCTTATATGATCAATTATTAGTACGTTGAGAAGTTGATCTGTGGTGAAGTTAGTCGCGATTTGCCCACTTAATGGGAGATCATGGACTTCCATAGAAAATGAACGGTGTATGCAGCAATACTGGCATGACAGCGGCACACACGCAAGGCAAACAAATAAAGTCAGCACGATCGCGAATTTGACAGTCATTGTTAAAATCAAAAATGTCACATCCAGCATCAAGAGAGAATGAAAAGGAAATACCGGCAAACACCGGCATAAATACCGTATATGACACAGTCACTGAGGTGTGGGACATAATCTCATTTCAGCTGTGTATTGTGTATCAGAGTCCTTGTTAATTGTTCCATTTAATGTATTTATCCAGACTCTTAATAGCTTCCTCTTGAGAGTAGTTTCTCCATTCATCAGGAATCTTGCCTTGTCCTTGATAGGTTTTTCCATAGTGCTTTTCCAGATCTTCCTGGAATCTGCACACAAACCACTTCCAGTACGGCAGCTCCGAGAGATCCGGAGTGATACTCCATGTAGAATATTCAGGACCTCCTTTTCTGTATTTCTTCCAGAGGACTTTATCATCTGAGCTATTTGGATAGAAAGATCGGTCACTGGCTACTGCTGATGTGCAGATGTCGATAGCTAGGTTTGTTGTTCCTCTGTAAAACCACCCATTCAGTCCAATATTACGATGGAAAGGAACACTGTGATCTCCAGGATGGTCTTCTATTGTGTTTGTGCAGATCGTGGCACAGAAAGGACACTGAACCCAACAGCACTGACAGAAGTGATCGATCAGAAGCTCATCGGGTCGGTCTGTGTGTTCCAGCTTTACTGGAAACGTTTCTGTATTGAATTTACGGCGTATGTCAGATATTATAGAAGGAAGTTCTTTCATTATCACTTCCTCTAGGAAGCTGACTTCAACATCATCATGATTCACTCCAGTGAAGTCATTTAGAGACAATATCAGCACATCAGAGAGTTGTTGTGTGAAATGACACAACCACAGATGAGCTTCTCCATTAGTCTCTACAGCCTGTTTGGTGGATTCATGTGCTGCGTTTGTGATCTTCTGCTGCAGCAGTTTAATGTTATTTTCCATCTTGGGTCGAACACTATCTTCAAATCTTTTAGTGATGTATTGACTGACTTCATCTCTGATGAAATTCTTGAAGTGTTTTTTGGGATTGTTAATGTAGGTCAAGTAAGCTTTGAAATCACGTTTTTCTGCCAGTCTCCTCAAGATGTGTTTCTCCAGGTTTGATCGGTTCCCATTTAGTGATTCACAGTTTGTCCTCATTTCATCTGCTAAATCTCTGGCAGTTTTTTTGTAGATATTCTGCTGAATGGGCTCTTTAAGTTTATTACAAACAAGTTCACCAAAAATAGCAGTTGATGTTGCTCCTTGACAGTATTTCTGGAAAATCCTGTAATACTCTTCTCTCTTTCTCTCAAAATAAAGAACAGGATCATTGGCTTCCCTGAACATTTTGTGTTGATCAGTGAATGTCTTGTTTTTTCTGTGACATATGGAAAGTACCAGATCCACAAAGAATTTTCTCTGAAACACATATTTCACATTTGTCCCTCCCTCATGCTGTGTTATTCTTGTATTCGTGTAATCTATGAGTTGTTGAATGTAGCTGTTGTTGTAGCCCATCTTTGCAATGTTAAATGACTGAATCATTTCATCTGTGTGTTCAGCGATGTCTGTGATTAAAGATCTTATCTGGAATTCATCCTCTTCAGATAAAACACTACCTAATTTGTAGACATTTTCAAAAGGTCCTGTAAATCCACTGGATTTCTTTAACTGTACATATTCTGAATAGCTTGGTAAACAGATCATATCTTTCTGCTCACTGCTCTCTTTCATACTGTCTAAAGGGAGACTTTCATAGTTGTGAATGAGGATGTTTTTTACATCCTTTAATATGTCAATATCTTTGACTAAAGGAGTGTCTCTGATGATCTCAGCTGTCTGTTGTTTCCAAAAGGAATCGAACTGTGTTTTCATGACATTTTTATCATTTGCTTGTTCTTTGAATTGTAAAGCAAGTTCTTTGCTCTTTTCAAAGAGTGTGTTTTCATGATGTGTCTTCTTAGCATCCATCTTTTTCTTCAGGTGACGCTGCTGAAGAACCCCATTTAATTTCCTTTTAGTTTCTCTCTCAATGTTTTCTTGAAGCTGTTTGATTTTTATCTCAAAGCAACCTTTCCACTGATTCAGTACAGCTGCGTCTCTGTCTTTCTCAAAGAAATCAGACATTGTCTTTTTCACTTCTTCACCTTTGGCATTTAGTTCTCTTTGAAGATCATTGTCCTCAACACCATGAATTGCTTCATTTTCTATTTTGTTGTGAAGCTTGTTTTCAATGTCCAGCATGGCACTCCGAAGGCTCCATGTCCACTTGCTGTATTCAGTCTCTAATTTCTTGTATGTTGTGATTTCCAGAGAATTTTTGAAGCTAAACACAAATTGTTCATTAAGCAAAGCCTCCCAGAGATCTTGAATACGGTCTCTTAGGTGCGTCAGCATTATGCCATCTGATTTTGAAGCGTGTGTAAGAAGAGTTTGCTTCAGTTCTTGAATGTTCTCGCAGTAGTTTGGGTTTGGTGGTGCCATGGGTGGGCTGCCCTCCCAGAGCTGAGCAAAATACTTCACATCTTTCTGTACATCAAACGCAATCACATCACTGAATCCTTCTGCATCACAGACTTCTTCTTTAGCAGCGATTTTTGTCATATCATCCAGTTTCTCCTGCAGACGTCTCCTTCCCACTGTGTTTTTCTCTCCAGCTGTGATATCTGAGACATTCTGATGCACAAATATGCAGCTGGGATTCAGTCTGACCTTCTTCATCCTCATGAAGGCCTGAACAACAATCTGAAGGATGTCCTGCATCTCAGATGGGTTTTCTCCAAAGATGTTGATCAGGGTCATATTTCCAAGACCAACAACAAATGTGGCCATTTCATTGTCATGATGTGTTGTTGAGCTTCCAGACAGTTCTGGTGCACGAAGTCCTTCAGTATCAACAACCAGAATATAGTCAAACTTTAGCTCTGTTTTCATCTCCTCTGATATTTTGACCAGCTGCATGAAAGCTCCTTTAGTGCATCTTCCAGCACTGACGGCAAACTGCAGTCCAAACATGGCATTCAGCATGGTGGATTTCCCAGAGCTCTGAATCCCTAAAATTGACAGTACAAAGATTCTGGTCTGCTTTCCCAGTTTCTTAACAAGTTCATCTAGCACAGCAGTGACCCAGGTCAGAGGAATATGAGCAGCATCTCCATCCATCAGCTCCATTGGAAATCCAGAGATCATCATCTCTGCTGCCAGACTCGGGAGAGAACAGAAGTCAAACTGCAGATTGTCTTTCTTGTTCTTCTTCACAGATGAATAGGATTCATAGATCTGACCAAACTCTCTCAGGATGTGCTCCAAGCCAAATGTTGTTCTATTGATTTGCTCTGATATGTTTTTCAGGTTTGCTTGTTCAGTCCTTATTAATTTGTCAGGAGTCTTTTTCAATTCTAAGACTTTATTCCATGTCACATTATATTCTTTATGAAGATCACAGAGCTTCTCTGAAGTGAAATCATCCAACAGTTTCATCATCCATGTGAGGAAATAGGTTATTTCATTGTCTCTCTGTGATTTCATTTTTTCAATAAATGTTTTCATGAACTCACTCTGTCCTTGGACCACTTGCTTTTCTCTTATTTCTCTCATGTTCTTGAGTTTGTTACTTTTATCTTCCTCTAGATTTTCTCCTTCTAGATGACGTAGCTCTTTGTTGATTTTACACCAGTCATGCCACAGTTTCCCCTGACAGGGCAGGTTTGTTTCTTTCACTGTTGATGGATCCTTTCCTCTCAGTAATCCCATGATCTGGACCACTGCCGCTTTCCCTCTCCAGCACTCTGGATCCTCCTCATCTACTCTGATTCCTGTGTGTTTGGACACATCTTCAAGTTTGAAGGTCATTTTCTGCTTGATTAAACTCACTCTGATCATCTTCCTTATATGATTAGATAAATCAGATTGGTTTTTGTCCATAAGACCAGTTATGCATTTTCCATTCCCCAGTTCAGTTTCATCAAAGTGATTTTCAGTGATCAGACAAATGAGAGGTTTAAGAGATGTGAAGAGTGATCTCACCAAACCTTTATACTGGTTCTTCTGCCCAAAATCAGGTAGGAAGAGGACATTTACTGAAGCCATGCTGGTCAGAATCTCATATTGTTTCTCATTGGCTCCTGCATCACCATGAAGATTACAGAAAGCAACACAGTCATCAAATGCATCAGTCATTTTCCCAGAAGGGCAGTACCAGGCGATCTCCACCACTCCATCCATCAGTAATCTGGTTCTGCTGCTGCCTGAGCAATTCATGTCGAAGAACGTATGGTGTTTCTCATTGATGAGGCCGTTTATCAGCTGAGATTTAGATGAAGACACTGAACCAAACCTGAAGAAAGCCACCATTGGAGTCTCAGCCTTGTAGACCGGTTGAGTTTGACTAATGATTTCATTATTGTCTTTCTTCTTCCAGCTCTTGCTGATTTGTCTGAATGTCCAGAGAGGAAACTCAATCTGTTGTGTGAATGGATCAGGAACAAGCAGAGGCAGTGAATACTGACACTGACAGAGTTTAGTCACCATCAGCTGCTTCAGGAAACCATCGGCACAATGAAACACGGCCATCTGAACATCCATTGGGTGAATATCAGGGCTTGCACTGTCTTTGTTGCCTTCTTTCTTTCTGTGTTTTATGACTGTGTATCTTGCCCTGTAGTCCATGTTAATCAGCTTTTGTAGGAACGAGTTTACCAGTTCATTCTCTTCCTGTGGCTCCTGAGACTTAAATGAAGATTTGGTGATTTGAAGAATGTCTGCTGTTTTCATTTTATCTTGACGTCTTTTTTTCAGATCTAGTTTATCATAGAGTTTTTCGAGCTGTTCTTTGGTTTTTGGTCCAAGCTTTTGGTTTTGACCAGTTTCATCTTTCTGTAAATACATGAACAGATTCCCATAAAACAAATAAATGTAATTTGTTATTGTCACTTTAGCAGAGATAATAGCCTGATACACAGATTAGAAACAATATATATATTATAATGAAGAACTATGACAATGAAAATTTAGATAAGAAATAGTTTTGCAATAAGCATTTTGGAGATTATCCACCTTTTTCCTGGTTAGCGAATTTACCCATGATTCATAGCGAGTTTGAACCGGAAGCCGGTTGTCCTTTTCCGGTTCGAAGTTTTAAGAAGATTAAGCGCCGCTCGCTCAGAACGCAGTGATGTGCTGGTTAGAAAATATGTGAAATAAGTAGGGCTGCCCCTGCCCGTGCACGACTGAAGTTTGGTTGGAAGTTATGTAAACTATATGGGAGAGAATGCTAAACCATAATGAGCGTTTTCGTAATATATTGCCTGATCTGCATCTCAACGCACGCATAAGCTTGCCACCAAAAAAACGGTACAAGTAATATGCATTAAACATTTGAATTGTTTATTAATAAACTAGTGTTTTCTTTCACTGCAAAGATAAATTTGATGATGCTGACGCCATTTTCGTAGTAGTGAACGCGCCTATAGAGAGAAATGCACACTGCTACATAAGCAGAGAGCAGACCATTTCTGCTCGTTTTTAATTATTTTGTTTAAAAGTACACATTTCAACCTTTCTATGGATATACTTCTCATGTATGTGAGGCAAGTAACTTATACGCTGAGTTTCGTTGATTAATAAAACGCGTTCACGCGCCCGCGCCTCCGTGTCCTTTCCTATATCTAATATTTGCTTATTTATTATTCCAGGCATTTTGTTGATAAAACATTGATTAAAATGAAGATATAATTTATACTAAACGAAATTCACTTTAAAGAAAGGCTTTCTACAAAACAAAACTTAATAAATGGTCAAAATCATGTCTGAGCCATTCCAAATGTTTTCTGATATATTGGGCATCTTATGATCATATCTGACTCATCTCATGCGGTTCCCTTTTCATATAATCAACCAGGGCCGTGCACAGACATTTTGAGGGGCAGTGGCCTAAACCAAAAAAAGGGGCACTAAGGGGGTGGTTGCTTGTTAACAAATTATTCAGTTATTACAAAATAAACAATTAAAAGAGAAGACAGCACACGCTCAAATACATTTTAGACTTTATCAGGAGAATACTCTAACCAGGGGTGCAGGGCCGTCGCCAGAACATATAGAATGGGGGGGCATTTCATTTTCATGGGGGGGCACAGGTTTTTATGATAGTCACCAAAACAATAACATCACATATTTAGTCTAATATAACTGAAATAGGCCAAATTCTATATTAAAACAACACCAAAACACAAAATATTAAGTTTCTGATCATAGGCAGACAGTGCACCATAACACCATTAGGATATGCGCTTCCCCTTTAAAAACATTTACTAGACTAGCCTATATGCAGGATTTGGCATGGCAGAAAGCTCGCAAAGAGCGCTCATTTTATTATCATTAAAAAGCGGTTATAGCTACAACTTCATCGCAATCTCACAAAGTTCCATAAGGCAAGCAGTAAAGCTCATAATGTCTTATTTACATAGCATAACTGTTTATTATAACGAGAGGATTTGCGTGCGCGTAGAACTAATCCACTCACTGCTCAAAACACAGGAGTTTCGCCAATAATCTTTCATTACGGAGAAAACAGATCCTAGACCAGCATTTATCACAGCTTTTCCCTCTAAAAGCAATCAGAAGCATATGGCAGCTTGTTTTCGCCATGGAATAAAAAAACAATATTAAAAGATAATTGTGATAATTGTGAGTTCTCACAATTGTGAGTTTATAAAGCGCAAATGCGACTGTATATCACGCAACTCTGACTTTATAACTTGCAATTTTGAGTTTATTTCATGCAATTCTGAGAAAAAAAATAATTTTTTTTAACGTGGAAACAGTAAGTTATTTTTAGCAGGCAAATGAATATGAAAATTCGACAAGCCCGTGGCCAGGGCAAGGTAAGCCTTGCGCAGAGCCTTACACACGCGCCGACTAATTTCCGATTCATATTTCTGAAGACAAATGTGTTATTTAAAGTTACAGAGATTAGTGTTCCTGTGAGCTAAATGCTGCTGAAGACGTTTCGTTATGGAATACGTGAACACTTTTTTTGCTCTCAATTGTAAGTTTGCTGAATGACCATGTGATTAGGGGGGCACGTTGTGTCATCTGGGGGGGCACTGCCCCCTAATGCCCCCCCTTGGCGACGGGCCTGCAGGGGTGTTATTCATACCACTTTGTCTACAAAGTGTGCCAACAACAGAAAATTTAGTTATTTGTATTAGATCTGATCGAGATTAGGCCTAACGTACAATAATTTGATTAGACAAGCAGCTAATTCTAAGATCGTGGATAAGTAGACAAGTTAGCACTATTAGAAGACCAAGAGCAAAACATTACTGACATAAAATAATAATAATAATTTTGCAGATTCAACCACTGTCTTGCATAGCCTACCTGTTAATGCGACAGCTTTCGTGAACTGTCATGTTCACTCTCAGGTTGCTTTTACACTGGGCTCGTTTGCTGCGGTCCGAGGCCGAGCGCGATTGTTCCCGGCGCCCCCCGCGTTCTGGCTTCACACTCAACTTGATTCTATCGAACTATGGTGCGTTTGCGTGCATCTTACGTCATTGCAAACGTGTATGGCGCATGATAGAAAACACGACGTGGGTCAATATATTGTGTTTTTGATTAATTTGGGGCTATTATGCATAGCTGAGTAAACGACACAGGTTTACTCTGTGTGTGTGTGTGTGTGTGTGTCGCATAAACCGTCTTTCCTCTGCTTGCAAATGGACTCTTTTGAGGATTTCCATTAATTTGTTCCCCTGATTGCACGCACTATGCGCGAATACACTGCAGACTCACTCTTGCTCGTATCCAAGGTAAATCTTCATCCCTTACGTGTGTTTTATTTTAACTAAATACATCATAATCGGCTAAAACGCATGCGCAAAGATACTTAACTTCCTGAACAAGTGCGCACCCGAGTCCGTGTTGCTTTCACATACACGCGAACCGAACTCAACCGAACTCAGACCACCTCCTCCAGGTAGTCTCGGGTTCGATACCCCAGTGAGCACCCGGGTCCCATGACAGCGTTCACATTAGCGATTTTTCATGCGAACCGTGCCCCGTTCCGAACTAAACCTGTGTGAAAGGGTCATCAGTTTCAAGAGAGCGCCGCGCAGACAAATATACTGTGAGTGATGCTGCGGAACGAGCGGGAAAACCTGGAGCGGATTAGTGGAATCAGCGGAATGCTTTAAGCGGAGCTGAGGGGGTGGGGAAGAGGGGCACCTCAGTCGATGAGGGCAGAGGGGCAGTGGCTCTAGCCACCGGGCCACCCCCCTGTGCACGGCCCTGTAATCAACATAGATGAAATAAAAAAAAAATAAAAAACATTATATTGTGAAACTTAAATATAAAACTTATGTTTAGTTGTTGTTGTTTTTTTTTACTTATATTTAAGCATCACACTGCTCCGCTTTGCTCACGTGCTCTGGTGTGTATCATGCATGTGTGCGTGATGTGATGGAGGGGTGCGATTTTTCGAATAATAATTGAATAATACCCAGCGATTTTCGATTAATATTTTTGCTTAAAATGCCCATCCCTACTGGTAACGTATTAGGCATTTGTCAACAAAATGGTGCGGAGGGACAAACACCTGTTTCGTTGGATGCTTCAGCGCAGCTAACCAAAAACGTCTACTCTCTGGCATTGGATGTAGCTGATACGAACCGGACATGGGCATTCTCTCCTTTTTATTCTCTCCTTATGCTCAAAGCACCCAGTTTCTAAAAAGTTTTTTTATCTTCTTTGAATTGTTAAAACAACCAACAACAGCACATGTAGAGCCCGAACTCATTCTCTCACTGCTAGGGAGTATGAACCGGAAGTTGGCAACCGGAGTCGTCGTCATGGCGGCGCGCATTGTTTAGAGCAGAAAAAGGTGGATAGACAAAATTAATTAAGCTAAGGGCCCTGTCCTTTAAAAGGGATGAAAACGTAATTCTCTGTGGTGTTACATTTGCAGGTCCAGTGTGTAGATTATGTTTGTAGGTTGTAAATAGTATTATCCGTACAGAAAAAAAATTTGAATGATGGAATCTGAACTCAACTCTTAATGGTTATACTGTAAAAAGTCCTCTAAATGCTCCTGAGCCTTGATTTACATGATCACTTACCTGTAGATTTATCATGTTCTCCATGTCTTTTATTCTGTCTTCCTCATAGTTTGCAGATTTTACTCTCTTTAGTTCATCTTGCTTCTGTTGTTCTATTAACTTAATTGTGTCTTCATAAATCTTACATTTTTCTTCCTCCCGCTTCCTCGACTCATCTTTCATCTGTTTTAGCATTTCCTCCTGACGTTTCTGCATTTGTTCCTCTTTTTCTTTGATGTCTTTTCTGTATCGTTCTTCTCTTTCATTCATTTCTTCTTCTCTCTTCCTCCTCTCTGTGTCATGATTCTGTCTTTCTTCCTCCATCGTCTTCTTCATCTTTTCTATTCCTACTTCATGTTTGACCTGATCTTCTTTCTCTCTTTTTATTCTCTCGTTCTCTCTTTTGATTTCATCTCTCTCTTCTTTAAGTCTCTGATAAGATTCATCCCATATTTTATGTTCTTTTTTCATCTTTTTCTCAAATTCTTCTTCTCTTCTCTTCTTCTCTGCATTATGAATGTTTCTTTCTTCCTCCATTGTGTTCATTTTCTCTTTCTCTTCTTCATGTTTGGCCAGCAGTTCTTGTCTCTCTCTCTTCAGTTCCTCCACTTCGTCCATTAGCATCTTCATTTTTCTTTCTTGTTTCTCTCTTTCCATCTGTATGAACATCTTACATGTGTAGTAACTCCCTCCATTTGCTGTCACCATGTCATTGATTTTCTGCAGTAATATAGACACCTGCACACGGTCTCCAGTCTCATTATTATTGAACACATGGCATCTGTTTCCACACTGTCCAATGAGGTTTATCAAAGCAGATCCAGGTTTACCCAGGAACTCTTCAATGGTCTTCTTCGTCTTCTTCAGATCATCTCCTCTGGTGAAGAGCACAATGGTGTACATTAATGAGTTTTCACCAAAAGCCTCTTGAATGATCTTGACTGTGTTTTCCTCCTCCTGAGTGAATCGTCCCACTGGTATCAGTAACAGAAACACATGTGGTCCAGGCAGAATCATGGAGATGCAGTTGGTGATTTCTCTCTGGATCTCTTCATGACTAACTTTAGTATCAAACAGTCCTGGAGTGTCAATCACAGTAACGTGTCTGCCATCAATCTCAGCCGTCTCTCTCTGACACTCTCTAGTAACTGACTCTTGAGACATGTCTTCTTTAAATACTTCTCTCCCTAAGATTGTGTTTCCTGTTGCACTCTTCCCAACTCCGTTTTTTCCCAGCAGGACAATCCTCACATCATCTGAATCCTGTCTTGAATCTGAAACAGAGAAAACTGCTTGAGTCATGCTGCTAGTCTTTTAAAGTCAAATCCTACAAACATTTAGGAGCAATCTGTCTGAATTGTTACTAATACAAAAGAACAAACTGAAATTAGAATTTTATGTGAATTTGACATAATTATGTGAATGCTTAATTTTGAAATGAAGAAAATGTATTTAACACATCATCCCTGACAATTTCCTGAAATTACTTCTTTATACTAACATTTCTTTATGGCTTACTGAAACTGGGTTTAATCTCTGTTTGGAGGGTGTTGAGATCTGATTCCAAAACATTTCTTAATGCATCGAAATCTTTCAGCAACTGTGTGGTTTTAAAACTTTAGTAAGCACCAAACCTTAGATGGACAATAACCAAATTCTGCTAAATAATAATAATAAACTTTATTTTATTTAGGGCCTTTAAAAGTTAAATCTCAAAGCGCTTCACAAAAATAAGAAAAAATAAAAGAGAAATACAACAATATAAAAGAAAGGATTCATAAAAGAGTGCTACATTTGAAGTACATTCAAAATATACAATGCAAATATATAAATGGTATCAAAACAGTTTCATAAGTAAATGGTAGAGAAAAAAATAGCTGAAGTAATCAAATAAATCAAATAAAAACTACCCTAAAAAAGTATGTTTTGAGGGAAGCTTTAAAAACAACACTTGCCTGATCTCAGACGGCAGAGATTTCCAAAGTTTCGGAGCAAACGAAGAGAAAGCCCAATCACCCACAGATCTTAAACGAGTTGACAGTTAAAACAGTTAAAAGCTTCGGAGGACCGGAGATCAACTGTAATTTGTTTAGAATATAAATATTATTTTTATAAATAATAAATAAGTATTTTCGGCAGCCTCCGATCAGGAGTAACGGTTGGACTAAAATTGCAGACAGACTGAACTGCATCCATAATCTCTTCTTTTACCTGACAGACTGCAAATCTTTAGACATATATATGATAATGCTGACATTTACACTCGCTTACATTTTAAGAGAGAGAACATTATGTGAATAGATTACTTTATTAGTGGCTCATCAATCCTACAGCGCACGGCTCTCCCATCGGTCAGTGTTGTGCACATCAAATAAAATCAGTCATAATCAATAAATGTTATTTCTTATGTTTTTTAGTATCATTACCCTAATTAATTTTGTTTTAAAAATATAGTTTCTGAATGTTATTTACATAAAAACACTTATGTTTTTGATGATTCAGTGTCATATTTAATGGAAACGTATTTTTACCGTTAGTTACGTGAGGCAAAAGAAGTTAAAATGAAGGATAAACTGAAATTGCCAGCATTTAAACAACTTCTGCTCATGTATTTGAAGGCTGCTATTGGATCATCGAGGGTAAACGTCATATTATGCGACTACGCATTACTTTACAGAGAGTTTACAACCAACTACTAACTACGTTCTGCCTTACAAACAAATGGTGCAACAGAATAAAGTACAGAGTTAGTTACAAACTAGCTAGTAGTTACTAAACCTCTAGTGTGGACTTTACATTCCAGTTTAAGAAAGAACTGAACGAACGGCTGGTGCAACCCTACCCTGGTCTTTTTGGAGATTGTGTGTGCAAAGGTCTGACTGAGATTATGTGCACTTTCTCCCTCTTCCAGCAGTGAATGCTCACATGTTTTATCATTTAAAGTGGTTGTGAGACATACATTTTCTGATCATTACCTTGTTGTCGAATCTGTGTGTCTAATGAGGTTTTCTTACTCATTTCTTCAAATTTCTCTATTTGTGCATCCAAAAATGTTTCAGTGGAGAAAGGAATTCCACTATTTTCTTCCATCATCTGCTCCAGTTTAGTCACCAACATGGACACTTGTGGGTTTGGCTCAAGGAAATGGTGTCTTCCCCCAAAACACTGGAGAGTCTTCATTGCTTCATTCTGTTCTACTGTCTCATGCTCTGACTTCTGGATTATGAGGACCATGGTGTGGTTGTTGATCTTTGAGCTGAATATTTTCTGGATCTTCTCTGTTTCTGTTTTGTCTTCATCAGAAAGTGGACCGTCAGGAATAATGAAGAGGAAAACATGAACTCCAGGATCACAGAGAGACACACAGCGGAGAGCCTGACGCATCACTTCCTCCTGTGAGAGTGGAGTCAGAGCTGGGAGCTCCACCAGAGTGATCAGACGTCCATGAGCTTCTCCTTCCAGCTTCACACACTCTGAGCTGAGCTCGGGTCTTCTGTCTCTCTGATCCAGGATCAGGTTTGATATGGACACTTTTAATGTTCTGTCACTCCCACACAGAACCGCATTCAGCTTCAGCAGAACACTGACACTCTCTGCCACTGAGAAACAAACATGACATTAGTTTAGTGGGTCAACTAAAAATGTTCATGTGATTTATTCAATTTGTATTAATTTAAATAGAATGATCACCTCTACAATAACTATTAATAAATCTTCAACAGTCATTATATAATGTGCAGCAGCATTTAGCTAATTGAAATAGGAATAAAGATGCACCCTATTCTGGGGTTTTCATGATATTTTCAGTATTGAATATTATGAATCATATTTATTTACTTACTATTAGGTCGCTCAAAAGATGGACTCTGCCGTCTTCTTTTAACTGCAAATAAAATAACATGCAATTAAAAACTTTGCAAAGTCTTTTACAAAATTCTTTTATCTTTATATATTGAAGAAATAATTCACACACAAAGAACAATTTGTCAACATGTTATTCCACCTCAGTATTATATAAAATAAAAATGATAAAAATTCACATAAAAATTTCCATGTGATTTATAAAAAAAAAAAAAAAATTTAAATGAATGATGTTTTGTTTTGTTGTTTGTTTATTTTAGCAATAAACATCCCATTGATCGTTTAATACTGATTTTGTATTATCATTTATCATTATAAAAATATATATTTTTTCTCAATTTATTATTTCTCTTGAAGGAAGTGATGTGTATGTGAGGGTTAAACTAACTTTCTTGCCAACAATACTTACACAAGGTATTCTTTTGGATTTTTCCATCATCTTCATGATCAAGATCTCGCTCTTCTTCTGCTGTGACTGAACTTCTAGATCTGCTCTGCTCTTCTTCCTCTGATGCTTCTGCTGCTTCCTCATACAAGTCACAGATTAGAAATTGGACCTGGTTTTCTTTGAGTATCTTCTCTACTCTTTGGAGGATCTCAGAGTGCAATCCTGATTTTCGTTCATCAAACTGAAGATGTCCACCTCCGCACTCTTTTATTAATTGATGAATACGGTTATTGTGTATCTCTTCCTCATTGGTCAGCACTATAGTGTGTTTAAGAGCCTCCTCACTAAATGCATTCAGCAAATATTTCACTCCGTTTCTGTCATTCTCACTGAAGTCGTTCTGCTGCAGGACAAGTATGATCACATGAGGTCCAGGAGCAGACACATTCACACACTCTTTCACTCCCTGTGTGATCTGAGAGACTGACAGATTTGGATGCAGCAGTTGAGGAGCGTTGATGACTCTGACGTCTCTGTCCTTCAGTTTTCCTCTGTGTTTCTCTGTGCAGCTCTACATCAGCAGGAGTTTCACTCTCAAACGCTGCTCTTCCTAAGATGAAGTTTCCCACTTTGCTGTTTTCTGTTACATTCTTCCCCAGCAGGACAATCCTCAAATCACTCACTGGAACACAGAAGACAAATAACTCAACCAATTTAACTTATGAGCAAAGATAGCAGATTTCAACTTGCATACTTCAGTTCCTGGACCAGCCGAGTAACTGGCGTGAGATTAGTGGAAATACTAACACATTACTTTCTCTAGGTATATATAAACCTCCCTGATATGCACAAAGTTTTTCAAGGATTTTGATGATATTTGCAGCAGTTAATATTGTGATTTATCATATAATTGTTCAGTTACTATCAGGTCGGTCAAGAGATGGACTTTGCTGTCCTCTTTTAACTGCAAATAAAATAACATTCAAAAGTAAAAAAAAAAAATACAAATTCCATGTACAAATTCCAATACCAAATTCAATTATCTTATTCCTTTATTAAAATAAAAATAATTCACACAAAAATAACAATTTCGTATTATATTCTCTCTATCATAAAACAAAAGTTTATCGCCTGCTAGGAAATAATTTGGGAAATGAATGCAATGGGGATAAGTAAATGACAAATAAAATTTTTTCAATACAATTTACATCTGTACTATATATATATATATATATATATATATATATATATATATATATATATATATATATATATATAATATATATATATATATATATATAATATATATATATAATATATATATATATATATATATATATATAATTTTTTTTTTTTTTACCACCAGTCATGTTATTGGCTTCCTTGTCGGGGGGATCTTTGCTTTGTCTTTCCAGACTTCTGCTTCCTGCACATAAAACAAAGCAACAACTGAATGCAATATTGACAAGTGTAACAAAAAAAAAAAAAAAAAGAATGAAAATAAAAGACACTATCAATATATTTGTATATTCTGTTTTTGTGTCAGATTTATATACTGTCTGGAATGGCTGCAGTATATGCTCATATCTATCAGAAGATTAGTTGTATATTGATGGATAAATATGTTTGTTATTTTCGAAATGCTTTTTGGTGGCAAATGAGTGGGCGGGTCTTTGTAACCCTTTTAATTCTAAAAAACATACTCAAAACGTTTTAAAAAAATGTATCTGCTTAATTTTACAATATAGTTACAATATTCTAAATCAATTACAAAATACTAGCCCTATGTATATGAGTGTTGTGAAGATAAAATGGTAAAATATTTGAAGTTGTTCATTTGTAATTAAATTTTACTGAAAATTGTGATATCGTCTGATTTCCCATAGTGACAAACTTTGCTTTGCATTTTCAAAGAAAAAGTACACGTTGCTTTATTAGATTAAAGGAAAACGCATTTCCGTAAAGCAGGCCTTTACTTGTACCAACATATTTGCCAGCATTTATTAGATATGATTTGATTCTTACCTGAACTGGACGCCATTTCATGTTCGTAACAAAATCGAAAGAAAAAATTTGTTTGGTAACGTTAGACGGAAGATGGAGAGGAGAACCATCCTGTGTGGGTGTGCTCTCTAAACCACTTACTCGCAAAAGTGGTTTAAAACTTTCATATTTAGGTTCACGCAAGCAGTCGGTAAATGATCTTGTTTTCTTAAATTATGTTTTGTCTAATCGCGCACAAATCAGAACAACTTCTATGACGATGCCGATAACTTTATAAATCAGTCGTTAACATCATTACGCCGTAACTTAGCCTACATCTTACAATGGAGCACACAATGTTCTGTTTCATTCCTACTGACCGCCAGAGGCAGTACAAAGCACTAGTGGATAATCGCTGCGCCAGCTAGATAGATTGAGAAGAATATAACAACAAAGTCGGGTCATGACGCAGACCGAGACGCGAGGATACAACCCACAGCGACTCGGTGCCCAGCCTCTTTCGCTTTCTCGCTTTTGATAGGTCATTTGTTTTTCACGTTGTCCCGTGCAGCTTACCTGAGTTGCGAGGATTCGCCCTCCCAAGCTGTGACAGCGCGCTCTACACTATCATCAGGATGGATATCTTGGATTATTTTTCTTCACTTCGTGTTATTGACGGAGTCATGGATCATAGCTCTCTCATCTCCGTTTCAAGTTGCAAGTTGTGTCCGAACTCGCTTCTTCCCGACGACGGACACAATCGATGCCCATCATGTTTAGGCGCTCAACATTTGAAGGAGGCCCTGACTGATCTGTGTTTTGCATCGTAGTATGCTACCGATGTCAGAGAGACAGCTTCACCTCGCTGAGTTAGACATTAACTCGCCTTTTAGCCTGGCACAACAGCCGCGATGCGCTCCAAAGCGTCGCGCGTCAGCAGCTGCTGGCGCTCCGCCGAGCAAGAAGAAATCTGAACTACAGAAAGACACTTCAGAACACTTGTTATCGAAGACTGTAGCTTCTCTCTCTTCAGAAATGGAGATGAAACGTCTTCTTCAGTCTTTTCAGCCTCCAGTGTCGGCCCCACATACTGAGAACACACTAGTGGATGAGAGTGATTTCCAACCCCCACATGCTATAGATTTTGACGCTCTCTCCATGAGCGCATCTAATTCACATTTTCTTGATGGAGAATCGGTGGAACCTGGCATACAACCCACCCTCCCAAACGATGTTTCTTCTAACCTATATGCTACAGGTGGTTCGAGCGGTGGGTCTGTACATTCATCGGGCGCAGGCCCATCTGCTCCAGACGATGCATTATCTGTTCTGCAGATGGCGGTGGCTCGTTTGGGTCTTGACATCACCTGTCCAACCCATTCAAACCAATGTGTTCTTCAGACAAGCTGCTGATAGTAATGTGTTCACAATGCCGCCGTGTAAGGATTTTGTGACAGAATTCTCTAGTGCACTTACCAGTCCCAATGTGCCTAGGAGGAGGTCAAAGACAGCCCGCACTCTTGCCGCAATGGCTGAGGCTGACTCTATTTGGGTAGGACGGGCGCCTGAAATTGAACAACCGGTTGCAGCTCTGGTGGTATCACCAGAAGAGGCTCAAAGAGGCAATGTACGCTGCCTGAGTGCGCAATGTGGACGTACTGACACTTTATTGAAGAAGGCATACGAGTCGGTAGCCTATATAACTCGAGCTGAGAATACTATCTACCAGCTGCTTCTTGCCTGCAATAATACATTAGAGTCAGCGAGCGTTGACGCTTCTACATTTCAGTTTTTACAGACGGCTCTGTTGACTATGGGTCATGTGACTCGGGAACTTGGGACACTTTCAGCGACCCTTCTAACAGCCGGCATCAGGTATGGCTTGCTCAGGCAAGGTTACCTGAAGATTGTAAGAAGACACTGAGAGAACTGCCAATTGTACCAGGACATCTTTTTGGCCCCAATGTTTTGGAGGTATTGGAGAAGAGAATTAAGTTGTCAGAAGCCACACGACAACTGACTCAGGTTTCACGAGCACCACCTTTTAGAATGCCTCTGACTCCGGCTCACCCACGCTATCCGGGCTCAGAGCATCGAGTGCGACAGCTGAACATTGTCAGCTTCAGGGTCCACAGCGACATAGAGGGGCCGACGAGGCCCAGGGACGCTGCCCTTTTCACCATCACCAGCAGGGGAGACCGCGTCAGCGCCCCACAACCCGACCATACGCGCCAACCCGTTTGACTAAGGCTGTCTAAGCCCCACTTTGGACGTTAAAGCGGTCAGTGGCAACGGTTCCGTATGGCATACTACCGCAAAACACAATATCTGTCCAAACATCAATCCTCATTCACACAAAATACACAGGAACGTAAAAACTGTAATTACTATGCAAACTATACAAATAAACCAACAGACTCTTCAAATTTTCAAGACTTTTTCGAAACCGTAGCGTGGCAGCCTGTACACAGCCAGGCAGAATCTTTCCGTCTCAACCACAGCAAGTTGCTGCTCCTCTCAGCTGCTTCAGATAAGTTCTTTACTGTGCGACGCAACTCTTGGCCACTGAATCCGATGTCTCTAAGGAACCGGGTTGTGGAGTGTGACACAAATCCTCGACAACCCACTTCCACTGGATAAACCCGGACTCTCCATCCTCGCTGTTCTGCTTCAGTGGCTAGCTGAGCATACCCCAGTTTCTTCCTCTCATATGGCTCATCTACAGCATCCTCCCATGGCACTGTTAACTTTATCAGTTGAACAATGCGTGCTGATCCAGACCACAAAACAATATCTGGTCGGAGGTTAGTGGTGGCAATCTCAGGTGGAAAAATAAGCCGTTGATCAAGATCAGCTAGCTTTTTTCAGTCCCTAGCAGCTTCCAGTTGTCCTGGGCGAGAATTGGTTTTAACACCTTTTCTTGGTGGTTGCTCGCCTGGACGGAGGAATATTGTCTTCTGTGTGTAATGTTTTGCCAGAACAGGTGGCAACTTATTGGTCATGTTACGCTTGTCTTCCAATGGTGATGAACACAAAGGTCAAGAGGGATCCTCTCCTAACCAGAGGTTTAGGTTCTGTGGTCATGGGAGAACATCATATGTTGACCTGATAAGGAAACTGATCCTAAGGAAAATTCAGTGTCCGACCCCTGGGTTCTGGCGACTTTGAGCAGGGGATACACTCTGCAATTCTGACGCCGGCCTCTCAAGTTTTCAGGAATCTTTCCGACAGTCGTCAAAGATGTAACCAGTTCAATGGCCCTTTCCTTAGAAATTTATTCACTATTACTGAAAGGAGCCATAGAAAAAGTTCTTCCCCTCAGTCAGAGGGATGGGTTTTACTTCACGTACTTCCTTGTTCCAAAGAAAGATGGCGGTTTTCGTCCAGTTCTGGGCCTGAGACGCCTAAACGTGTTCTTGAAGTCTCTTCCTTTCCGAATGTTACGCACGGTCAACGTTCTTCGATCTGTGACGGAGAGTGGTTCGTGAGTGTGGACTTGAAGGACGCTTACTTCCATGTTCCCGTTGCTCCTCACCACAGGAAGTTCCTAAAATTCAGCTTTCAGAATCAAGCCTATCAGTTCAGAGTTCTACCATTCAGTCTATCTCTGGCTCCTCATGTTTTCACAAGATGTTTTCCCTGTCTCCTCTTTGGTCCAAGGGCATGAGGATTCTGCCTATTTAGACGATTGGCTGCTCTGTGCCCCGACAAGACGACATGCGTTACACAACATCAGTATTGTGCTGGAGCATATCCAGAGGTTGGGCCTTACTGTGAACGACACAAAGAGTCATCTGGTCCCAGAACAGACTGTAACCTTCATAGGAATAACACTCAATTCAATCACAATGTCTGCCACATTGTCTCACGCACGGACAGACAATATTTGTCAGTTACTGACTCGTTTCGGTCAAGGGAAAAAAAATCCTTATGGCGTCCCTCTGCAACTATTGGGGATGTTAGCCGCCGCCACATCCGTGATCCCCTTGGGCTTGCTTCACCTCAGGCCTCTTCAGAGGTGGAGCAACAGCTTAGGGCTAGATTCAGCGAGACATCGCCATTGCATGATTGTTGTTTCGCCTGCCTGTGTCCGTGCAAACCTTGGAAAAAGGTAACATTTCTGAAAGCCGGTGTGCCGCTAGGGGTGGTGCCCTCCCGTCGGGAAGTGATCACGACCAATGCTTCACTAACAGGATGGGGGGCAACGTGGAACCAGAGGGGAATTGGTGGTCACTGGTCACCCAGGGAGGCCTTAGAACATATCAACGTCCTGGAGTTGAAGGCAGTGTACTTAGCTCTACAACACTTCTTACCAAACCTGATGGGTCATCATGTGCTTGTCTGGTCTGACAACACGTCGACGGTCTTTCATTTGAATCATCAGGGCGGCACCAGGTCTCTTGCGTCTTTACTGCTAACTCGCAAGATCCTCACATGGTCTCAGGGCCGACTGGCCTCATTAAGGGCAGTTAATCTTCCGGGATTGGACAATCAAGTGGCGGATGCCCCCGGGGGAATGGAGACTCCACCCAGATGTAGTACAGTTGATTTGGCGACGGTTTGGCAAGGCAGAGGTCGACCTGTTTGCATCGGAAATGACCACTCATTGCCGCTGGTGGTTTGCGAGAACCGAGACGTCCAGCCCATTGGGACAGGATGCATTAGCCCACAAGTGGCCGAGTTGCCTGTTGTATGCGTTCCCTCCATTTCCACTTCTGTGGGAAACGTTACATCGTATATTCCTATACAAGCACAGGGTGCTTTTAGTGGCACCTCGATGGCCATCCAGGCTATGGTTTTCTTTCCTTCTGAGTCTGTTACAAGGCGAACCATGGCAGCTTCCCACCAGACGGGACCTTCTTTCTCAGATGCACGGCCGTGTTTGGCACCCAGATCCAACTCGTCTTCAGCTCTGGGTTTGGCCCTTGGGTCCAGATCACAATTAATGGATTGTGAACCAGCAGTAGTGAACACTATCGGCAACGCTAGGGCTCCTTCGATGCAACAACTTTATGCTGCTCGTTGGAGGATATTTTCTTCTTGATGTGGGGATCAAGGAATTGACCCAGTTCACTGTACTGTGCCGACAGTTGAGTTTCTTGCAGCATCTATTTGATGACAACAGGGCGACCTCCACTTTAAAAGTTTATGTTGCTGCCATATCTGCTTATCATGACCCGTTGCTGGTGCTTCCCTTGGGTCTCATAACCTTGTTTGTAGTTTTCTGAAGGGAGCAAGGCGTTTAAAGCCCGTTCGTTCTACTCCCTTTCCTGTGTGGGACTTACCGCTTGTTCTAGAGTTCCTTTGTACACCACCATTTGAGCCGTTAGCTGTTGCAGATATTAAGTGATTGTCCTTAAAAGTGTCTTTTTTGTTGGCCGTTGCTTCCACTAAACGCGTTGGTGAACTTCATGCCTTGTCAGTGAGTGAATTGTGTTTACGCTGGTTACCAGAGGAGTCTGGGGTCATTCTTCGGCCTAATCCAGCCTTTCTCCCTAAAGTTTTGTTACCACAATTTGTGAATCAGTCTATTCATCTGGCTGCTTTTCAGCCACCTTTTAATCACTCCGATACAGATGGGGGGAGGTCTCATCTTCTGTGTCCTGTATGAGCTTTAAAGTGCTATGTTAAGTCTACCGCTTCTTTTAGACGGACAGATCAGTTATTTGTCTGTTATGGTAAGCAAGGGTGCACTTTTGTCCAAACCGAGATTATCAGGCTGGATTGAGACGATAAAGTTGACATATAATAAATCTCATCAGCCCTTACCAGGGGGTGTTACTTGTCACTCCACTAGGGCCGTGTCTTCGTCTTGGGCCACTTTACGGGGAGTTTCCTTGGCAGATGTCTGCGAAGCTGCTACCTGGTCTTCTCCATGTACCTTCGCGCGGTTCTACAGGGTTAACGTGGCTGCTTCCCATGATGTGAGCTCTGCAGTCCTTCTGGAGCAACCCTGATGTTTGCAGGTGGGTGGCATTCCTCATGACCGTGTTAATATGCGTCATCCACAAGTGCTTTGCACTGCCTCTGGCGGTCAGTAGGAATGAAACGGAACACTAGTTACGTATGTAACTGTGGTTCTGTGAATTCCGGATGACCGCCAGAGTCCTTCGTCACTCGGAATGCGCGAGAAAGCATTCTGAGGCTGGGCACCAAGTCGCTGTGGGTTATATCCTTGCGTCTCGGTCTGCGTCATGACGTGACTTTGTTGTTATATTCTTCTCGATCTATCTAGCTGGCGCAGCAATTATCCACTAGTGCTTTGCACTGCCTCTGGCGGTCATCCGGAATTCACAGAACCACAGTTACATACGTAACTAGCGTTTCCCAATATTTTCTATTTATAAAGGTTGATTCTATATAGGTTACTATATTACTACATCTGGTTTTGAAACACCTGCTAGCACATACCGGCACGATATGGGATTAATGGCTTAATTGCATTGTTTTACTATTCAAACAGAGACCATGTTTCATAACAAAAACTTTTTCCACATTTCTAATCCACCACAGCAATTTCAATAAATCAAACATATTCAAATGCCCACATCTGCACTACCGCGCATAATTTGAAGCCTTACCGTATGTACACAGACACAGCCTCCTTTAGTCTCACTGATATGGACCTTTTTCAAAGACTGTGATGACGCGTTTTAACGGTCATCAGCATCTCAAACCCTGAAAAGTGTTTTTTTATTTTTTATTAATGTATGTACATTTATAACACTATACTTTGTATTATATTACCTTCTCTTCTGACTGCCGTTATCACTCACTCACTCACTCACTCAATCACTCACTCACTCACTCACTCACACTCTCTCTCATTTTTTCCCATCTTTTTGAAAGGAGTGGAGTTTTTCTTCTGCTATTTGAGCAAATGGGAACACAGAAATTTGAATTTAATGTTGTCTCTCCGCTAGGAGTTTACCAATATGACGACTTCTGCTTCTGAGAAACCTGGAAATTTGAAAAGGGTCAAATTGAGAAGCAAGATGAACGCACACATTCTCATCTGTACAATTTACTTGCGTTGAAGGCAAATGGAGACATTACAAATAGATTTTAATTTTTGCCACTGATACTGAGCATAAAGCCTAATAAAATGACATGGAAATAGTAGATTGATGTGAAAGTGAGTTTTTAAGATTGACTTATACCCTCTATGGTGGACGGCACTGATCCTCAACAACTCGTCTTAATACCAGCGTGATAACTTGGACTTCCAAAAAGATGGAAATGGACAAATACTCTAAATGTTCCGATCCAATCTGACTTATAATGCTGCCCGAATCATGCACTGTTCCTTCGTTGGCCAGAGGAGAACTGGCCCTCCGACTAAGTCTGGTTTCTCCCAAGGTTTTTTTCTCCATTCTGTCACCTGATGGAGTTTTGGTTCCTTGCCATTGTTGCCTTGGCTTTGGCTTGCTTAGTTGGGGACATTTAATATTCATTAATATTATCGATCTGCCTTACTTAAGGTGGACGTTGACGTAATTTTCTTTTAGAAACAAACTTTGTTGTATTATTTTCATGTTATCACTGTGAAGCTGCTTTGATCAAATCTGTATTGTAAAAAGCGCTATATGAATAAAGGGGACTTGACTTGACTTATAGTATGAATTAAATAGTCTCAATCCCTGAGAGATCAGAAAGAGAGAGAAACTGATTAATTGTTCATTTTTGTAAGTATTTGATGCCATCTAGTGGATGAAACTGGTTTCATTGCTAGTGTGTCACTTCCTGATGAAAGTCATAGGGTGCTTCTCATTTCTTATTTGTGCATCCTCGTTTCCTTTCCTCGCGTCTCAGCTCCACCCCCTGTAGGACGCGAGGGAAGGCCGCAAGGAAAGTAAATGAGGACGGAGGAATCGAATGACAGCTTTTTTGAAACATTGGAATACTTGATCACTCGAGCGTCACTTCACAGCGTCATCAGCAGCACTCAAAGTATCTGCCCTCATGTTGTTGAAGATTGTTTATTTAAGAAATTCATAAATAATAATAAAGCAAGATACTCTGTTGAAATATGTGTAATGTGTGGATTATATAAACTGCAAAGGTAAAGTATAAATTAAAACAGATTGTGATGATGTGAAGGGGGAGGAGAATTGATACGTGCGTCACGTTTAGTCGATAAAACTCTTCCGCATAGGATACACCCGTGTATCCTCGCTCATGACTCCTCTGAAAGCCTCCTCGATCCTCGACTCCTCGCGGTGCAATTAGAGAATTGAGATGTCCTTCAAGATGGCTGAGCTCGATCGGTTTCCGGGTCATAGGATGGAGGACAGAGGAGCGAGGAGACGAGGAGGGATATTGAGAAGCACCCATAAAGACTGAAGATCTTCACTGAATGTTCATGGTGCAAGATCACAAACACGGTCGACAAGGCAAACACGAGAGAAGATTGTTTACACCCGGAGTTTCGGTGAGCTCGTGCTTAGAATTGAGTTTTGTGGGGAACACTGTGCAGGACTATTGACCGACGGCCTGTATAGGTCCGGAACGATAGTTCTGCAGGGTTCCTTGCGAACTCAGATAGAATGGCAGGGAGGGAGACAGATGATAGTAACGGTAGTTTAGTGAGGAAGAGAGAAATTACATAGATGAGGGGGGAGTAAAAGAATGCAAAGAGGTGGTAAGACGGAAAGAGAACAGGGAAGCAGGTAGGTTTAAGAGAAAGAAAAATACAGGTAGTTTAAGTGAAACAGAAAATGAGGGTGGAGAAAGTGAGAGGAAGAATCCAAAGACACGAGTGATTAATGTAGTGGTAAGATTTGAGGGGGGAGGGGGAGTAAAGAAAATTGATCCATTGAAGTTAACAAAAATTATTCTAGGGCAAGTAGGGGAAGTAAATCATGCAAAAGTATTAGGAGATGGAAACTTGCTAATAGGGTGTAGTAGTGAAGAACAAGTGGAGAAAGCAAGAAGATAATTATGGTTGGAAAAATTAAAGTATCTAAGGTTTTTAAAGTTGGAGAACAAAGAATTAATGGTAGTAAAGGGGTGATATCTGGAGTTCCTCTAAATGTCAGTATGAGGGAGCTAATGGGAAACTTGAAAGTGAGGGAGGGATCAGTTAAGAGTGTTATAAGAATGACAAGAGGAATAGAGAAAATTGAGAGTGAAACTGTTTTGGTAGAGTTTGGAGGAAAAGAGATACCAAAGGAGGTTTACTGCGGTAAGGGAATACATACCAAAACCTATGAGATGTTTCAAATGCCAGGAGTTTGGACATATAGCCAAAGTATGCAAAGCAAAGAGGAAATGTGCTAGGTGTGGGGGGGGATCATGAATATGGAAAGTGTGGAGAAGGAGTGAGTCCCAAGTGTAGTAATTGTGGAGGTAATCACAGTGTTGCATATTGGGGGTGTGAGGTGTTGAAGAAAGAAGTGAGGGTACAACAAATTCGAGTAAAGGAAAAAGTATCGTATGCTGAGGCAGTTAAGATGGCAGGAGAGAATGAGACGCATAAGGAGGGAGGATGTAGTAAAGAGCAAGTGGTGGGGAGAAAACAGCTAGACGAGAAGAAGGCATAGGTAGAGAAGAAGGAGATGGTGACATTCATTGCAGGAGTGATAAATGCAACGTATGGGATCAAATCTAAAACTGAACGGATTCAGGTCATAGTAAAAGCTGCAGTGCATCATTTGGATATGATAGGATTAAGGTGGGAAGAAGTTAGAGATGAACTTAGTGTACAGTCAAGTCAAGAGATAGCATGTTTGGGTTGATAGGTCTTATACTAATCATTTTAATTTTTCAGTGGAACGCGAGAAGCTTGATAGCTAATGGGCAAGATTTTAAACAGTTTATAGTTAGTAGAGGGGAAAAACCTGACATTGTGTGTATACAAGAATCCTGGTTAAATCCAAAATTGAATTTTGTTCTACATGGGTATGTAAATGTGAGGCAAGATAGGATAGAGGGGGTAGGAGGGGGATGTGTCACTTTTACAAAGCAGGGCATTCCTTGCAGGATTTTAGGGGTAGGAAGAGAACAATAGTATGTGGTAGTGAAAATATGGGCAAAGAAATAAGTAACGGTTGTGAATTATTTTAATCCGTGTAAGAAATTAGAATTAATGAAGTTGGAAGAGATAGAAGGCCAGGATAGTAGTAATATAGTTGGTGTGGAGATTTTAATGGACATAACACATTATGGTGTAGTGATAGAACAGATACAAATGGGCAGGTGATAGAAGAGTTACTTGATGAAAAGAATTTAGTATGCTTAAATGATGGCAGTAACACAAGGATAGATGTTCATACGGGAAAAGAATCTGTGCTTGATCTTACTTTGGTATCAGGTTCTATGGCATCATTATGTGAGTGGTCAGTGTATCATGAAGGAACTATAGGGAGTGATCATTATCCAATTTGGTGCAAGATAAATATGGAAATACCACTGGGCATAGAGAATACAGGGGGGAAATGGATTTTTGAGAAGGCTAATTGGGAGAAATTTATTGAGGTAAGTGATAGATATTTAAGTCAGATTCATGAAGGGATGGACATAGAAACAATGGACAGGAAATTAAAGCAAGGTATAATATTGGCTGCAATAGAATCGATTCCTAAAAGCAAAGGCAGAACAAGACAGAAAGTAGTACCATGGTGGGATGATGAATGTAAGGAAGCAGTGAAAAATAGAAACAAGGCATTTAAACTAGTAAAACAACTCCTAATTTTCAATGGGTGTTGGTCAGAACACACTGGATTCAGATCAGTTTCATGCAAAGGGGGTTTATTTGTTGGCAGTCTTTGTACACAACACAGCAGTACACAGGCTTTACTTATTACTAATATTTAGATGTGCTTACGTGTGTGGTCTACAAAAGGAAAGGAATAAAGATATATAAATTAACAATATGTCTTGAGTGTTATTACACAAACATAATTTCCATAAACAGATGCATATCTCTCAAATAAAGCGATTCTCAAGTTAAAGTTAGAATAAAATAAAGGCATAAACACATAATCAAAGATATTCTTATACAACACCGCCGCTTAGTGGTCAGAAACGGTGAAATATTCAAACCGAAACTAAATGACCTACTTTAAATGAACTGCACGTACTCAGAAACATATCGTTCATAAACTTGAAATAGCAAGTGTTTTAGTTCTTAATAATAATCACACATACATACATGCAAATCAAACACTGGTTGCCATATATACAAATTGGCAGTATTACTGAACATAATCTGTCCATTCACGTGCTCTCAACAGTAGCCTACGCGATAAACGGCTTCAACCGATAAATACTCATCGATTGTTGGCAGGAAGATATTGTATTAGCACTTTACCAACTCCTTAACTATCATTCGTCATGTTCTCGGTAAACAGTCAACTTACATTCGTTTATTGACGCACACTTTACACACACAGTCCCGTTCGCACCTTCCACTCTCTTGGCTGCTGATATCTGACAGAAAGTAGCGCTTGCGCATAGAACTCGGCCTTTCTAACATGGTGAATGAGATATTAATATCCCAGCAAACATTGGTCCGACAACAACGTCGTGTCCCTGGCCAAAAATAGTCGCGGTAGGACATTTCACAAAGATTTCATAGAGGGTCATGATGGACTATAAATGCACGTGCAAAAGACGTCGCCAGGTGACGTCCTCTCACCCGACACATTATATAGTGAACTACACGTAGCTAAAAGCCAAAATAACAATTATACATGCGACCCCAGAGAACTGTAGACATGTACAAATGTATCTGAATACATTTTTGTGAAATGTTCTGTGTTACATATTTTTATCGATTTATGCCGTCCTACCGCGACTATTTTTGGCCAGGGAACGACGTTGCCGTCGGACCAATATTTGCTGGGACCCAGCAAAAATTTGGACGTTTAATGACCGTAGAAAAGACGTCCGTCCGACACGTCCCGTCATGGTTGAAAAATAGTTCAAAAATGAAAGTTGAACGGACGTCATCTGACCGTGAATTCCACGTCTCTTCTGCGCGTCCCTGGACGTCTAAATGCGTCGTCATCTGTGTTTAAATGTGTTTCTGCATAATTTAAGTGTATATATAAGCCTGCATATAACATAATCACACACCTATTGTGTAACATGGTGAAAGGCAATCAAGTCTTGAAGTTTACACATCTTGACAAAGGTTCTAAAAAGGTCCAAAATTGGTCCAGTCAGACCTGACCGTCAATAAAACGTTTTAATCACGTGTACATCACAAACAAGAACACATTATTTCTGGACATAAGCAAAAAATAAGCATGTTCTGATTTAGCACATTTTATCTTGAACAGCAAAAATTTCTCTTAATTTATTTTACATTTTTTTTAACATTTGTTAACCAAACTAAAATATAAATTACAAAATACTAAATTATTATATAAAGGGATAGTTCACCCAAAAATGTAAATTCTGTCATTTACTCACCATCATGTTCCAAACCTGTATGATTTTCTTTCTTATTCTGAACACAAAAGATATTCGGAAGAATGTTTGTAACCAAGCAAATAGAGCAACCATTGACTACCATTATTGTAGAAAAAATGATTATGGTAGTTAATGGCAAGCGACATATGCTTGGTTACAAACATTCTTCCAAACATCTTTGTGTTTAGGATAACATAGAAAGGTATACAGGTTTGAAACATGAGGTTGAGTAAATGACAATTTTCATTTTTGGGTGAACTATCCCTTAAACACATTGTTTGGCTCATTTTCTGTGTCCACCACCCCCAACTCTTCCTGGAGCATATTTCAGGTGTTCTGCCATTGCTGCATCAATTTCAGAGTCTGTAGCATTTGGGCTCCACCACCTCTTCACAGCATCTAAGGGAAGAGAATATATTTATTTTTAAAATTAATAAAATTAAAAATTTGAGGTAAATGACATGCACTTATTTTCAAAATATTTTTGTGGTCTACAGCTAAATTTAAAAAACCATGGAACAAGATGAATGAATCATGAATGAAACATTAGAAAAAGGTCATCAACATGCATTACAACATGCATTTTACTTTATTGAATAAAATATGTTCTGCTTTAAATTGGTGTAAGATCAGTTGGGGGGCGGGGGAAACAGCATGTGCCCCCTGCCTCTTCAATATCACTGGTGCCCTTGAGAAAGACCCTTAACTAGTTGTGTAACTGAGAAAGTGAACAGGACATTTCTGATAAAGACAGGTGGGCTGTGATGTCCCCTGAATAGATAAAGGTACCAATAAAATTACATCAATATACAAGGAACAAGAGAATTTTTAGATTGGCATATGCCCAAAATTACCTTGAATTGCATCATATAAAGTCGTGGCTTTAAATGGCTTCTTTTCAAGCTGGCCACCACCCCTCATAATAAACTTCCCCATTAAAGCATTTGACATCATTCTGTGAAAGAAATTTAGGATTACTTCACCTTAGAAAAACAACAAAATAAGGTCAATAAATCACAATTAACAGTAAAGTGTAGCATTGCAATTGCATGCAATGTTAAAACATACACTTTTTACAACTACTCATCTATCATGTAACAAGTGCTTTGGTGACAAGTAATCAATGTCATTCATGGCTTACACTGAAATCATGTTTTGATTTCTTGTTTTCAGTCTGGCTGACTGTCTGAGCCAGTACAGATTTTTTAAAACCTCAGAACAAGTGATGTGTGAGATTAAATTCAATTAATATAAATGGCTGGGTTAATTATGGTGGGAAATCAATATATATTTTCCTGAAATATTATTCAGCAATACACAATTCAAGGGAAATATATACCCGTTCCTAACTTTGTTCACGCAGTCTCTGACAGAAGATCCACCAACTCTGGACAGTTGCTTGACCTAAATGTGAAAACAATTGAAATAATGATATAGAAAGACAGATGGATATATACACACATAAATACATATTTTATATGTCACAACTTACACAGATCAACTTATCATCAACATCTTTAATGTTTTCTTCAAAGAGTTTTAGGTCACTCTCAGAATCCATTTTCTTAAGAGTCGTTGTAGACCTGCCAGGGTCCAGAATGCCGACTACTTGCTTAAGTTGATCTTTTAAATCAAACAACATCAAAAACACCTTCCTTTGAAATTCTGAAAGAAAAATTTATTAGATTAATATGTACTCACACCTGGACACATTTTATGATGTAAAAATCATACTACCAATATAAGTACACCTCAGGAAACAAAAAAATAAATCAACATCATGGGACCTTTAAATGCATTTTATTGTACTGGCCAGTGTTTTAAAACCACCACATATAATATTTCTTACTTGTGGTTGACATGGGGTAGGCGCTCTTTGAGGGTCTGATGCCATCCTATTTCAAAATGAAATAAAATAAAAATTGTAAAATGTTAAAGACTCGGAAGGTTAATTAATAATTTATGTTTTATGTAAATTATTTTTGACTGCATTATAATGATTTCTTTATTCACAATATGATCAAGATTGCATAGGTGGATGTGTTCGGGGAATTTGGCGGTTAGAAATATAACATTTAAAGCCACTTGAACGAAATGACTTGAAAAAAGATTTGTTCATTGTGATGAAGGAGTTCGAACAGGAGAGTCAGTAAAATGATCCGAACTTCCCGTCTATTTTTCTGCTATGTGGAAAAAATCAAGCAAAACGCGCCGGCGCGTTTGCCGAACCCAGAGGGTTAATAAGTAAAAACTTTGACTGTATCATTAAACATACTTTATACTATAGTATACCGTTGTATAAGTTCAAAGTAATTTTTAGCCTACTAATGTTAACTAATTTTAGCCAAACTCAGTAAATTTCAGTTGACAATGTGGGTATCATTTCTTTCGGTTCATTCATGTCAAACAAGTTAAACTCAAGCACGTTAATCTAATAATACAAAATGTACTTACCCAACAGTAGATTTTTAATAATATCTATTCAATTCCTCCTCTCCTCGTGGTTGCTCAATGTTCCGGAGTCTATGGGGAGAACGCGTTAACATCTCGCGAGATAATCTATCCTATCACGGGTTTTGTGATATCGCGAGATCTTTTGTTACTACATCTTGGCAGTACAGTTTTGGCAATTACCAAGGGTGTAATCCATCAGCCGGAAACTGAAGCCTCGCGGGAGCCGCCATTGTAGCAGAACTTCACCTGCTGTTAGCATTCCATTGACTCCCATTCATTTTGGCGTCACTTTGACAGCGAATAACTTTACATCTGAGGCGTCCAAAGACTTCATTTGTTCATTATTTATTTCTAAAGAAACACGACAATGTATAAAAGGCTCCATTACTTTGTATCTCACGTTATGGCCCCGTAGAAGCCGTTTTTGTAAAAATAGGCTAACGATTGCGTCATAACCACGCGACTTTATGTCGCACAATAGAGACATTACCGTATAGACAGGAGGAGAAGCTAGCAGGCAATCTTTTACTGTCTATGAGGCAATCGGGGGGACATAGAGGCATAAAGTCAAGGGAGAAGCCCATAGATAGAGAGTCCATAAAAGCACCGGGACAAAATATTTCAGCAACATGTTTGAGGAATTAGGTGATTCAGATTTGTCTTAGCACAGCTAAGATTTACAAATGTCAGACTGTGGTCAAGCTCAGTTTGAGCCTGCGCAGTCGCTCAGCCATCAGGAAGTGCAATAATCGGGCTTCAGTCTTCTCCGTTGAAATCAATGGGGTCGCTGTGTCCATTTCTTTTACTGTCTATGGCAGGGGTGTCCAAACTCGGTCCTAGAGGGCCACTATCCTGCAAAGTTTAGTTCCAGCTTGCCTCAACACACCTGCTTGTAAGTTTTTAGCATGACTAATGACCTTCAACAGCTAATCAAGACCTTGATTAGCTGTTTCATGTGTGTTTAAATGGGGTTGGAGCTAAACTCTGCAGGACAGTGGCCCTCCAGGACCGAGTTTGGACACCCCTGGTCTATGGCAATTACATCCAACTCAGACATAAATGGTGACCGGATATATTTCTGCTTTACATGTATATGCATACATTCCATAAAAAATATAACAACGAATACATCAGGTACACAGGTTGAAATAATGAAAATGCAGTGGCTTATTTGCACTCACAACCACACTGGGTACTTTGTGATTATAATTTATTTTAAAAACAAGAAACTGTAAATATATTTAATTTGTATACAAATCGTGTATTTCATAAAGATAATTCCTGTTTTTTTTCTGTCTTGCTTGACTATACGTGTAAAGGACGTCAGTGGACGTCTTCACAACCTCTTAAAAACTACTTGGGCAATTAAATTAATTATTGCCGTATTAACCATGCAAGGATTAAGCACAGCTTTTGCATATTTCACAAGGATTTCATAGAGGGTCATGATGGACTATAAATGCACGTGCAAAAGACATCGCCAGGTGACGTCCTCTCCCCCGACACATTATATAGTGAACTACACGTAGCTAAAAGCCAAAATAACAATTATACATGCGACCCCAGAGAACTGTAGACATGTACAAATGTATCTGAATGCATTTTTGTGAAATGTTCTGTTACATATTTTTATCGATTTATGCCGTCCTACCGCGACTATTTTCGGCCAGGGACACGACGTTGCCGTCGGACCAATGTTTGCTGGGAATGGCTGCAGTATTTTTTGACGTGGAAAAGGAATATGATATGTGAAATGGAAGGAAGGATTGCTAATTAAACTGAATCTAATGGGTATTGGAGGGAGAAAATTTTATTGGATTTATGGACTTTTTAAATGAAAGAACTATTCAGGTGAAGATAGGAGCAGAGTTATCAAATCAATATACCGTACTGTAGAGAACGGAACACCTCAGGGAAGTGTAATAAGTCCAACTTTATTGTCCATTATGATAAATGATGTATTTGTACATTCCAACTGATATGGGGAGATCATTGTTTGCAGATGAAGGAGAAAAAAACAAAAGTTATGTTCTTTACAAGAAAGAAAGTCAGGGAATGGTATTTGAAATTGTATGGGAATAAGTTAGAGAGAGTTGAAAGTCTTTGTTTTTTGGGAGTATATTTTGATGTGAGATTAACATGGATGGAGGGAGCATATTAGATATGTAATTGATAAGTGTAAAAAAGTTATAAACGTCATGAGGTGTCTTACAGGATTGGGGTGGGGTGCGGATGTAGCATCGCTAAAATACATATATAGCCTTAATAAGATCAAGGATAGACTATGGAAGTATTGTATATGGTTCAGCAGCCAAATCTGTGTTGGCAGACCTGGATGTTATACAAGCCCGGGCTTTAAGAGTGTGTGTAGGAGCGGTAAGAACTTCCCCAGTGTGTGCTCAGTTGAAGCAGGTGAAATGCCATTGTGGTTGAGGAGGAAGCAGCTGGGGGCGAATTATTGGATTAATTTAAGAGGGCATGGAGATAGTCATCCAGCAAAAAAGGTGCTGCAGACATGCTGGGAGAAGGAGACAAAACAAAAAACAAGTTTTGGGTGGACAGGGGATCAAATGGCAAAAGATACAAGGGTTTATGATAAAGAGTTTTGTGCAAGTGTGGTGTGGCCTATTAGACCTATATGGGAATTAGAAATACCATGTGTAGATTTAGAGTTACTTAAGATTAGACGTAATAATAAGAATGCTGATTTAAATAGTGTATATTATAGTTATAAGGAATGTATAAGGAGAGTATTCAGATTTTTACAGATGGGTCAAAGGACATGCAGACAGAGGCAACAGGGTCTGCAGTTGTTATTCCTAGATATAAGGTGGAGATTAGTAAAAGAACATCGGATTATCTAAATGTATTTGCAGTTGAAATGTTTGCCATATTGATGGCATTGGAATGGGCAGAACAAAGTAGGGATAAAGAAATATTAATATGTAGTGACTCTGTATCAGCTTTAGTAAGTATGAAGACAGGCACAACTATAAGTCATCTGGACCTGCTCTATGAAGTTTTATTCATGATCTCAAGAATAAATAGGCAGGGGGAAAATGTCATATTTATGTGGGTCCCTGCGCACTTGGGAATCCAGGGAAATGAAAAAAACAGATAAAGTGGCAAAAGAAGCAGTTAAAAAAGGAGATGTGGAAGTCAATATTAAATGATCAAAATCAGAGGGGAAAGGTATAGTGTGTAGGAGTGTAAATCAACAATGGCAACAAAGTTGGGATAATGCAACAAAAGGGAGACATTTGTATGAAGTTCAAAGAAAAGTAGGTATATCAAGAAGTAGGGGAGCAAAGAGAAAAGAGCAGGTGATAATAAGTAGGTTGAGAATTGGGCATAGTAATCTTAATAGCACACTTTTAGTTATAGGAAAACATCCTACAGGAATGTGTGAACAATGTCAGGAGGCTGAAACAGTAGAACATGTTCTTACAAAGTGCAGGAAATTTAATCAGGAAAGACAAGAAATTATAAAACAGTTAAAAAATATAGGAAGGATAATACAGTAAAAAGTTTATTGGAGTATGGAGAGAGTGGAGGGTAGGAAATGGTTATTTGTTTTTTTGAGGGGGACTGGATTAGATAGGTGGATTTAGTATGAGTAAAAGTAAAGGGTAGTTAAAGCCTGAAGATGGCAGTAATGCAACTAAATGGATGCCAGCCGCCGTAAAAATCTAAAGAAGAAGAAGAAGAAGAACTATGTTTAATCTTATTAATTTCTACGCCATGTATGGGACGACAAAAAAGGACTAATTTAACAGACTAGTAGCAAAAACACCTGTTACATTACACTATGTTACATGCATAAAAAGTGAGCAAAATGTTTTATTTATTGATATTTCTTATTTTCTAACCATAAAATATGTGATTATATTATATAATATTATGTGCTATGAAAATTATTATTATGAAACAATATTTTATTTAGAAACATTTGACTGGAAAGGCCATCCACACAATTGCAAAAGCATCACATTACATAGCCTACTATTTAGTTTACTTTCTTACCAAAGGCAATTTATAGTCTTTAAAGAGATAATTATCAAATATAAAAGAAGATATTTTGAAGAATGATGGTAACCAAACGGTTGATGGGCCGCATTGACTTCCATAGTATTTCCCCCTCCATACTCTGGAAGTCAATGGAGCCCATCAACTGTTTGGTTACTATTATTCAGCAGAAGAAATTCATACACATTTGAACAACTTGAGGGTGAGTAAATGATGACAGAATATTAATTTTTGGGTAAACAGTTCCTTTAAGTGCCCAGGTTCACGAATCACTGGTATAGAGATGCAGAGATGGATGTCCTGTGTAACAGTAAACTCTTCCTGATCATATCACACAACAAATGAAAGTTCACCGTTTGGAAAGAAGCCAATCAACAGTATTACACATTTATTTTCCCACAGACTGATTGTTCATTCAATAAAGAATTCACAAACTAGTTACCAAGAGAACGAGTTAGTTTTTATCCTGCAAAAGTAGAATAGCAATCCATGTTGTGATAAGCAGCTCACTGTCATTAACACTAAAAATACTGTAAAATATCTGGGTTCGGGAAATCAAGTAAATGGCAGATTATCAGCAAGATTGTCAGATGTGTAATGTAGACAATATGGGCACAGAGCACAAGATGGCTTCAGCTCAATAGTGTGTCAGATTCAAATCACTATGTCTATACATCTATCTATCTATAAGATAGATTTCAGAATTATATCTATTTGATGTTTTATCTCTGTGATGATCAAAAGCATAAACACACATACTGTCCATTCATCTGCAAATGAAACATTAGAAATTGTCATTTCATAGAGTCTGGCCACTTTATATTATAATACAGCAATCCGTTCACATTAAAACTCAAAAATTCACTCAAATTAATGAATGTGTTCGGTCATATTTAATGAGAGACATTGTAAACAGTGACTATAAGAAAATGGTATCACACCGTATTTTGTCCTGTTTTTTCAAACTCGTTTGACTTACTTTCTTCTATGAAACAATTTACAAAATGTAAAAGCTAGTTTGACACACAAAAAAACATTAAAATGTACCATAAAAGTTCTCCTGAAACCAAGACAGTTTTGTGTGAGGAATTAAAACAGAATTTAAGTTCAAGCACCATTAGGAAAACAAAAGAAGAGGGCAGATTTATCAGTGAATAATGATTTAATTTAGATCTTTTTGTCACAAAGTTATTAAATTACTTCAAAAAGCTTGGAATATAACTACTTTCATGATACTTCTTTGTCCATTTTGGAGCTTGAAGGTAAAATAAATAAATAAATAAAAATCACATCCACTGTACTGAAAGCAGCAACTCTGAAATTCTCCCAAAAAGACAGGAGGAGTAGATGATGACAGGATGATGAACTTTTCCTTAAATCATTTAAGAGTCTTGTACCTCTAGTTTCTTCTTCCTCTCATTTAGCGCCTGCTGGTTTTGGATAGGCCTATTCTGTGTCTGTGGTCCTCTAACATGTTCTCCACATAGGAAAGGGATAAATGTACACTTTCAACACCTTGTTCTGGGTCTCCCGTCCGGTGAGACATTAACAGATACACCGCATCCTTCTGAAACTGTAACAGACACACCAAGTTCTGAGTCTCCGACCCGAGTGAGTGAAACACTGACAGATACAGCGTTCTGAGTCTCCGGCCAGTGAAGGAAGAGACAGATGCAGATTTAAAGCTCTGAGCTGCTTCTGAGGCACAAATACACTAACTAGTGTCTGTGTGAGACCAAACTATTACACCTGAATCTATGAGCTGTTTTGAACCAATCGGATGAATGAAAGATTTATACATTAAAACAGTGATTTGGCGCCAACTATTGGCGGGTTTAGTTTAATTTCCATCATTTCAGATTTCTAATTGAGTTTGATTAAATTTAAGAATTTGACATAAAAGATTATGTATACATTGCATAAGGTTAGAAAAAATGCACTTTATAAAGGTAAAAATGCCACCTCTCAAAAAGTTAATTTCAGTATTCAGTATAACTTGTGAAAATGAAAATATAGCCTATTAAATACAATTAGAAAATGTTACAAATATTACATTTGTTATAAGTTCTCATATTTATTTGTTTTCATTATATATGTTTTGATTGGTTCACCCAAAAATGAAAATTTGCAGTTAATTTGCACTCTAAGACCATCTAAGATGTACAGGTGGCTTCAGTAGAAAAGTAAAGAATATTTTTAGCTGAAATCGTGATCATTGGTAGACTGGCAAGCCAGACCCACATCAAGATGTTAGGTCTGGGAACTCACCATTGGCATGGTGGATCTGTGAGGAACATTTTAAAATGACTCATTATTAACATATAATTAAATACATCTTAATAATATGTTAATTAAATATGAATGCAATGCATATATAGTGCATATTACGAACATCTAAATAGTGCTGTTAAACATCAAGTGTTGTGTTTAGTAATTTTGCCAGTTTTTAATTGAATGGCACTTTAATTGTTATTCTGTTAAAAATAAAAGTAATAATAATAATAATAATAAATGTTGATCAAGTTTTAAGTTTGTATTTATTTCTATAGCACATTTAAAAACAGCAAACATGGCTGACCTAAGTGCTGAACATAACACAAGATAAAAAGACAACAACAGCCACACATTCAAGACAAACTCACAATGAGTTAAAAGCTAAAGAAAAAAAAAGTAGGTTTTAAGAGAAGATTTAAAAACAGTTAAAGACTTTGCCGATCTGATAAAAATGTTGATCACACTTAAGTTTGGGGAACACATCACTCTTAACTTTGACTTTTGCCTCAATAAACTCATAATTTACTGCTTATACTATATGTAAGGTAGTTGTTAAGTTTAGGTATTAGGTAGGATTAAGGGATGTAGAATATGGTCATGCAGAACAAGGTATTAAAATATGCTAATAAACAGCCAATATGCTAAGCTAATAAGCAACTAGGTCATGGTGAGAATTGGTCCAAACTAAAGTGTTACACAACTTTCACAGTAAATTATTTAAATTAACTGAACACCTAAACTTAATATGCAGGTGAAATACAACAGCAAAGTTTCTGGACTAAAATAATATCACTAACACTGATTAATAAATGGTCATTCAACATACTTTGTTTCACACCAGTCTGATTATGAAAATCAGGATATTAATTATGTATGGGTTCTGAAAGAAACTTAGCCTATAAATAAATGGTTTGGGGATCTTAAAGTATATATTTTTTTATAAAAAATAATATATGTTAAGGACATAAATCTGTCATAAATTAGACAAATGTTCCTAATTGTTGTCAAATTATATTTGTGATCTATTCAAGAATTTTTTTTTTTATTTAAGTGTATTTTTTTTCTTTCAAGATTTTTGTTGTTGTCCCACTTTATCAAATATGATTGAGAATGTGGGACAGCATGCTTGGGTAATCTGGGACATTCTTCAAATGGGGGAAATATGCATTTAGGGACTTTAGAAGTCTAATGACAAGGACGTAGATCTCATTACAACTTAGGGGTATACTTTTCTTTGAACTTCATACAAATGTCTCCCTTTTGTTGCATTATCCAAACTTTGTTGCCATTGCTGATTTACACTCCTCCACACTATACCTTTCCCCTCTGATTTTGATAATTTAATATTGACTTCCACATCTCCTTTTTTTAACTGCTTCTTTTGCCACTTTATCTGTTTTTTCATTTCCCTGGATTCCCAAGTGCGCAGGGACCCACATAAATATGACATTTTCCCCCTCCCTATTTATTCTTGAGATCATGAATAAAACTTCATAGAGCAGGTCCAGATGACTTCTAGTTGTGCCTGTCTTCATACTTACTAAAGCTGATACAGAGTCACTACATATTAATATTTCTTTATCCCTACTTTGTTCTGTCCATTCCAATGCCATCAATATGGCAAACATTTCAACTGCAAATACATTTAGATAATCCGATGTTCTTTTACTAATCTCCACCTTATATCTAGGAATAACAACTGCAGACCCTGTTGCCTCTGTCTGCATGTCCTTTGACCCATCTGTAAAAATCTGGATATTCTGCTTATACTTACATTCCTTATAATATACACTATCTAAATCAGCATTCTTATTATTACGTCTAATCTTAAGTAACTCTAAATCTACACATGGTATTTCTAATTCCCATATAGGTCTAATAGGCCACACCACACTTGCACAAAACTCTTTATCATAAACCCTTGTATCTTTTGCCATTTGATCCCCTGTCCACCCAAAACTTGTTTTTTGTTTTGTCTCCTTCTCCCAGCATGTCTGCAGCACCTTTTTTGCTGGATGACTATCTCCATGCCCTCTTAAATTAATCCAATAATTCGCCCCCAGCTGCTTCCTCCTCAACCACAATGGCATTTCACCTGCTTCAACTGAGCACACACTGGGGAAGTTCTTACCGCTCCTACACACACTCTTAAAGCCCGGGCTTGTATAACATCCAGGTCTGCCAACACAGATTTGGCTGCTGAACCATATACAATACTTCCATAGTCTATCCTTGATCTTATTAAGGCTATATATGTATTTTAGCGATGCTACATCCGCACCCCACCCCAATCCTGTAAGACACCTCATGACGTTTATAACTTTTTTACACTTATCAATTACATATCTAATATGCTCCCTCCATCCATGTTAATCTCACATCAAAATATACTCCCAAAAACAAAAACTTTCAACTCTCTCTAACTTATTCCCATACAATTTCAAATACCATTCCCTGACTTTCTTTCTTGTAAAGAACATAACTTTTGTTTTTTTTCCACTGAAAACTTAAATCCCCATTCTGTCCCCCACTTTTCAATTTGATTGATTCCATCTTGCATTTTTTTAATTACATATTCCACATTTCTCCCTCTTTTCCACAATGCTCCTTCATCTGCAAACAATGATCTCCCCATATCAGTTGGAATGTACAAATACATCATTTATCATAATGGACAATAAAGTTGGACTTATTACACTTCCCTGAGGTGTTCCGTTCTCTACAGTACGGTATATTGATTTGATAACTCTGCTCCTATCTTCATCTGAATAGTTCTTTCATTTAAAAAGTCCATAATCCAATTAAATATTCTCCCTCCCATACCCATTAGATTCAGTTTAATTAGCAATCCTTCCTTCCATTTCACATATCATATTCCTTTTCCACGTCAAAAAATACTGCAGCCATTCCCAGCAAACATTGGTCCGACGGCAACGTCGTGTCCCTGGCCGAAAATAGTCGCGGTAGGACGGCATAAATCGATAAAAATATGTAACACAGAACATTTCACAAAAATGCATTCAGATACATTTGTACATGTCTACAGTTCTCTGGGGTCGCATGTATAATTGTTATTTTGGCTTTTAGCTACGTGTAGTTCACTATATAATGTGTCGGGGGAGAGGACGTCACCTGGCGATGTCTTTTGCACGTGCATTTATAATCCATCATGACCCTCTATGAAATCCTTGTGAAATATGCAAAAGCTGTGCTTAATCCTTGCATGGTTAATACGGCAATAATTAATTTAATTGCCCAAGTAGTTTTTAAGAGGTTGTGAAGACGTCCACTGACGTCCTTTACACGTCTAGTCAAGCAAGACAGAAAAAAACAGGAATTATCTTTATGAAATACACGATTTGTATACAAATTAAATATATTTACAGTATCTTGTTTTTAAAATAAATTATAATCACAAAGTACCCAGTGTGGTTGTGAGTGCAAATAAGCCACTGCATTTTCATTATTTCAACCTGTGTACCTGATGTATTCGTTGTTATATTTTTTATGGAATGTATGCATATACATGTAAAGCAGAAATATATCTGGTCACCATTTATGTCTGAGTTGGATGTAATTGCCATAGACCAGGGGTGTCCAAACTCGGTCCTGGAGGGCCACTGTCCTGCAGAGTTTAGCTCCAACCCCATTTAAACACACATGAAACAGCTAATCAAGGTCTTGATTAGCTGTTGAAGGTCATTAGTCATGCTAAAAACTTACAAGCAGGTGTGTTGAGGCAAGCTGGAACTAAACTTTGCAGGATAGTGGCCCTCTAGGACCGAGTTTGGACACCCCTGCCATAGACAGTAAAAGAAATGGACACAGCGACCCCATTGATTTCAACGGAGAAGACTGAAGCCCGATTATTGCACTTCCTGATGGCTGAGCGACTGCGCAGGCTCAAACTGAGCGTGACGACAGTCTGACATTTGTAAATCTTAGCTGTGCCAAGACAAATCTGAACCACCTAATTCCTCAAACATGTTGCTGAAATATTTTGTCCCGGTGCTTTTATGGACTCTCTATCTATGGGCTTCTCCCTTGACTTTATGCCTCTATGTCCCCCCGATTGCCTCATAGACAGTAAAAGATTGCCTGCGAGCTTCTCCTCCTGTCTATACGGTAATGTCTCTATTGTGCGACATAAAGTCGCGTGGTTATGACGCAATCGTTAGCCTATTTTTACAAAAAAGGCTTCTACGGGGCCATAACGTAAGATACAAAGTAATGGAGCCTTTTATACATTGTCGTGTTTCTTTAGAAATAAATAATGAACAAATGAAGTCTTTGGACGCCTCAGATGTAAAGTTATTCGCTGACAAAGTGACGCCAAAATGAATGGGAGTCAATGGAATGCTAACAGCAGGTGAAGTTCTGCTACAATGGCGGCTCCCGCGAGGCTTCAGTTTCCGGCTGATGGATTACACCCTTGGTAATTGCCAAAACTGTACTGCCAAGATGTAGTAACAAAAGATCTCGCGATATCACAAAACCCGTGATAGGATAGATTATCTCGCGAGATGTTAACGCGTTCTCCCCATAGACTCCGGAACATTGAGCAACCACGAGGAGAGGAGGAATTGAATAGATATTATTAAAAATCTACTGTTGGGTAAGTACATTTTGTATTATTAGATTAACGTGCTTGAGTTTAACTTGTTTGACATGAATGAACCGAAAGAAATGATACCCACATTGTCAACTGAAATTTACTGAGTTTGGCTAAAATTAGTTAACATTAGTAGGCTAAAAATTACTTTGAACTTATACAACGGTATACTATAGTATAAAGTATGTTTAATGATACAGTCAAAGTTTTTACTTATTAACCCTCTGGGTTCGGCAAACGCGCCGGCGCGTTTTGCTTGATTTTTTCCACATAGCAGAAAAATAGACGGGAAGTTCGGATCATTTTACTGACTCTCCTGTTCGAACTCCTTCATCACAATGATCAAATGTTTTTTCAAGTCATTTCGTTCAAGTGGCTTTAAATGTTATATTTCTAACCGCCAAATTCCCCGAACACATCCACCTATGCAATCTTGATCATATTGTGAATAAAGAAATCATTATAATGTAGTCAAAAATAATTTACAGGGAACATAAATAATTAATTTACCTTCCGAGTCTTTAACGTTTTACAATTTTTATTTTATTTCATTTTGAAATAGGATGGCATCAGACCCTCAAAGAGCGCCTACCCCATGTCAACCACAAGTAAGAAATATTATATGTGGTGGTTTTAAAACACTGGCCAGTACAATAAAATGCATTTAAAGGTCCCATGATGTTGATTTATTTTTTTATGTTTCCTGAGGTGTACTTATATTGGTAGTATGATTTTTACATCATAAAATGTGTCCAGGTGTGAGTACATATTAATCTAATAAATTTTTCTTTCAGAATTTCAAAGGAAGGTGTTTTTGATGTTGTTTGATTTAAAAGATCAACTTAAGCAAGTAGTCGGCATTCTGGACCCTGGCAGGTCTACAACGACTCTTAAGAAAATGGATTCTGAGAGTGACCTAAAACTCTTTGAAGAAAACATTAAAGATGTTGATGATAAGTTGATCTGTGTGAGTTTTGACATATAAAATATGTATTTATGTGTGTATATATCCATCTGTCTTTCTATATCGTTATTTCACATGTTTTCACATTTAGGTCAAGCAACTGTCCAGAGTTGGTGGATCTTCTGTCAGAGACTGCGTGAACAAAGTTAGGAACGGGTATATATTTCCCTTGAATTGTGTATTGCTGCATAATATTTCAGGAAAATATATATTGATTTCCCACCATAATTAACCCAGCCATTTATATTAATTGAATTTAATCTCACACATCACTTGTTCTGAGGTTTTAAAAAATCTGTACTGGCTCAGACAGTCAGCCAGACTGAAAACAAGAAATCAAAACATGATTTCAGTGTAAGCCATGAATGACATTGATTACTTGTCACCAAAGCACTTGTTACATGACAGATGAGTAGTTGTGAAAGTGTATGTTTTAACATTGCATGCAATTGCAATGCTGCACTTAATTGTGATTTATTGACCTTATTTTGTTGTTTTTCTAAGGTTAAGTAATCCTAAATTTCTTTCCAAGAATGATGTAAAATGCTTTAATGGGGAAGTTTATTATGAGGGGTGGTGGCCAGCTTGAAAAGAAGCCATTTAAAGCCACGACTTTATATGATGTAATTCAAGGTAATTTTGGGCATATTCCAATCTAAAAATTCTCTTGTTCCTTGTATATTGATGTAATTTTTATTGGTACCTTTATCTATTCAGGGGACATCACAGCCCACCTGTCTTTATCAGAAATGTCCTGTTCACTTTCTCAGTTACACAACTAGTTAAGGGTCTTTCTCAAGGGCACCAGTGATATTGAAGAGGCAGGGGGCACATGCTGTTTCCCCCGCCCCCCAACTGATCTTACACCAATTTAAAGCAGAACATATTTTATTCAATAAAGTAAAATGCATGTTGTAATGCATGTTGATGACCTTTTTCTAATGTTTCATTCATGATTCATTCATCTTGTTCCATGTTTTTTTTTAATTTAGCTGTAGACCATAAAAATATTTTGAAAATAAGTCATTTACCTCAAATTTTAATTGTATTAATTTTTTAAATAAATATATTCTCTTCCCTTAGATGCTGTGAAGAGGGTGAGCCCAAATGCTACAGACTCTGAAATTGATGCAGCAATGGCAGAACACCTGAAATGCGCTCCAGGAAGAGTTGGGGGTGGTGGATACAAAAAATGAGCCAAACAATGTGTTTAAAGGGTAACTAAACCCCTGGTCAGAGCCTGACTCCACCCACTGGCAATATTTGAAAAATGCTGGAAAAGTGGGCAGAGCCCAGCAGAGGGGGGCGTGCACCTGAGACACATCTCTCTGTAGGCAATGGTGTGGTTAGCTGGTACCCTCTGATGTCAGAGGGTACCGCAACATCCAATAGGAAAACTCAACTGCAGTAGCCACCGTTCAACCTGAAGAGGGCAGCACTCAGACGTTTTTACACCATATATTGTAGAATTAAAACACTTTAAACCCAAATGTTAGAAAATGTATTCGAATCAATGAACTGCATTTATGAAGTTCCATTCTTACAGATCATTTACTAAAAAAAGTTGTTGTAGTGTTTAGTTACCCTTTAAGGGATAGTTCACCCAAAAATTAAAATTGTCATTTACTCAACCTCATGTTTCAAACCTGTATACCTTTCTATGTTATGCTAAACACAAAGATGTTTGGAAGAATGTTTGTAACCAAGCATATGTCGCTTGCCATTAACTACCATAATCATTTTTTCTACAATAATGGTAGTCAATGGTTGCTCTATTTGCTTGGGTACAAACATTCTTCACAATATCTTTTGTGTTCAGAATAAGAAAGAAAATCATACAGGTTTGGAACATGATGGTGAGTAAATGACAGAATTTACATTTTTGGGTGAACTATCCCTTTATATAATAATAATTTAGTATTTTGTAATTGATATTTTAGTTTGGTTAACAAATGTTAAAAAAAAATGTAAAATAAATTAAGAGAAATTTTTGCTGTTCAAGATAAAATGTGCTAAATCAGAACATGCTTATTTTTTGCTTATGTCCAGAAATAATGTGTTCTTGTTTGTGATGTACACGTGATTAAAACGTTTTATTGACGGTCAGGTCTGACTGGACCAATTTTGGACCTTTTTAGAACCTTTGTCAAGATGTGTAAACTTCAAGACTTGATTGCCTTTCATCATGTTACACAGTAGGTGTGTGATTATGTTATATGCAGGCTTATATATACACTTAAATTATGCAGAAACACATTTAAACACACAGATGACGACGCATTTAGACGTCCAGGGACGCGCAGAAGAGACGTGGAATTCACGGTCAGATGACGTCCGTTCAACTTTCATTTTGGAACTATTTTTCAACCATGACGGGACGTGTCGGACAGACGTCTTTTCTACGGTCATTAAACGTCCAAATGTTTGCTGGGTCCCAGCAAACATTGGTCCGACGGCAACGTCGTTCCCTGGCCAAAAATAGTCGCGGTAGGACGGCATAAATCGTTAAAAATATGTAACACAGAACATTTCACAAAAATGTATTCAGATACATTTGTACATGTCTACAGTTCTCTGGGGTTGCATGTATAATTGTTATTTTGGCTTTTAGCTACGTGTAGTTCACTATATAATGTGTCGGGTGAGAGGACGTCACCTGGCGACGTATTTTGCACGTGCATTTATAGTCCATCATGACCCTCTATGAAATCCTTGTGAAATGTCCTACCGCGACTATTTTTGGCCAGGGACACTACGTTGTTGTCGGACCAATGTTTGCTGGGATATTAATATCTCATTCACCATGTTAGAAAGGCCGAGTTCTATGCGCAGGCGCTACTTTCTGTCAGATATCAGCAGCCAAGAGAGTGGAAGGTGCGAACGGGACTGTGTGTGTAAAGTGTGCGTCAATAAACGAATGTAAGTTGACTGTTTACCGAGAACATGACGAATGATAGTTAAGGAGTTGGTAAAGTGCTAATACAATATCTTCCTGCCAACAATCGATGAGTATTTATCGGTTGAAGCCGTTTATCGCGTAGGCTACTGTTGAGAGCACGTGAATGGACAGATTATGTTCAGTAATACTGGCAATTTGTGGTATATATATATGGCAACCAGTGTTTGATTTGCATGTATGTATGTGTGATTATTATTAAGAACTAAAACACTTGCTATTTCAAATTAATGAACGATATGTTTCTGAGTACGTGCAGTTCATTTAAAGTAGGTCATTTAGTTTCGGTTTGAATGTTTCACCGTTTCTGACCACTAAGCGGCGGTGTTGTATAAGAATATGTTTGATTATGTGTTTATGCCTTTATTTTATTCTAACTTTAACTTGAGCAGGGTTCAACATAAAAAAAAAAAAGAAAAAGAAAAAAAAACCCCACTGGCCCCCAGGGCCAGTAAATCAGAGTTTTGCTGGTTCCTTCTATATTTTTACTGGCCCTGAAATAAATATAAGGAAAAGCACTTTTCCATTAAACTGTATTTATTGTATACATTAGGATTAATTTTTCTTGTCCCCTCACAATGACAGTAAACTAATTATTACATCACATGAGTGATGAGTAACGTTACATAGGCCTATTTTCATTCCAAAATGGCGAAATTAGACAAAAGTAGGCTATATTAGTTTGCCTGATTATTTTTGTTATTCGTTTAACATTTATGGTCTAAAAAAAAAAACTGTCAATGAAGAAAAAATGAAGAACGCGCTGAATCATTATTCAATTTAATCATAATTTTTTAGGGGGGCTAGGCAGAAGTTTAGGGGCTAGGGGATTTGATTACACTATTTTTAGATAGCCCGTTGGGCAGGCTGGTTATGCATTTTGCATAACGGCTCGGTCGGCTTTTGTTGGAAATTTCCGGCAAACGAAATGTACTGTGTTTTCCATGAAACAAGGAATTAGGGCTTGGCGATATGGCCAAAAGATCATCTCTGTATTTTTTGGTTAAATGGCGATATACGATATCTCGGTACTTTCTACGTTTTTCTATTTGGATAAAGAAAATCAGTATTTATTTATTTAAAAAAAAAAAAAATGTTATTTCACATCCTGCTCAATGATATCCAAACAATGTTGATATTGAAGGATATGGTAACAAATATAGCTAGGGAATGTAATGTAGGCTAAAGCACAATCTAATTATATCAGCCTGCATTTGATTACCCCATTATAATGGTCACTTTAATAAAAACATAATAAAATTTTAATAAAATTCCACATATGGCACATTTATTGTCTACAACAGCAAATATTTTAGCAATATGTATATTTTAGTCAATTATTGCGCTACTATTCTATTGTGCGTCTGTTTGTCGCGCATGCGCGCGGCGGCGCTCGTTAACGGAAGTTTGAATTTTAGCGGAGATTCACTTGCAGAAGCTCGTCCTCTCCTGACAGTGAAATGGACATATTCAGGGGCGGATCTAGAAAAACTTTTATGGGGTGGCGACAGGGAGGCAGAAATTTTTGAGGGGTGGCAACATATGGCAGACGTATATACTGAATTTAATCACAGTTATCACTGTTGGATGAGAAATGGTATATAGGCTACACGCTACAAAAGGGCACAGACTGCCATTTACAAACTCATACAGACAAACTCAGTCTCATGGAATCAATGTCTTGCACTTCATATTAGGAATAAGCAGGGGTTAAATTGGGATTTATTATATGGGGGCCGGTGCTCTCCCTATGGGGGTCCGGGAGTATGCCATGGGATTTTTTTTTTTTTTTAAATAAACCATTAGATGACACTTTCTGGAGAGTTTTGTGCAAAGAAATGGATAAATTTAGTATTACATGATATGTGAAAAACTGCAAGGTTAAAAGCATATACTTTGCATTGTTGTAGTATCGACATTTAGCATTTACATTACTGTTAATAAGTCATCACTTGATTACACATTGTATTACCTTGTTATGATATATAGTGACCCATACAATGTGCCAAACATAAAGTGCCACATGAAGAGACAGTGCAGCATTTGACAGTAGCAACAGCTGAGAAGATTTGGGTCTGTGGTGACCAGGTCCACCTCACACACAACACACACTTCCTTCTCCCATTCTCTCTCTTTACTACTACAACACAGCCCACACAGCCTACTCTGCATCATTTCACATCCAGGTATGCACAAGTCACAAAAATTTGAATCAATCTATCCTTGTGGAAAGGTTGCTTGGTAGCTTAAAGTAGGTCTAGCAAGTCTTATATTTCTGTAATTCACACAAATCAAATACAAATATGCTGACTGAATAGATTGCTAGTTTATTTTGAGTAGCCAACTAGCAGTTCTCTTGGCAGTTTGCTGATAATCCGGTGTCTAAAGTAAAATGCTCAAAACATCTCCTGAGAAAAATCATCACATGGTCAACCTAGTCTTGGTTATTTAATTATTATTTAATTTAATCTTATTTTCCTTACCTTGTCATTCAAGGCCCAGGTCACTTTTTGTACATTTCTGGAACGTTTGCGCGCTTCCACATCCCGCGCAACTACGGATCTCCAAGGAACATTCATTACATATTGCTGCCGCGTACATTTATCCGTGTCACCTAGATGCGCGTGCGCGATCATGGTCGATTGACAACGAGATTAAGCCCCGGCCCAATTTAACCACTGGGAATAAGTGACCATACAATGTCATCTTACTTAATAGGAGATAGAAGTATGATAGAAATAAGGGGCATTATCACAGGAAAAACATTAAGGTAAGACACGGGTGATGACGAGTGGCAGATGTGTGAGAGTTCAAATCAAATCAGTCTCTTGCCGCTCTGACGTAATCTCGTGCTGCATTCACTGCAGTCGGACATTGGAGATTCGCGCTTGTAAATTGTCAAATTGTCCACAACTTTTATTTTGTTGCTGCCAACTGGGGTGGCAGCAGGGGTGGCAAGGCTTTCTTTTAGGGTGGCATTTGCCACCCCATGCCACCCCGGTAGATCCGCCCCTGGACATATTTGTTTGACTTTCTAACATTTACAGATGGAGAATATACCAGTGGAATGTAAGTTAAGCACTGAGGAAAGCACCACGTCTCAAACGTATTACAGCGCAAGTATTTATCTGTCAGTCAGCAACAGAGCATCAGACAGGGCAAACTGCTTTAAACTTGTTAACTATATCTTACCAGTTATTTTGAAGCGCTTAATATAAGCTTGTGTCATAGTATTTAGGACAAATTGTACTATGTTCTTTCACTGCAGGAGCTCACACTGCGTCCTCCGCTGTTTTTCAGATGTGCTCGTATCAAACTAATTTACTGTATCGAAACGCTATTGCCTCATTCCATATCGTTTAAAAAAATCGATATATTGTAGCCTACAAACTTGATATACCGCCCAGCCCTTCTAGGAAAGTCCTAGGGGGGTTGTTTAGTTGATAAGTCTCTCAATATACAATACAAAGTATACAATATATGTGATCATAATATGTAATGGATAATCCACGGCTAGCCATGCATTAAAGGATTTTAATGCACGACGTAGAGGCGAAGAACCACCCGACGCGAAGCGGAGTTGCCTCTACGTCGTGCATTAAAATCCTTTAATGCATGGCTAGCCGTGGATTATCCCGCTTATACCACGGTTATTTGCCAAGTTAAAAAGAAGTTAAAGTTGTAACTGATGTTTACAGTGTATTTTTTTAACAGACGTGTAAAAATGACGGTTATTTTCTTAAGTTACGGCTTGTTAGTTCTAGCACTCCGTCCGCTTTAAATAAAGTAGAGCCATCGGATTGCTTTTATTTGAATGAATTATCACATTTATTTAAATTCATTATTAAAAGAGAGAGACCTAGAACTGAAAGAGTCCCCTCGTTGCTTAAGCATATAGCTAACTTAATGATTCTTTAATGGATTTATTAAAATGATTTATGAATGACTGGCAACACTGACAGTGGCAAGGCAATCTTTAGTTGAACTAATCATGTCATTTATTTAAATGAATTATGTAGAGTGTGAAATAAAACCGGCATCTCTAACCACGATTACTATATAAAGACACATTACAATGTAATGTGATGTTTTATAGCCTACCTGCTCTGAGACACATCAAACTTGCAACACTGTATTCGCGTCCAGCGGTAGACTGAACAGAGGCAAACTCCCGCAATGTCTCATTTTAAAAAGAGAAACAGAGTAGGTCTCGACTCTCGAAATCACAATTGTTCTGTCTTTGGCGACAAAAATCACTAAAAGTGTTAACTGCCCATTTAGTTGTCTTTTTCGTATTGACCTCATCTTTGTCGTCTTCGATCTTATCTAGCTCTGTCGGTGTTAATTCTTTGTGCCGCTTTTTGTCATTCAACGTCTTCTCCAAGTCTTCTATTTCGTCTTGTGCCTGGGCCCATTTCTCAAAATTGCCATATTCACCATACAAATTAAACGATATGCAAAAATCATCCATTTAGCCTACCTAAATAAACGCTTTCATATGTGTCTCTCACTCTGTTTGCAAGTGTAACGTTAACTGTGTTACTATGGCTATCAATGTTTATAGTAGCGGATTAATTTCGAACTCTAATCAAACTGACTGGAACTACCTGTGCATTAAACGGTTTTACTGCACACCTTCCAGCCAATCAGAATCAAGTATTTAAACACCCCGTGGTATAAGCATAAATATATACTATTTATTAAAAACTGTTGATTAAGATATAGCCTATATATACACACACACATACATTTTCAGTCCAATGTTATATAACAAAAAGAGATAAACTACTATTCTTCTTTTAAATTACTTACTAAAGTAATACTGGGCTTAGAGGGTGACAAAGCAGCAGATCTAAAAGGTCAACTATGGCAAATATACCAGGGCACTACATTTAAGGCACTAGAAGACCAGTAAAAGCATGTGGAGGTCCTCTTTACCTGCACACTACAATGCCATGTTTTGGTTTCAATATTTAAAAAAATTCATATACATAATAAAATGAAATGTACACTACCGTTCAGAAGTTGAGATCTTTTAGTTGAGAAGTATTAATTTCTTTCCCAGCATTTTTAAAAATAAATTCTTACTAACGGCAAGCTTTTGAATGGTAGTGTATAATGCTACAAAAGTTTCTATTTCAGATCAATTTAATTATTTTGAACTTTCTATTCAGTCAAAAAATAACAAAATAAAAAAAATAAAAATTGTACACAACTGTTTTCAACACTGATAATAATCATAAATGTTTGTTGAGCCTCAAATCCTATTATGTTATTATTACTGTTTTTACTGTATTTTGGATCAAATCAATGCCGGCTTGGTGAGCAGAAGATACTTTTGAACAGTAGTGTACATCCAACAGAATGATTCTAGCTTTATTTACTAATGTAGTATTTCCCTAAAAACAACTGGATGATTGATGTGACACTGTGATAGTAATGTTTGTTCCAAAAGACTTGATTATATGCATTAAACTAGTTTATTAGATATTAAACATGTAAATTGTGACAAAATAGGCTGTCAGTCTGTGTGTTGGTGAGGATTTTTTAATGATTTCAGTACATATGATTTTTACATTTAAATCCAGTAGCTGGCGGCAAAGGACTGTTATGAGCGAGTAAGTCAGTCAGCAGACTATTCAACCATTTCAGTGAAAAAGGCTGCTTTATTCAGGAACAAACAATGCTATGGCTATCAATGTCAATCGTTGCTATTTCAAGAGTGAATCCCGCATAAATGCGGATGTAATTCCCAAAACTTTGCAGCGTGGCAGCATTGGTCCTAGCAAGTTTTATACAAATTCTGAATGGATATTAGAAAGCACACAACGAGCGCTCCCTTTATAATTACCAAACAGCTGTTAACTTACTTATCTTCATCGAGATCTCTAGCACTCCCGTAGAACCAGGCCTATAAATAATTGAAAAATTATTAACTTAAGCCTAAATGTTTCTAATTTATACAATGAATACAAAAGTCACGACATAGAGTGGATATATAGTAGAAAGATATATATAAAGAGAAAATTAGCCCTCAAAAAAAGAAGCTTTCTCTTCCCGACTGTGAGTGGAGATTTATTATTCTCCATTTTTTTAAATCTAAAATTAGCTTCACCAGTCCTGTTAACGATGTCATGCACACAGCACTCTTTAGATGTGGGGCGGGGCGTTTACATTTTCAAGGAAATAATTGTAAATAATTAATTCACGAAATTTACCGAATCCATTGCATGCATTTAATCAGATTTGCCATTATTATTTTTACTAAAATAAAAATATCTGAGGGACCCCCCTAAGTCTATTTTTTACTTCTTATGGGGGGTCCCTAATACCTTATGGGGGGTCCCGGATCCCCCCAACACCCCCCCTCAATTCGGGCACTGCTTTTACTGGCCCCGGGCCATCGGGCCATTACCTATGTCGAGCCCTGCTTGAGAATCGCTTTATTTGAGAAATATGTATCTGTTTATGGAAATTATGTTTGTGTAATAACACTCAAGACATATTGTTAATTTATATATCTTTATTCCTTTCCTTTTGTAGACCACACACGTACGCACATCTAAATATTAGTAATAAGTAAAGCCTGTGTACTGCTGTGTTGTGTACAGTCAAAGACTGCCAACAAATAAACCCCCTTTGCATGAAACTGATCTGAATCCAGTGTGTTCTGACCAACACCCCAAAATTAGATCTAAACCATCACCTAATACAGTCCACCCTTTCCAGTCCCTACTAATGAACACCATACATTCCATTATCTTACAGATACGGGATGTCAAGGCAATTGGTCTATAGCTTCCAGGTCTACTGGCATCTTTTCCTGGCTTCCTTATTGGAATTATTATAGCTTCCTTCCAACTCTCTGGTATTACTCCCTCTATCCACACTCTGTTGTACAACATCAATATTTTTTCCATACCTTCTACACTTAAATGCTTCATCATACAATAACATACTTCATCTTTCCCTGGAGCCGTTTGTCCTGCTTTTTCTAATGCCCTTTTCAACTCTCCTATTCTAAAGGGGACATTCTGTCCATTCTCCATACTACTTTTCCTACCCAAAGCCTCCATATTTTCAGATTTTGTTTTCTCTCTACCTCTTCTACCTTCTTCCTGCAAATTATTTGAGTCATGTATCTTAACAAACGTCTTTGCCAATAACTCTGCCTTTTCCCTATTTGTTACTGCTGTCTCATTTCCCTCAAACAGAACCGGATAACTCCATTCCCTCCTGTCCCCCCCCCCCCATCTTTTTAATCATCCCCCACACTTCCCCAACCTGAGTTGTGTTTCCAATAGAATCACAATACTCCCTCCATTTTAATCTTTTTGCCTGTCTTATTGTCCTTCTTACTACAGCCTGTGCTTGCTTGTATTGAATCAAATGTTGAAAATTATGAGTTCTTTTAACTAGTTTAAATGCCTTGTTTCTATTTTTCACTGCTTCCTTACATTCATTATCCCACCATGGTACTACTTTCTGTCTTGTTCTGCCTTTGCTTTTAGGAATTTATTCTATTGCAGCCAATATTATACCTTGCTTTAATTTCCTGTCCATTGTTTCTATGTTCATCTCTTCATGGATCTGACTTGAATATCTATCACTTACCTTAATAAATTTCTCCCAATTAGCCTTCTCAAAAATCCATTTCCCCCTGTATTCTCTATGCCCAGTGGTATTTCCATATTTATCTTGCATCAAATTGGATAATGATCACTCCCTATAGTTCCTTCATGATACACTGACCACTCACATAATGATGCCATAGAACCTGATACCAAAGTAAGATCAAGCACAGATTCTTTTCCTGTATGAACATCTATCCTCGTGTTACTTTCATCATTTAAGCATACTAAAATTCTTTTCATCAAGTAACTTTTCTACCTCCTGCCCATTTGTATCTGTTCTATCACTACACCATAATGTGTTATGTCCATTAAAATCTCCACACCAACTATATTACTACTATCCTGGCCTTCTTTCTCTTCCAACTTCATCAATTCTAATTTCTTACACGGATTATAATAATTCACAACCGTTACTTCTTTCTTTGCCCATATTTTCACTACCACATACTATTGTTCTCTTCCTACCCCTAAAATCCTGTAAGGAATGCCCTGCTTTGTAAAAGTGACACATCCCCCTCCTACCCCCTCTATCCTATCTTGCCTCACATTTACATACCCATGTAGAACAAAATTCAATTTTGGATTTAACCAGGATTCTTGTATACACACAATGTCAGGTTTTTCCCCTCTACTAACTATAAACTGTTTAAAATCTTGCCCATTAGCTATCAAGCTTCTCGCGTTCCACTGAAAATTAAAATGATTAGTATAAGACCTATCAACCCAAACATGCTATCTCTTGACTTGACTGTACACTAAGTTCATCTCTAACTTCTTCCCACCTTAATCCTATCATATCCAAATGATGCACTGCAGCTTTTACTATGACCTGAATCCGTTCAGTTTTAGATTTGATCTCATATGTTGCATTTATCACTCCTGCAATGAATGTCACCATCTCCTTCTTCTCTACCTATGCCTTCTTCTCGTCTAGCTGTTTTCTCCCCACCACTTGCTCTTTACTACATCCTCCCTCCTTATGCGTCTCATTCTCTCCTGCCATCTTAACTGCCTCAGCATACGATACTTTTTCCTTTACTCGAATTTGTTGTACCCTCACTTCTTTCTTCAACACCTCACACCCCCAATATGCAACACTGTGATTACCTCCACAATTACTACACTTGGGACTCACTCCTTCTCCACACTTTCCATATTCATGATCCCCCCCCCACACCTAGCACATTTCCTCTTTCCTTTGCATACTTTGGCTATATGTCCAAACTCCTGGCATTTGAAACATCTCATAGGTTTTGGTATGCATTCCCTTACGTAATATCTCACAAAACCGCAGTAAACCTCCTTTGGTATCTCCTTTCTTTCAAACTCTACCAAAACAGTTTCACTCTCAATTTTCTCTATTCCTCTTGTCATTCTTATAACACTCTTAACTGATCCCTCCCTCACTTTCAAGTTTCCCATTAGCTCCCTCATACTGACATTTAGAGGAACTCCAGATATCACCCCTTTACTACTATTAATTCTTTGTTCTCCAACTTTAACAACCTTAGATACTTTAATTTTTCCAACCATAATCATCTTCTTTGCTTTTACCACTTGTTCTTCACTACTACACCCTATTAGCAAGTTTCCATCTCCTAATACTTTTGCATGATTTACTTCCCCTACTTGCCCTAGAATAATTTTTGTTAACTTCAATGGATCAATTTTCTTTACTCCCCCTTCCCCCTCAAATCTTACCACTACATTAATCACTCCTGTCTTTGGATTCTCCCTCTCACTTTCTCCACCCTCATTTTCTGTTTCACTTAAACTACCTGTATTTTTCTTTCTCTTAAACCTACCTGCTTCCCTGTTCTCTTTCCGTCTTACCACCTCTTTCTATTCTTTTACTCCCCCCTCATCTATGTAATTTCTCTCTTCCTCATTAAACTACCGTTACTATCATCTGTCTCCCTCCCTGCCATTCTATCTGAGTTCGCAAGGAACCCCGCAGAACTATCGTTCCGGACCTATACAGGCCGTCGGTCAATAGTCCTGCACAGTGTTTCCCACAAAACTCAATTCTAAGCACGAGCTCACTGAAACTCCGGGTGTAAACAATCTTCTCTCGTGTTTGCCTTGTCGACCGTGTTTGTGTTCTCGCGCCATGAACATTCAGTGAAGATCTTCAGTCTTTATGGGTGCTTCTCAATATCCCTCCTCGTCTCCTCGCTCCTCTGTCCTCCATCCTATGACCCGGAAACCGATCGAGCTCAGCCATCTTGAAGGACATCTCAAATCTCTAATTGCACCGCGAGGGGTCGAGGATCGAGGAGGCTTTCAGAGGAGTCATGAGCGAGGATACACGGGTGTATCCTATGCGGAAGAGTTTTATCGACTAAACGTGACACACGTATCAATTCTCCTCCCCCTTCACATCATTATAATCTGTTTTAATTTATACTTTACCTTTGCAGTTTACATAAACCACACATTACACATTTCAACAGGGTATCTTGCTTTATTATTATTTATTATGAATTTCTTAAACAATCTTCAACAACATGAGGGCAGATACTTTGAGTGCTGCTGATGACGCTGTGAAGTGACGCTCAAGTGATCAAGTATTCCAATGTTTTAAAAAAGCTGTCATTCGATTCCTCCGTCCTCATTTACTTTCCTTGCGGCCTTCCCTCGCGTCCTACAGGGAGTGGAGCTGAGACGCGAGGAAAGGAAACGAGAAAAGGAAAGAGGATGCACAAATAAGAAATGAGAAGCACCCTATGACTTTCATCAGGAAGTGACACACTGGCAATGAAACCAGTTTCATCCACGAGATGGCATCAAATACTTACAAAAATGAACAATTAATCAGTTTCTCTCTCTTTCTGATCTCTCAGTGATTGAGACTATTTCATTCATACTATAAGTCAATCTTAAAAACTCACTTTCACATCAATCTACTATTTCCATGTTATTTTATTAGGCTTTGCACTCAGTATCAGTGGCTAAAATTAAAATCTATTTGTAATGTCTCCATTTGCCTTCAACGCAAGTAAATTGTACAGATGAGAATGTGTGCATTCATCATGCTTCTCAATTTGACCCTTTTCAAATTTCCAGGTTTCTCAGAAACGGAAGTCGTCATATTGGTAAACTCCTAGCGGAGAGACAACATTAAATTCAAATTTCTGTGTTCCCATTTGCTCAAATAGCAGAAGAAAAACTCCACAATTGTGTTTTCACAACTTTCAAAAAGATGGGGAAAAAATGAGAGAGAGAGAGAGAGAGAGAGAGAGAGAGAGAGAGAGAGATTGATAACGGCAGTCAGACGAGAAAAATGTCAACTTTACCGCCAGTCACTCCCACAGAAGATATATTAGAAAAACCATAGTAACTTTTTTTTTTGTCATTTGTTACAAAGGTGATATAATACAAAGTATAGTGTTATAAATGTACATACATTATTAAAAAAAAAACACTTTTCAGGATTTGAGATGCTGATGACCGTTAAAATGCGTCATCACAGTCTTTGAAAAAGGTCCATATCAGTGAGACTAAAGGAGGCTGAGTCTGTGTACACGGTAAGGCTTCAAATTATGCGCAGTAGTGCAGATGTGGGCATTTGAATATGTTTGATTTATTGAAATTGCTGTGGTGGATTAGAAATGTTTTTGTTATGAAACCTGGTCTCTGTTTGAATAGTAAAACAACGCAATTAAGCCATTAATCTCATATCTTGCCGGTATGTGCTAGCAGGTGTTTCAAAACCAGATGCATTAATATAGTAACCTATATAGAATCAACCTTTATAAATAGAAAATATTGGGAAACGCTAGTTACGTATGTAACTGTGGTTCTGTGAATTCCGGATGACCGCCAGAGGCAGTGCAAAGCACTAGTGGATAATTGCTGCGCCAGCTAGATAGAGAAGAATATAACAACAAAGTCACGTCATGACGCAGACCGAGACGCGAGGATATAACCCACAGCGACTCGGTGCCCAGCCTCAGAATGCTTTCTCGCGCATTCCGAGTGACGAAGGACTCTGGCGGTCATCCGGAATTCACAGAACCACAGTTACATACGTAACTAGTGTTCCGTTTCATTCCTACTGACCGCCAGAGGCAGTGCAAAGCACTAGTGGATGACGCATATCAACACGGTCATGAGGAATGCCACCCACCTGCAAACATCAGGGTTGCTCCAGAAGGACTGCAGAGCTCACATCATGGGAAGCAGCCACGTTAACCCTGTTAAACCGCGCGAAGGTACATGGAAAAGACCAGGTAGCAGCTTCCCAGACATCCGCCAAGGAAACTCCACGTAAAGTGGCCCAAGACGAAGACACGGCCCTAGTGGAGTGACAAGTAACACCCCCTGGTAAGGGCTGATGAGATTTATTATATGTCAACTTTATCGTCTCAACAATCCAGCGTGATAATCTCTGATTGGACAAAGGTGCACCCTTGCGTACCTCACCATAACAGACAAATAACTGATCCGTCCGTCTAAAAGAAGCGGTAGACTTAACATAGCACTTTAAAACTCGTACAGGACACAGAAGATGAGACCTCCCCCCATCTTTATCAGAGTGATTGAAAGGCGGCTGAAAAGCAGCCAGATGAATAGACTGATTCACAAATTGTGGTAACAAAACTTTAGGGAGAAAGGCTGGATTAGGCCGAAGAATGACCCCAGACTCCTCTGGTAACCAGCGTAAACACAATTCACTCACTGACAAGGCATGAAGTTCACCAACGCGTTTAGTGGAAGCAACGGCCAACAAAAAAGACACTTTTAAGGACATCCACTTAATATCTGCAACAGCTAACGGCTCAAATGGTGGTGTACAAAGGCACTCTAGAACAAGCGGTAAATCCCACACAGGAAAGGGAGTAGAACGAACGGGCTTTAAACGCCTTGCTCCCTTTAGAAAACTAGCAACAAGGTTATGAGACCCAAGGGAAGCACCAGCAACCGGGTCATGATAAGCAGATATGGCAGCAACATAAACTTTTAAAGTGGAGGCCACCCTGTTGTCATCAAATAGATGCTGCAAGAAACTCAAAACTGTCGGCATAGTACAGTGAACTGGGTCAATTCCTTGATCCCCACACCAAGAAGAAAATATCCTCCAACGAGCAGCATAAAGTTGTCGCGTCGAAGGAGCCCTAGCGTTGCCGATAGTGTTCACTACTGCTGGTTCACAATCCATTAACTGTGATCTGGACCCAAGGGCCAAACCCAGAGCTGAAGACGAGTTGGATCTGGGTGCCAAACACGGCCGTGCATCTGAGAAAGAAGGTCCCGTCTGGTGGGAAGCTGCCATGGTTCGCCTTGTAACAGACTCAGAAGAAGAGGAAATCATAGCCTGGATGGCCATCGAGGTGCCACTAAAAGTATAGTGCCACTTGTATAGGAATATACGACGTAACGTTTCCCATAGAAGTGGAAATGGAGGGAACGCATACAACAGGCAACTCGGCCACTTGTGGGCTAATGCATCCTGTCCCAATGGGCTGGACGTCTCGGTTCTCGCAAACCACCAGCAGCAATGAGTGGTCATTTCCGATGCAAACAGGTCGACCTCTGCCTTGCCAAACCATCGCCAAATCAACTGTACTACATCCGGGTGAAGTCTCCATTCCCCCGGGAGCAGCAGATCCCTGGACAGAGCATCCGCCACTTGATTGTCCAATCCCGGAAGATGAACTGCCCTTAATGAGGCCAGTCAGCCCTGAGACCTGGTGCCACCCTTATGATTCAAATGAAAGACCGTCAACGTGTTGTCGGACCGGACAAGCACATGACGACCCATCAGGTTTGGTAAGAAGCGTTGTAGAGCTAAGTACACTGCCTTCAACTCCAGGACGTTGATATGTTCTAAGGCTTCCCTGGGTGACCAGTGACCACCAATTCCCCTCTGGTTCCATGTTGCCCCCATCCTATTAGTGAAGCATCGGTCGTGATCACTTCCCGAAGGGAGGGCACCACCCCTAGAGGCACACCAGCTTTCAGAAATGTTACCTTTTTCCAGGGTTTCAATGCACAGGCAGGCGAAACAACAATCATGCAATGGCGATGTCTCGCTGAATCTAGCCCTAAGCTGTTGCTCCACCTCTGAAGAGGCTTGAGGTGAAGCAAGCAAAAGGGGATCACGGATGTGGTGGTGGCTAACATCCCCATTAGTTGCAGAAGGACGCCATAAGGAATTTTTTTTCCTTTGACCGAAACGAGTCAGTAACTGACAAATATTGTCTGTCCGTGCGAGAGACAATGTGGCAGACATTTTGATTGAATTGAGTGTTATTCTTATGAAGGTTACGGTCTGTTCTGGGACCAGATGACTCTTTGTGTCGTTCACAGTAAGGCCCAACCTCTGGATATGCTCCAGCACAATCCTGATGTTGTGTAACGCATGTCGTCTTGTCGGGGCACAAAGCAGCCAATCGTCTAAATAGGCAGAATCCTCATGCCCTTGGACCAAAGAGGAGACAGGGCTCATGCATCTTGTGAAAACACGAGGAGCCAGAGATAGACCGAATGGTAGAACTCTGAACTGATAGGCTTGATTCTGAAAGCGGAATCTTAGGAACTACCTGTGTTGAGGAGCAACGGGAACATGGAAGTAAGCGTCCTTCAAGTCCACGCTCACAAACCAGTCTCCTTTCGTCACAGATCGAAGAACGTAGACTGTGCGTAACATTCGGAAAGGAAGAGACTTCAAGAACACGTTTAGGCGTCTCAGGTCCAGAACTGGACGAAAACCGCCATCTTTCTTTGGAACAAGGAAGTACGTGGAATAAAACCTGTCCCTCTGACTGAGGGGAAGAACTTTTTCTATGGCTCCTTTCAGTAATAGTGAATAAATTTCTAAGGAAAGGGCCATTGAACTAGTTACATCTTTGACAACTGTCGGAAAGATTCCTGAAAACTTGGGAGGCCGGCGTCGGAATTGCAGAGTGTATCCCCTGCTCAAAGTCGCCAGAACCCAGGGGTCGGACACTGAATTTTCCTTAGGATCAGTAGGATCAGTTTCCTTATCAGGTCAACATATGATGTTCTCCCATCACCACAGAACCTAAACCTCTGGGTAGGAGAGGATCCCTCTTGTCCTTTGTGTTCATCCCCTGCCACATTAAGGCACATTTTGACAGGATGTAAGGTGGCTCTTAGCCAGGGTCGGTTTACTTGGCGCCATGACCAAGTACTCCGATGTTTGGCTTTAGCATTGGAAGACAAGCGTAACATGACCAATAAGTTGCCACCTGTTCTGGCAAAACATTACACACAGAAGACAATATTCCTCCGCCCAGGCGAGCAACCACCAAGAAAAGGTGTTAAAACCAATTCTCACCCAGGACAACTGGAAGCTGCTAGGGACTGGAAAATGCTGGCTGATCTTGATCAACGGCTTATTTTTCCACCCGAGATTGCCACCACTAACCTCCGACCAGATATTGTTTTGTGGTCTGGATTAGCACGCATTGTTCAACTAATAGAGTTAACAGTGCCATGGGAGGATGCTGTAGATGAGGCATATGAGAGGAAAAAACTGCGGGATGCTCAGCTGGCCACTGAAGCAGAACAGCGAGGATGGAGAGTCCGGGTTTATCCAGTGGAAGTGGGTTGTCGAGGATTTTTGTCACACTCCACAACCCGGTTCCTTAGAGACGTCGGATTCAGTGGCCAAGAGTTGCGTCGCACAGTAAAGAACTTATCTTAAGCAGCTGAGAGGAGCAGCAACTGGCTGTGGTTGAGACAGAAAGATTCTGGCTGGCTGTGTACAGGCCGCCACGCTGCGGTTTCGAAAAAGTCTTGAAAATTTGAAGAGTCTGTTGGTTATTTGTATAGTTTGCATAGTAATTACAGTTATTACGTTCCTGTGTATTTTGCGTGAATGAGGATTGGTGTTTGGACAGATATTGTGTTTTGCGGTAGTATGCCATACGGAACCGTTGCCACTGACCGCTTTAACGTCCGCAGTGGGGCTCGACAGCCTTAGTCAAACGGGTTGGCGCGTATGGTCGGGTTGTGGAGAGGTTGAGAGATAGTGGTTAGGTCACATGTGAACTACGAGGAAGGAGCAACCTCAGCAGCAGGAGGGAGGTAAAGGTCAGTAAGCTGGGCTGAGTTGAGTGGGGGACGGAGGGGGGTGACTCTGGGACGCCAGAGTCACTGTGTTGTGGGCTAGTCGACGAAACACTGAGGACGGAAGGTGCCCACTTGAAGACCCTAGAGATGTCCCCTACTCTGCTAAATCCAGACGGTTTTCATGAGGGAACCGCACTGTGGTTGCAGCCGTTGTGTGTGCTGACGCGCAAATATTAACACCAGAGATTCACATCACTATTTGGAAAGAAGCGTAAATGGATGGAGAAGTATAGGTTACTGTAAAACTACGTCTTAGTTGGTGCTTATCTTGGCAAAAGCCGAGTACAAATCAGCATGAAGTTTTAACATCTACTCTCGTGTAATGGAAGTCATAATCCCAGTAATGGAGATGCTGCACAGTGAAACGACCGACCGCCGGCCCCAACGCTTCAGGGTTTTTGCCCTCTGCCTTTAGGACCCGTGGGGGGGCGCTGACGTTGTCTCCCCTGCTGGTGGCGGTGAAAAGGGCGACGTCCCTGGGCCTCCTAGCCCCCTCTATGTCGCTGTGGAGCCTGAAGCTGAACAATGTTCTGCTGTCGCACTAGATGCTCTGAGCCCGGATAGCGTGGGTGAGCCGGAGTCAGAGGCATTCTAAAAGGTGGTGCTCGTGAAACCTGAGTCAGTTGTCTGAGCCTGAGTCAGGATGCCTTTATTCACATAAAATTTATATATCCTGATCGATTGCTCCTGACTGCCTAGCTGCCTGCTGTTTTATGTTTGCTTCGAGGCTGTAAGCTCCGTCTAAGCCTCGTATTAGCTTTGTATTTCTTTCTGTTTTGAACCATCATTTACTACCATTTCTAGTTGTTTATACTACTAAATACAGCTTAGACAACATCTCAGATTAACCTGACATCGCTAGCTTCCGTTATTGTTAGCACAACACGCTAGTAACTCGCTAGCCTGTTAACGCGCCACCCGTGCGTTCAGTTATTTATTTATTTTTCTCTCGCGCGCCCGCGCCTCTGAGTTCATAAAAAGCCCAGGTGAGTAAGAATCAGTCAACAAACACGGTGAGTAATGTCTTGTCCTGTTATTGTCACCTGCACTTCATGTTACATGTTTAGCATAGCCTTCCCCATCGGCAATATAGGGTTTATATGTGATAAATGCAAGGAGACAGTCAGGCTGACGGAGAAGATTTCAGAATTAGAAACACGCATCCAAACTTTTATTGAGGATAGTAAGTGTGCTAGAGCTTTAGATACTATTTTGGATGCGCCTAGCATAGCGAACTCTTTACATGATTCGGTTCCGGCTGAATTATTGCCTGTGCAGCAAGGCAAATGGGTGACGGTCAGGGATCGCTCTAGTCGCGGATAAAAAAACCACTCCGATTGCCATAACAAATCGATTTGCCCCGCTCAGTGAAACACTGACTGAGAATTCTGTTGATTGTGCCCTGGTAATTGGCGATTCTATTACACGGAACGTGAAAATAGGGACACCAGCCAACATAGTCACATGTTTGCCGGGAGCCAGAGCGCCTGACATCAAAGCAAATTTAAAAGTGCTGGCTAATGCTAATCGTAAATTCTCTAAGATTGTTATTCACGTCGGCACTAATGATGTTCGACTCCGCCAGTCGGAGATCACCAAAAGTAATATTAAAGATGTGTTTGAACTCGCAAATACGATGTCAGGCACTGTAATTTGCTCTGGCCCCCTTCCTGTTCGAAGGAGTGATGAGATAGTTAGCAGATTGTCATCACTCAATGGCTGTCTGTCTAAGTGGTGTCCGCAAAATAATATAGAATTCATAGACAATTGGAAAAGTTTTTGGGGCAAACCTGACCTGTTGAAAAGAGATGGTATTCATCCCTCCTGGGATGGTGCTGCTCTTCTCTCTAGTAATTTGGCTCATAGTCTTAGAGACAAAACATGACAATCTGGGGCTCAGGTCAGGAAGCAGACAAACTGGCTAAACCGACCGTCTGCTAGCGGCCTCGCATCACCAAGGTCAGATAAATCCCATCACATAGAGCCTCTTTCACCTAGATATCATCATATAGAGACTGTGTCTGTTCCCCGAATTTGGAAATCCCAAAACATCCAAACCGATCTAAGGTTAAAAATGTAATTGATATTCAACAAATAAAAAATAGATATAATACAGATGAGCAAACAATAAAGCTTGGGTTGCTGAATATTCGATCCCTTACTTCAAAAGCGCTCATAGTTAATGATATGATTTCAGATTATAACCTAGATGTGCTGTGTATGACAGAAACCTGGCTAAAACCAAACGATTACATTACTTTAAATGAGTCCACCCCCCATGATTACTGTTATAAACATGAACCTCGCCTGAAAGGCAAAGGGGGAGGTGTTGCTGTAATTCATAGTAATATTTTCAAAACCACTAAAAAATCTAGTTTTAAATATACTTCTTTTGAAGTGTTGGGGCTTAATGTAAAAACATATAATGTAAACAATAAATCATGTTTGAGAATTCTGCTGGCTACTGTATACAGGCCACCAGGGCACCATAAAGACTTTATCAAAGAATTTGCTGACTTTCTATCAGAATTAGTATTGACTGCAGATAAAGCTCTAATTGTTGGTGATTTTAATATACATGTAGATAATGAAAAAGATGCAATGGGATTGGCATTTAAAGACATTCTTAACTCTATTGGAGTTAGACAACACGTGTCAGGACCTACTCATTGTCGTAATCATACTCTAGATCTAATATTATCACATGGAATAGATGTTGATGCTGTTCAAATTTGAGGCTTTAAAAGCTGCTAGATCTGCTTATTTTTCAACCCTGTTAGAAGAAAATAAACACAATACTAGGTATTTATTTGAAAAAGTGGCTACACTAACGAAAAAGAAAGCTTCAAGCCCAGAAGTTTCCAAGAAACACAGCAGTAATGACTTTATGAACTTCTTCACTTATAAGATTGATAATATTAGGGACAAAATTATAACTATGCAACCGTCTACTACAGTATCGCATCAGACAGTGCAGTGTAGTCTCCCTGAGGAAAAATTTGATTCATTTGTTGCTATAGGAGAGGAAGAATTTTGCAAACAAGTTAAATCATCTAAATCGACAACATGTATGTTAGACCCTATACCGACTAAACTATTGAAAGAGATGCTTCCAGAAGTCATAGATCCTCTTCTTAACATCATTAATTCGTCTTTGTCTCTAGGATACGTACCAAAAACCTTTAAGCTGGCTATGATTAAACCGCTTGTTAAAAAAACGCAACTTGATCCTACAGAATTAGTCAGTTACAGGCCGATCTCAAATCTACCTTTTCTATCAAAGATATTAGAAAAAGCAGTATCCTCACTGCTGTGTTCCTTTCTTGAAAAAAATCATATCTGCGAGGATTTCCATTCAGGATTTAGACCGCACCATAGCACTGAGACAGCTCTCATTAGAGTCACAAATTATTTGCTCTCATCATCCGATCGTGGTTGTATCTCTCTATTAGTATTACTTGATCTTAGTGCTGCATTTGACACCATTGACCACAACATTCTCTTAAATAGACAAGAAAACTATGTTGGCATTAGTGGAATTGCATTAGCATGGTTTAAATCATATTTATCTGACCACTATCAGTTTGTAGCAGTAAATGAAGATATGTCTTATCGATCACAAGTTCAGTATGGCGTACCACAAGGCTCAGTTCTCGGACCGCTGCTTTTCAATCTGTACATGCTACCTTTAGGATATATCATTAGGAAACATGGAATTAGCTTTCACTGTTATGCTGATGATACTCAGCTCTATATTTCTTCCAAACCTAATGAAACACACAAATTCACAAAATTATCGGAATGCATAGTTGATATGAAAAATTGGATGACTAGTAATTTCCTACTACTAAATTCTGAAAAAACAGAGATTCTAATTATTGGACAAAAAACTTCCACACGTAATAACCTAGAATACCGTCTAACACTTGATGGCTGCTCTGTTAAGTCTTCTTCATCAGTTAGGAAACTGGGTGTGCTCTTTGATACCAATCTTTCATTTGAAAGTCACGTGTCTAGTGTCTGTAAAACCGCATTTTTCCATCTTAAAAATATATCTAAATTACGTCATATGCTCTCATTGACAAATGCGGAACAATTAGTTCATGCGTTCATGACATCAAGGCTAGATTATTGTAATGCTCTGCTAGGTGGTTGCCCTGCACGCTTAAACTACAGCTAGTTCAAAACGCAGCCGCTAGAGTTCTTAACAGAACCAGGAAGTACGACCATATTAGCCCGGTTCTGTCAACACTGCATTGGCTCCCTATTAAACATCGTATAAATTTTAAAATATTGCTGATTACTTACAAAGCACCTAATGGTTTAGCTCCGCAGTACTTGAGTGAGCTCTTGACGCATTATACTCCTTCACGTCTATTGCGATCTCAAAGTTCTGGTCAGTTGATAATACCTAGAATATCTAAATCGACTGCTGGCGGTAGATCCTTTTCCTATTTAGCACCAAAACTTTGGAACAATCTTCCTAACATTGTCCGGGAAGCAGACACAGTCTATCAGTTCAAAGCTAGACTAAAAACACATCTCTTTGACCTAGCATTCACATAACACTCTATAGACTTCTATAATTCAATATTAGGCTGCTTAGATTAGGTCAGCCGGAACTGGGAACACTTCCCTTAAATCCTGATGTACTCGTTACATCATAAGAAGAATGGCATCTACGCTAATTTTAGTGTCTTTGTTTATCCCGAGGTTTTCCCGCAGCCTGCCTGATCCAGGCTGTTTCCAGATCTGACGAAGGACCTTCGCCTGGACCCGATGACAATGCAGTGCTGAAGTGCCAACTAGCCTCTCCCTATGGAGGATCTCTATACCACTCTACAGATAAAGCCTAGTGGAATTTTTCGGTTCTCGTACCTACCCGAAGTGATAAGATAAGATAAAATAAAATTCTGCATCAAAATTTATAGACAAGACAAGTAGTTTGTTTAGGCATGGTTTGTGAGGAATTACAGACCTGCGCACATGTGTTCAAACGCACATAACTATGGAATCAATTCTGTGAACGCATCAATTCTGATGCGCATGTGAACGCCATCAGCGTCTATCACAGGTTCACATTTAAAGTCTGTTTAGAGAGAACTGTCTCGTCTTAGCGGCCCCTAATTTAATAACAAAAGATCATTTAGACGGAAGTGAATCAATCAAAACTAACTTTAGCTGGAAAAAACATTATTCAAGAACCACTATAAAACTAAACCAATCTCTGTTACCTTAAATTAAATGTTTATCTCTGTAAAGCTGCTTTGAAACAATCTACATTGTTAAAAGCGCTATATAAATGAGGATGACTTGACTTGAGTTGTCGTGTGGCTTCTGACAACTTCATTCTCTTCTCCAATACCTCAGAAACATTGGGGCCAAAAAGATGTCCTGGTACAATTGACAGTTCTCTCAGTGTCTTCTTACAATCTTCAGGTAACCTTGCCTGAGCAAGCCATACCTGACGGCGGGCTGTTAGAAGAGTCGCTGAAAGTGTCCCAAGTTCCCGAGTCACATGACCCATAGTCAACAGAGCCGTCTGTAAGAACTGAAATGTAGAAGCGTCAACGCTCGCTGACTCTAATGTATTATTGCAGGCATGAAGCAGCTGGTAGATAGTATTCTCAGCTCGAGTTATATAGGCTACCGACTCGTATGCCTTCTTCAATAAAGTGTCAGTACGTCCACATTGCGCACTCAGGCAGCGTACATTGCCTCTTAGAGCCTCTTCTGGTGATACCACCAGAGCTGCAACCGGTTGTTCAATTTCAGGCCCCGTCCTACCCAAATGGAGTCAGCCTCAGCCATTGCGGCAAGAGTGCGGGCTGTCTTTGACCTCCTCCTAGGCACATTGGGACTGGTAAGTGCACTAGAGAATTCTGTCACAAAATCCTTACACGGCGGCATTGTGAACATTTCTATCAGCAGCTTGTCTGAAGAACACATTGGTTTGAATGGGTTGGACAGGTGATTTGTCAAGACCCAAACTAGCCACCACCATCTGCAGAACAGATAATTCATCGTCTGGAGCAGATGGGCCTGCGCCCGATGAATGTACAGACCCACCGCTCGAACCACCTGTAGCATATAGGTTAGAAGAAACATCGTTTGGGAGGGTGGGTTGTATAGCAGGTGAAAATGTGAATTAGACGCGATCATGGAGAGAGCGTCAAAATCTACAGCATGTGGGGGTTGGAAATCACTCTCATCCACTAGTGTGTTCTCAGTATGTGGGGCCGACACTGGAGGTTGAAAAGACTGAAGAAGATGTTTCATCTCCATCATTTCTGAAGAGAGAGAAGCTACAGTCTTCGATAACAAGTGTTCTGAAGTGTCTTTCTGTAGTTCAGATTTCTTCTTGCTCGGCGGAGCGCCAGCAGCTGCTGACGCGCGACGCTTTTGAGCGCATCGCGGCTGTTGTGCCAGGCTAATAGGCGAGTTAATGTCTAACTCAGCGAGGTGAAGCTGTCTCTCTGACATCGGTAGCATACTACAATGCAAACACAGATCAGTCAGAGCCTCCTTCAAATGTTGAGCGCCTAAACATGATGGGCATCGATTGTGTCCGTCGTCGGGAAGAAGCGAGTTCGGACACAACTTGCAACTTGAAACGGAGATGAGAGAGCTATGATCCATGACTCCGTAAATAACACGTCATCGGTTAGTACCGTAGGCACTTAAAACTGTAATAACACCCACGGAGCAGTTCGAAAAAATCTTCGGATAGTCTTCGGAATCTTCGGAAACGCTCACAAGTAACTTACGTCAAGTCTGCCTTTGGATAGAACCGCGAGGCATTCAATGACTAGCACAATGGTGAGTATGCAATCAATCTAAGATATTTATATATATATATATTTATTTATATTTATATAAAACAGATATAACGTTATAGGTTTGCGGTGAACGCAACCTAAGCGCGGTCGAAACCAGCCACCGGTAGTACCGTGAAGCACAGAGTATCGCCGACACAACAACAAAATCGTATGCACTCACGTAGTGAAGAAAAATAATCCAAGATATCCGTCCTGATGATAGTGTAGAGCGCGCTGTCACAGCTTGGGCGGGCGAATCCTCGCAACTCAGGTAAGCTGCACGGGACAGCGTGAAAAACAAATGACCTATCAAAAGCGAGAAAGCGAAAGAGGCTGGGCACCGAGTCGCTGTGGGTTATATCCTTGCGTCTCGGTCTGCGTCATGACTTTGTTACATTCTTCTCGATGTATCTAGCTGGCGCAGCGATTATCCACTAGTGCTTTGTACTGCCTCTGGCGGTCAGTAGGAATGAAACAGAACATTGTGTGCTCCATTGTAAGATGTAGGCTAAGTTCGTGCGTAATGATGTTAACGACTGATTTATAAAGTTAATCGGCATCGTCATAGAAGTTGTTCTGATTTGTGCGCGATTAGACAAAACAATTTAAAAAAACAAGATAATTTACCGACTGCTTGCGTGAACCTAAATATGAAAGTTTTAAACCACTTTTGCGAGTAAGTGGTTTAGAGAGCACACCCACACAGGATGGTTCTCCTCTCCATCTTCCGTCTAATGTTACCAAACAAAACTTTTTCTTTCGATTTTGTTCCGAACATGTAATGGCGTCCAGTTCAGGTAAGAATCAAATCATATCTAATAAATGCTGGCAAATATGTTGGTACAAGTAAAGGCCTGCTTTACGGAAATGCGTTTTCCTTTAATCTAATAAAGCAACGTGTACTTTTTCCTTTGAAAATGCAAAGCAAAGTTTGTCACTATGGGAAATCAGACGATATCACAATTTTCAGTAAAATTTAATTACAAATGAACAACTTCAAATGTTTTACCATTTTATCTCCACAACACTCATATACATAGGGCTAGTATTTTGTAATTGATTTATAATATTGTAACTATATTGTAAAATTAAGCAGATACATTTTTTTAAAACGTTTTGAGTGTTTTTTAGAATAAAAAGGGTTACAAAGACCCGCCCACTCATTTGCCACCAAAAAGCATTTCGAAAATAAACATATTTATCCATCAATATACAACTAATCTTCTGATAGATATGAGCATATACTGCAGCCATTCCAGACAGTATATAAATCTGACACAAAAACAGAAAATGCAAATATATTGATAGTGTCTTTTATTTTCATTTTTTTTTCTTTTTTTTTTTACACTTGTCAATATTGTATTCAATTGTTGCTTTGTTTTATGTGCAGGAAGCAGAAGTCTGCAAAGACAAAGCAAAGATTTCCCCCCGACAAGGAAGCCAATAACATGACTAGTGTTAAAAAAAAAATATATATAGTACAGATGTAAATTGTATTGAAAAAATTTAATTTGTCATTTACTTATCCCCATTGCATTCAATTCCCAAATTATTTCCTAGCAGGCGATAAACTTTTGTTTTAAGAAAGAGAGAATATAAATACTGAGGTGGATTAATAAATGTTATTTTTGTGTGAATTATTTTAATTTTATTAAATAAGATAATTGAATTTGGTAAAAGAATTTGTATTTTTTTTTAATTGTGAATGTTATTTCATTTGCAGTTAAAAGAGGACAGCGAAATCCATCTCTTGACCGACTTGATAGTAAGTGAACAATTATATGATAAATCACAATATTAACTGCTGCAAATATCATCAAAATCCTTGAGAAACTTTGTGCATATCAGGGACGTTTATATATACCTAGAGAAAGTAATGTGTTAGTATTTCCAATCATCTCACGCCAGTTACTCGGCTGGTCCAGGAACTGAAGTATGCAAGTTGAAATCTGCTATCTTTGCTCATAAGTTAAATTGGTTGAGTTATTTGTCTTCTGTGTTCCAGTGAGTGATTTGAGGATTGTCCTGCTGGGGAAGAATGTAACAGAAAACAGCAAAGTGGGAAACTTCATCTTAGGAAGAGCAGCGTTTGAGAGTGAAACTCCTGCTGATGTAGAGCTGCACACAGAGAAACACAGAGGAAAACTGAAGGACAGAGACGTCAGAGTCATCAACGCTCCTCAACTACTGCATCCAAATCTGTCAGTCTCTCAGATCACACAGGGAGTGAAAGAGTGTGTGAATGTGTCTGCTCCTGGACCTCATGTGATCATACTTGTCCTGCAGCAGAACGACTTCAGTGATAATGACAGAAACAGAGTGAAACATGTGTTGAATGAATTCAGTGAGGAGGCTCTTAAACACACTATAGTGCTGACCAATGAGGAAGAGATACACAATAACGGTGTTAATCAATTCATAAATGAATGTGGAGGTGGACATCTTCAGTTTGATGAAAGAAAATCAGGATTGCACTCTGAGATCCTCCAAAGAGTAGAGAAGACAGTCAAAGAAAACCAGGTCCAATTTCTAATCTGTGACTTGTATGAGGAAGCAGCAGAAGCATCAGAGGAAGAAGAGCAGAGCAGATCTAGAAGTTCAGTCACAGCAGAAGAAGAGCGAGATCTTGATCATGATGAAAAAATCCAAAAGAATACCTTGTGTAAGTATTGTTGGCAAGAAAGTTAGTTTAACCCTCACATTCACATCACTTCCTTCAAGAGAAATAATAAATTGAGAAATATATATATATATTTTTTTTTTTAATAATGATAAATAATCATTTTATAAGATCTACAGCAAACTCGAACAGTAAACTTACAGATACCCTTTTTAAAAAGAAAAAAAATTATATATATAGCATATCCATTTGGGAAGATTTGGAAAAAAAAAAAACCTGAAATAATAACTCTAATAAACATTATTAAGGTAATGGTCAAGTTATCAGGGTTTCTCTGCCTCAATGTCTGCCCAAACTTGAAAAATGGCTTCAAATCAACTTTAGAGGCTGCATGGAACAACTCAAAAACATCTGATTCTTCATCATCAAAGCAATTTATTGAAAATCTTTCAGCAATGACTTGATCTTCTTGAATTTGTTCTCAATGATTATTTCAGATGATTAGCTTAATAACCTGTACAGAAAACATAAATATATGAGTTACTACACAGTATTGAGATCAATGTACATTCCAGGATAGGATATTTACAGTACAAACAACATTGTTAAAATATCTGGAGTTTACATAGCAACTAAACAGCAATGCAAAATCAAATGCACTTAGTGCACATGGCCAATTAGCAGGTTAGATGCTAGTTAGCATGTTAGTCGCTAAAACTGCTAGCATCAACAAACAACTTCGAAACATACACAACATCTGTAGTCTTTGTCCTACCAGTAATATCTCCAAATTGATTAACACATTGTGTCTTTTCCCAGCAGTCTTTGAACAAACTCAGCATGTGATTTAATCCAAACTCAGTCGTCACAATGCCGATTAACAATCCTTCTTCTTCGTTTTATCCCATCAAAACTACCAACTTGGGCCAGAGAAGCACCTCCACTGCTAACAGAGATCTCTCTGCATGCTTCTTCTTCTTCTTCTTCTTCTTCTTGTTTAATGGCGATTAACTCCTAAGGAGCATTATCGCCACCTACTGTGCTGGAAGGCAAATTAACCTTGGGTGATAAGTCTGAATTTTAAAAACTGTCTGCCTGTCTACTACTAACTATATCATCCCACATACATCATCATTATTTATCATACCTGCAATAGAGGTTTCATTGAGCTTCATTCGGCGCTGCGTGTTCAGCTCCTCCGTCCACACTCAGCCCCCATGGCGGGTTCAACGTTACACACATATTATATTCTAAATCCCAAACCTGAATCATATATAAACGCAATTAATGCTCTATATATCTGTCTGTCTATTAAACCTTTTCCTAAAATATCCTCTTTCTTCATTCTATCCTCTCCATTTTTCAAATGACTGAATAATACATCCCGAAAAATATTATACTTACTACAAATAAATAATACATGACATACATTTTCAGATACACCACATGCATCACATAATCCATTCTCATGTAACCCCATAATTGCCAGTGTTGAGTTTAACCCTGTATGTCCCAGTCTTAACCTAGACAGCAATACCTCTTCTTTCCTATTTCCTCCCTGGCAATGTTTCATCCCTACTGTCTGTGTGATACTATGACACCATCTCCCTTTGCTACTATTATCCCATCTAATTTGCCACTTATTCATTAACTTCCTCTTTAAAATCGATTTTGCCTCCTTTTTCCCCATAGGTACTCTAACATCCACCTCCCTCTTGTCTAGTGCTTTTTTTGCTAGTTTATCAGCAACTTCATTACCAGATACCCCAACATGTGCTGGTACCCAACAAAAATACACCACTATTCCAGCCTCTTTCAGTCTGTATAATGATAGATATATTTCCATTATTAAATCTTCTCTGTCTGATCTTGCATGTACTATACTGATTAAAGCTGAAGAAGAATCTGAACATATTACTACTTTATTTGGTCTGACTTGTTCAACCCACTGTAGTCCTATTATTATAGCTGTTAACTCTGCAGTGTACACGGACATCTCATCAGTCAACCTCAAACTAATCTGTTTTTTAAAATGTGGAATATACACTCCTAATCCAACCTTTTGACTGATAGGTTCCTTAGAACCATCTGTAAATATTTGTAATACTGAATAAAATGTGTTATTTAAAAAGGCATTAATCTCATTTCCAATGTACTCCTCTTTGGACTTGTTTAGTAAACTCAAATCTACAAGCGGTTCAGGGACTTTCCATGGTGGAGTATCAGCAAGTGGTATATTGGGACAGAAGATCTTATTGTCCATACAACATTCCTTAGCCCATACTCTGCTCTTCCATCCAAAACTGTGTCCTTCATCATATGAGTATTCCCAGCACTCCTCCAATACTTTGCGAGTAAGGTGATTACTTATTGATTGTTGAAGATTTACCCAGTATGTAATTGCCAGTTTTTCCCTTCTAATATCTAGAGGCATCTCTCCCATTTCTACTCCAATTGCATCCACAGGGGATGTTTTAACTGCTGCACAACATATTCTTAATGCTTTGGATTGAATTATATCTAATTTTTTCAGTAAATACTTTGTTGCCGATCCATATACAATACATCCATAATCAAAGCAAGAACGAATCAATGCTTGATACATGCACAACAATGCACTACGGCTAGCTCCCCAATTGTGACTAGCAACCATACGCATGCAATTTAAAATTTTTTTACACTTTGACTCAATTTTACTGATATGACATTTCCATGTTAATTTTTTATCAAACCATAATCCAAGATATTTAAAAACAGGTACTCTTTCCAATGTTTGATCATATAACTTCAGATCTATATGTTCATTCCTCTTGTTCTTTGTGAATAGCATATATTGCGTTTTAGAGACTGAAAACTTTAGACCCCAATCCAATGACCATTCTTCCACTTCTTTAATTGACTCCTGTATACCTTTAACCACATTTTTAATATTACGGCCTCTCTTCCATAATGCTCCGTCATCTGCATAAAGAGCCAATCCTATTCCTGGTTTATTCACTTTATCAAAAACATCATTGATCATTAAATTAAACAATAACGGGCTAATTGCACTACCCTGTGGAGTTCCATTTAGAATGTTATAAGGAGCTGATAATTCTTCCCCAATTTTCACCTGAAAAGTGCGTTCAAATAAAAAATCTAAAACCCAATTATAAAATTTGCCACCTATTCCAATTTTATTCAGTTTAATTAGCAAACCTTCCCTCCATAAAGTGTCATAAGCCTTTTCTATATCAAAGAAGACTGCAATCATGTACTCTTTCATTACAAAAGCTTTTTTAACTTCATTTTCAAACAATACTAAAGCATCTGCTGTAGACCTACTTTTCCTAAAACCACTTTGAAATGTTGATAACAATTCTCTTTTCTCTAAAATGTAATTCATTCGCCTCACAATAATTTTTTCCATTACTTTACATAGTGTAGAGGTAAGAGCGATGGGTCTATAATTACTAGATTTTGTTATATCTTTCCCAGGTTTAGCAAGAGGGAGCACAATTGCCGTTTTACATTGTTTAGGAAGGATACCCTCATTCCATATATAATTATATAAATCCAGTAATATTTCTAATGCTTTTGGTGATAATTTCTTTAATATTCTATAACTTATCAAATCTTTTCCTGGTGTGGTACTCTTTGAGTTATTAATTGCTGTTTTTAATTCAAAATAACTAAACTCATCATCCAAAATATTATTAAAATCTTGTTTTTTCTTGCAAACATCTCCATAAATATTCTTAATTTGCTGACGTCTTGTTAAAAATGTATCATCTAAATTGTCAATGCTATGAGCTTTAGCAAATGTTTGAGCCAACATAGTAGCCTTGTCTTTATCTGTAATAGCTACCTTCCCATTTTCTTCCATTACAGGTATTTTTCTCTGCATGCTGGTAATCAAACACCTGGTTCTATGTGGCATGTGCAGTTTCAATGGCCAATCAGCTTCCTTGTTTCTTCCAGGTTGCACTATGTGCTCACAACCAATAGGCTGCACTCATTTTTATCTCAAATCTCTTTAATTAACAATGATGAATATATCTTTTTTTTTTTCTTCAATTTCAGATTTTGCTTAACAGTAACAATGTTAAAGGCTCACGGAAGAAGAGGCGGGAACCGTTAAACGATCAACGTGATGTTTATTGCTAAATTAAACAAACAACAAAACAAAAGTATCGTTCAATTTTAATAAAAAAAATATTGTAGAAATCACATGGAAATTTTTATGTAACTCATGTAATTGACCTAATAAACTTATATTAAATTTCCATTATTTTTTTTTTCACTTGTCAATATTGTATTCAACTGACAGATTTGTATTCAGTCTGCAAAGACAATGCAAAGATCCCCCCCCCCCCCCCCGACAAGGAATTAAAAAAAAAAAAATCTGATGTAATTAGTCTTGAAAAAATGAAAAATGTACAATAAATAAATTAAATAAATAGACACTAAATTTACTTTCTCATGCAGGAAATAAACTTGTGTTTTATGAAAGAAAGAATATAATACTGAGGTGGAATAACATGTTAACAAATTGTTTTTTTTTTTGTGTGTGTGCGCATTATTTCTTCAATATATAAAGATAACAGAATTTTGTAAAATAATTTGCGAAGTTTTTAATTGCATGTTATTTTATTTGCAGTTAAAAGAAGACGGTGGAGTCCATCTTTTGAGCGACCTAATAGTAAGTAAACAAATATGATAATTCATAATATTCAATACTGAAAATATCATGAAAACCCCAGAATAGGGTGCATCTTTATTCCTATTTCAATTATCTAAATGCTGCTGCACATTATATAATGACTGTTGAAGATTTATTAATAGTTATTGTAGAGGTGATCATTCTATTTAAATTAATACAAATTTAATAAATCAAATAAACATTTTTAGTTGACCCACTAAACTAATGTCATGTTTGTTTCTCAGTGGCAGAGAGTGTCGGTGTCCTGCCGAAGCTGAATGCGGTTCTGTGTGGGAGTGACAGAACATTAAAAGTGTCCATATCAAACCTGATCCTGGATCAGAGAGACAGAAGACCCGAGCTCAGCTCAGAGTGTGTGAAGCTGGAAGGAGAAGCTCATGGACGTCTGATCACTCTGGTGGAGCTTCCAGCTCTGACTCCACTCTCACAGAAGGAAGTGATGCGTCAGGCTCTCCGCTGTGTGTCTCTCTGTGATCCTGGAGTTCATGTTTTCCTCTTCATTATTCCTGACGGTCCACTTTCTGATGAAGACAAAAAAGAAACAGAGAAGATCCAGAAAATATTCAGCTCAAAGATCAACAACCACACCATGGTCCTCATAATCCAGAAGTCAGAGCATGAGACAGTAGAACAGAATGAAGCAATGAACACTCTCCAGTGTTTTGGGGGAAGACACCATTTCCTTGAGCCAAACCCACAAGTGTCCGTGTTGGTGACTAAACTGGAGCAGATGATGGAAGAAAATAGTGGAATTCCTTTCTCCACTGAAACATTTTTGGATGCACAAATAGAGAAATTTGAAGAAATGAGTAAGAAAATCTCATTAGACACACAGATTCGACAACAAGGTAATGATCAGAAAATGTATGTCTCACACCCACTTTAAATGATAAAACATGTGAGCATTCACTACTGGAAGGGGAGAAAGTGCACATAATCTCAGTCAGACCTTTGCACACACAATCTCCAAAAAGACCAGGGTAGGGTTGCACCAGCCGTTCGTTCAGTTCTTTCTTAAACTCAAATGTAAAGTCCACACTAAAGGTTTAGTAACTACTAGCTAGTTTGTAACTAACTCTGTACTTTATTCTGTTGCACCATTTGTTTGTAAGGCAGAACGTAGTTAGTAGTTGGTTGTAAACTCTCTGTAAAGTAATGCGTAGTCGCATAATATGACGTTTACCCTCGATGATCCAATAGCAGCCTTCAAATACATGAGCAGAAGTTGTTTAAATGCTGGCAATTTCAGTTTATCCTTCATTTTAACTTCTTTTGCCTCACGTAACTAACGGTAAAAATATGTTTCCATTAAATATGACACTGAATCATCAAAAACATAAGTGTTTTTATGTAAATAACATTCAGAAACTATATTTTTAAAACGAAATTAATTAGGGTAATGATACTAAAAAACATAAGAAATAACATTTATTGATTATGACTGATTTTATTTGACATGCACAACACTGACCGATGGGAGAGCCGTGCGCTGTAGGATTGATGAGCCACTAATAAAGTAATCTATTCACATAATGTTCTCTCTCTTAAAATGTAAGCGAGTGTAAATGTCAGCATTATCATATATATGTCTAAAGATTTGCAGTCTGTCAGGTAAAAGAAGAGATTATTGATGCAGTTCAGTCTGTCTGCTATTTTAGTCCAACCGTTACTCCTGATCGGAGGCTGCCGAAAATACTTATTTATTATTTATAAAAATAATATTTATATTCTAAACAAATTACAGTTGATCTCCGGTCCTCCGAAGCTTTTAACTGTTTTAACTGTCAACTCATTTAAGATCTGTGGGTGATTGGGCTTTCTCTTCGTTTGCTCCGAAACTTTGGAAATCTCTGCCGTCTGAGATCAGGCAAGTGTTGTTTTTAAAGCTTCCCTCAAAACATACTTTTTTAGGGTAGTTTTTATTTGATTTATTTGATTACTTCAACTATTCTTTTCTATACCATTTACTTATGAAACTGTTTTGATATAATTTATATATTTGTATTGTATATTTTGAATGTACTTCAAATGTAGCACTCTTTTATAAATCTTTTCTTTTATATTGTTGTCAGTGTTTCCCCTAGGATTTTTTTTCAGGGGGGGGGGGGGGGACTGCTAGTGTTGCGGAGCGGGCGTGTTACGGATACGTGGTGTATTTGTTTTTTATTATTAATTGAAATCATGTACTATGAATCATTAAACTTATACAACATTTTTTTTTAATATATATATATATATATGGGAAAAAAATTCACACTAATTCTGTGTTGTGTTTTTTCTGGTAATAAAATGAAGACATAAAACACAAATTTTAGCATTTATCATCAATTTTAATCATATGAAATTAAATAAACTTTTTGTCAAATAACTGGCTGCACAATGAGCTTTAGCCTAACTGTTCAAATTAAAACATGGATTATTCCTTAAAAATTTCAGTTTTGATGATAATTTATTTGGATTAGTGTTAGTGTATTATTACATTGGGATATATCTAAATTCTAATGTACAACAGTAATATATTTCTGTCAAGTTAAACCGAACTTTTATTTTGACGGGTTGCCGTGAAGACCTTTTGAGGTTCTGTGTGTTTGTCATGATGATAGTTTTTCTCAAATGAAGCGGTGAAATGATCACGAAGTGACTTTCAGAGTGGATCTAGAGCCTGGAGAGGAAGTTCATGCATTTGTGTCTTCATATAGGCCAAATAACAGCGCAAGCGTCACACGTGCTTCAGTGTGTGTGTGGTAAATTAAACTGCGCGTCGGGGCACCATTCATTCACACAGAACATGCAGGATTGGTATTTAAATAGTCTTTGTGTTTTAATATTCACACACACTAGTCTACATCGCGATTTGATTTCAAGTGTACTGAACTGCTTTCTATTTTTTCCTCAAATTTACAAATTCCGTGAAATTCCGCGTTTTACACTAAATTCCTTTTTTATGACTGTATTTCGTCAGCATTTTAGGGGGGGCGGGGGGTCGTTTTGCGGGGGCGGGCCGCCCCCGCAAAACAATGGTAGGGGAAACACTGGTTGTATTTCTCTTTTATTTTTTCTTATTTTTGTGAAGTGCTTTGAGATTTAACTTTTAAAGGCCCTAAATAAAATAAAGTTTATTATTATTATTTAGCAGAATTTGGTTATTGTCCATCTAAGGTTTGGTGCTTACTAAAGTTTTAAAACCACACAGTTGCTGAAAGATTTCGATGCATTAAGAAATGTTTTGGAATCAGATCTCAACACCCTCCAAACAGAGATTAAACCCAGTTTCAGTAAGCCATAAAGAAATGTTAGTATAAAGAAGTAATTTCAGGAAATTGTCAGGGATGATGTGTTAAATACATTTTCTTCATTTCAAAATTAAGCATTCACATAATTATGTCAAATTCACATAAAATTCAAATTCTCAATTTATCTAATTTCAGTTTGTTCTTTTGTATTAGTAACAATTCAGACAGATTGCTCCTAAATGTTTGTAGGATTTTACTTTAAAAGACTAGCAGCATGATTCAAGCAGTTTTCTCTGTTTCAGATTCAAGACAGGATTCAGATGATGTGAGGATTGTCCTGCTGGGAAAAACTGGAGTTGGGAAGAGTGCAACAGGAAACACAATCTTAGGGAGAGAAGCATTTAAAGAAGACATGTCTCAAGAGTCAGTTACTAGAGAGTGTCAGAGAGAGACGGCTGAGATTGATGGCAGACTCATTACTGTGATTGACACTCCAGGACTGTTTGATACTAAAGTTAGTCATGAAGAGATCCAGAGAGAAATCACCAACTGCATCTCCATGATTCTGCCTGGACCACATGTGTTTCTGTTACTGATACCAGTGGGACGATTCACTCAGGAGGAGGAAAACACAGTCAAGATCATTCAAGAGGCTTTTGGTGAAAACTCATTAATGTACACCATTGTGCTCTTCACCAGAGGAGATGATCTGAAGAAGACAAAGAAGACCATTGAAGAGTTCCTGGGTAAACCTGGATCTGCTTTGATAAACCTCATTGGACAGTGTGGAAACAGATACCATGTGTTCAATAATAATGAGACTGGAGACCGTGTGCAGGTGTCTATATTACTGCAGAAAATCAATGACATGGTGACAAAAAATGGAGGGAGTTACTACACATGTAAGATGTTCATACAGATGGAAAGAGAGAAACAATAAAGAAAAATGAAGATGCTAATGGACGAAGTGGAGGAACTGAAGAGAGAGAGACAAGAACTGCTGGCCAAACATAAAGAAGAGAAAGAGAAAATAAAGATGATGTCTTCTTCAAACTATGAAGAGGACAGAAGAAAAGACATGGATAACATGAGAATCTGCTGCTCCCAAACAGCCTCTACTCTACAGGTAAGTGATCATGTAAATCAAGGCTCAGGAGCATTTAGAGGTTTTACAGTATAACCATTAAGAGTTGAGTTCAGATTCCATCATTCACATTTTTTTTTCTGTACGGACAATACCACACATTTACAACCTACAAACATAATCTACACACTGGACATGCAAATTACGTTTTCATCCCTTTAAAGGGACAGGGTTTAATTAATTTTGTCTATAATCTCCAAAATGCTTATTGAAAAACTATTTCTTATCTAAATTTTTATTGTCGTAGTTCTTCATTATAATATATATATATATTATAAGCTGTGTATCAGGCTATTATATCTGCTAATGTGACAATAACAATTTACATTTATTTGTTTTATGTGAATCTGTTCATGTATTTACAGAAAGATGAAACTGTTCAAAACCAAAAGCTTGGACCAAAAAACAATGAACAGCTTGAAGAACTCTATGATAAACTAGATCTGAAAAAAAAGACGTCAAGATAAAATGAACACAGCAGACATTCTTCAAATCACCAAGTCTTCATTTAAGTCTCAGGAGCCACAGGAAGAGAATGAACTGGTAAACTCGTTCCTACAAAAGCTGATTAACATGGACTACAGGGCAAGATACACAGAAAACACAGAAAGAAAGAAGATAACAAAGACAGTGCAAACCCTGATATTCACCCAATGGATGTTCAGATGGCCGTGTTTCATTGTGCCGATGGTTTCCTGAAGCAGCTGATGGTGACTAAACTCTCTCAGTGTCAGTATTCACTGCCTCTGCTTGTTCCTGATCCATTCACACATCAGATTGAGTTTCCTCTCTCGACATTCAGATAAATCAGCAAGAGCTGGAAGAAGAAAGACAATAATGAAATCATTAGTCAAACTCAACCGGTCTACAAGGCTGAGACTCCAATGGTGGCTTTCTTCAGGTTTGGCTCTGTATCTTCATCTAAGTCTCAGCTGATAAACGGCCTCATCAATGAGAAACACCACACGTTCTTCGACATGAATTGCTCAGGCAGCAGCAGAACCAGATTACTGATGGACGGAGTGGTGGAGATCGCCTGGTACTGCCCTTCTGGGAAAAAGACTGACGCATTTGATGACTGTGTTGCTTTCTGTAATCTTCATGGTGATGCAGGAGCCAATGAGAAACAATATGAGATTCTGACCAGCATGGCTTCAGTAAATGTCCTCTTCTTACCTGATTTTGGACAGAAGAACCATTACAAGGGTTTGGTGAGATCACTCTTCAAATCTCCTCAGCCTCTCATTTGTCTGCTCACTGACAATGACTGTGATGAAACTGAACTGGGGAATGGAAAAGTCATAATTGGTCTTTTGGACAAAAACCAATCTGATGTATCTAATCAGATAAGAGAGATGATCAGAGTGAATTTGACTGAGCAGAAAATGACCATCAAACTTGAAGATGTGTCCAAACACACAGGAATCAGAGTAGATGAGGAGGATCCAGAGTGCTGGAGAGGGAAAGCGGCAGCGGTCCAGATCATGGGATTACTGAGAGGAAAGGATCCATCAACAGTGAAAGAAACAAACCTGCCCTGTCAGGGGAAACTGTGGCATGACTGGTGTAAAATCAACAAAGAGCTGCATCATCTAAAAGGAGAAAATCTAGAGGAAGATAAAAGTAACAAACTCAAGAACATGAGAGAAATAAGAGAAAAGCAAGTTGCCAAAGGACAGAGTGAGTTCATGAAAACATTCATTGAAACTATAAAATCACAGAGTAAGAATGAAAAAAACTATTTCCTCAAATGGATGATGAACCTGTTGGATGACTTCACTTCAGAGAAGCTCTTTGTACTTAATAAAGAGTATGACAAGAAATGGCAAGAAGTCTCAGCATTTAAAAAAAAGCCTGATAAACTAGATCAACTGCAGCATGAACAAACAAACCTGGAAAACATATCAGAGCAAATCAATAGAACAACGTTTGGCTTTGAGCACATCCTGAGAGAGTTTGGTCAGAAATATGAATCGTGTTCATCTGTGATGAAGAACAAGAAAGACAATCATCCTTTTGACTTCTGTTCTCTCCCGAGTCTGGCAGCAGAGATGATGATCTCTGGATTTCCAATGGAGCTGATGGATGGAGATGCTGCTCATATTCCTCTGACCTGGGTCACTGCTGTTCTAGATGAACTTGTTAAGAAACTGGGAGACCAGAAAGTCTTTGTACTGTCAATTCTAGGGATTCAGAGCTCTGGGAAATCCACCTTGCTGAATGCCATGTTTGGACTGCAGTTTGCCGTCAGTGCTGGAAGATGCACTAAAGGAGCTTTCATGCAGCTGGTCAAAATATCAGAGGAGATGAAAACTGAGCTGAAGTTTGACTATATTCTGGTTGTTGACACTGAAGGACTTCGTGCACAAGAACTGTCTGGAAGCTCAACAACACATCATGACAATGAAATGGCCACATTTGTTGTTGGTCTTGGAAATATGACCCTGATCAACATCTTAGGAGAAAACCCATCTGAGATGCAGGACATCCTTCAGATTGTTGTTCAGGCCTTCATGAGGATGAAGAACGTCAGACTGAATCCCAGCTGCATATTTGTGCATCAGAATGTCTCAGATATCACAGCTGGAGAGAAAAACACAGAGGGAAGGAGATGACTGCAGCAGAAACTGGATGATATGACAAAACTTGCTGCTAAAGAGGAAGTCTGTGATGCAGAAGGATTCAGTGATGTGATTGCGTTTGATGTACAGAAAGATGTGAAGTATTTTGCTCAGCTCTGGGAGGGCAGCCCACCCATGGCACCACCAAACCCAAACTACTGCGAGAACATTCAAGAACTGAAGCAAACTATTCTTACACACGCTTCAAAATCAGATGGCATAATGCTGACGCACCTAAGAGACCGTATTCAAAATCTCTGGGAGGCTTTACTTAATGAACAATTTGTGTTTAGCTTCAAAAATTCTCTGGAAATCACAACATACCAGAAACTAGAGACTGAATACAGCAAGTGGACCTGGAGCCTTCGGAGTGCCATGCTGGACATTGAAAACAAGCTTCACAACAAAATAGAAAATGAAGCAATTCATGATGTTGAGGAAACTGATCTTCAAACAGAACTGAATGCCAAAGGGGAAGAAGTGAAAAAGACAATGTCTGATTTCTTTGAGAAAGACAGAGACGCAGCTGTACTGAATCAGTGGAAAGGTTTCTTTGAGATAAAAATCAAACAGCTTCAAGAAAACATTGTGAGGGAAAGTAAGAGGAAATTAAAGGGGGTTCTTCAGAAGCGTCACCTGAAGAAAAAGATGGATGCTAAGAAGACACATCATGAAAACACACTCTTTGAAAAGAGCAAAGAACTTGCTTTACAATTCAAAGAACAAGCAAATGATGAAAATGTCATGAAAACAGTTTGATTCCTTTTGGAAACAACAGACAGATGAGATCAGAGACACTCCTTTAGTCAAAGATATTGACATATTAAAGGATGTGAAAAACATCCTCATTCAGAACTATGAAAGTCTCCCTTTAGACAGTATACAAGAGAGCAGTGAGCAGAAAGATATGTTTAACAAGCTATTCAGAATATGTGAAGATAAAGAAATCAAGTGGATTTACAGGACCTATTAAAAATATGCTCAAAGGAGGTAAAGAGATGACTGGTCCTGCTTTATCTGAAGAGGATGAAGTCCAGATAAGATCTTTAATCACAGACATCGCTGAACACACAGATAAAATGATTCAGTCATATAATATTGCAAAGATGGGCTACAACAACAGCTACATTCAACAACTCATAGATTACACGAAGACAAGAACAACACAGCATGAGGGAGGGACAAATGTGAAATATGTGTTTAAGAGAGAATTCTTTGTGGATCTGGTACTTTTCATATGTCACAGAACAAGCAAGACATTCACTGATCAACACAAAATGTTCAGGGAAACCAATGATCCTGTTCTTTATTTTGAGAGGAAGAGAGAAGAGTATTACAGGCTTTTCCAGAAAAACTGTCAAGGAGCAACATCAACTGCTATTTTTGGTGAATTTATTTGTAATAAACTTAAAGAGCCCATTCAGCAGAATATCTACAAACAAACTCCCAGAGATTTAGCAGATGAAATGAAGACAAACTGTGAATCACTAAATGGGAACCGATCAAACCTGGAGAAACACATCTTGAGGAGACTTGCAGAAAACGTGATTTTAAAGCTTACTTGACCTACATTAACAATCCCAAAGAACACTTCAAGAATTTCATCAGAGATGAAGTCAGTCAATACATCACTAAAAGATTTGAAGATAGTGTTCGACCCAAGATGGAAAATAACATTAAACTGCTGCAGCAGAAGATCACAAACGCAGCACATGAATCCACCAAACAGGCTGTAGAGACTAATGGAGAAGCTCATCTGTGGTTGAGTCATTTCACACAACAACTCTCTGATGTGCTGGTATTGTCTCTAAATGACTTCACTGGAGTAAATCATGATGATGTTGAAGTCAGCTTCCTAGAAGAAGTGATAATGAAAGAACTTCCTTCTATAATATCTGACATACGCCGTAAATTCAGTACAGAAACGTTTCCAGTAAAGCTGGAACATACAGACAGACCAGATGAGCTTCTGATCAATCACTTCTGTCAGTGCTGTTGGGTTCAGTGTCCTTTCTGTGCCACGATCTGCACAAACACAATAGAAGACCATCCTGGAGATCACAGTGTTCCTTTCCATCGTGATAATGGACTGAATGGGTGGATTTTCAGAGGAACAACAAACCTATATATGAACATCTGCACATCAGCAGTAGCCAGTGACCGATCTTTCTATCCAAATAGCTCAGATGATAAAGTCCTCTGGAAGGAATACAGAAAAGGAGGTCCTGAATATTCTACATGGAGTATCACTCCGGATCTCTCTGAGCTGCCGTACTGGAAGTGGTTTGTGTGTGAATTCCAGGAAGATCTGGAAAAGCACTATGGAGCAACCTATCAGGGACAAGGCAAGATTCCTTATGAATGGAGAAAATACTCTCAAGAGGAAGCTATTAAGAGTCTGGATAAATACATTTAATGGAACAATTAACAAGGACTCTGATACACAATACACAGCTGAAATTAGATTATATGTTCATACTTCAGTGAATGTGTCATATACTAAACTAAATATAGCATACTAAAACTGCTCAAAGAAGTAGTTCACAGAAGAGATTAAATATTTTAAAGAAAGATATAATCAAAATGTTCTGTTCAACACAGTAGTAACTGATCTTTACTTAAAGACATGATATTCTTTATATTAATGTATTCTTGGTGTTGATTATATATACCCTATCTGAACAATAAAGCTCTGAAGAAGCTTAAACATGGACATTGTCTTCTGTGTCTGTTTCTTCCCGCGCCTGTGCATTCCTGATTGAAGGGGAAATAGATACTTTTGATAAAAAGCTGCAGAAAATGAAAATGAAGCAAATATATTTATTTATTGTATTAAAATAGATTATATTATTATTATATTAAGGCGAGACACGGCAGGCAAAAACATCGTTTTTTTTTCACTGGTCAATTTTGAGATTTTGGGCTATTTGTCTTCAATAACATGTCTTCTTTCAGACTTGTGCTGAAAAAAAGTCCAAAATACACTTTTAGGTCTTTATTTTACTACACTTTGTCTGTTTGCGTCTGTAGATTTCTCATAAATTCATCAAAAGTTGGTGTTCTAAATCATCCTGCTGCTCCGCGATCGCTGTCTGCACCCTGTCATCACACACACCGTTAGAAAGCTCTCTCTTTCCTTTGCAACGCTATCTGATCCAAATATGGTCATTTCCTGTTTATCAGCAACCAATCTTGAAAGTAAAACCGGCGATTTAACTCGAAATGCGCATCGCATTGGCTGATGCCAATTTCTGACAACGTGATTCGTTCAGAATCATCACGTGACACGCTCTGGCATTATATACATGCATCACATAATACTATACTTTACACGCTATATATACAAAACAATTACATTACACAACACATTTCAGTTTTTGTATAATATAATTACTATATAATACTTAAATCTGTAATTGTGGGATCCTAAAATGGTTGTGAGTCTCTCAGGCAGAAACATATTCACCTGTGTGATGGACTGTTGATGTGTTGTTTTGATGTGTTGAAGTGTTGTTTTGGATGTTATGATCAGTGATGGATGAAGCAATGATGAGTTTTGGATGTTAAACAGTGTGATACATTGATTTTACTTTGACCTAAAGCATATTTTGTCTGTAATTCATGGCTTTCAATAGAAATTAGTGGAATTTTGCCATACAAATCTTTAAAGGCCGTTTTCTCAAAATGAGTTTTTTCTCACACTCCTAGTGACGATTTTCCACTTCAGTAGCACCTACATACACCAAACTTTACAGTCCTATTCCTAACTATATTGTGAAGGTTTGTTCAGAGGGATTTGTTGATATATCATTTTTGGCCTGATTTATATGACATTTTATGCCTAAAAATAGGGCAGAAATCAATTTTTTAAGACTATTGGCAGTATTTTCTGATTTACAAGGTAACAAAAGGAGATATTCATAATCCCCTCTGAAAATGTCTTTTTATTGAATATATCAACAAAATGCAACAATAATTTTGAACCTTGTTTTTTTCATCTTCAAAAAACGTCACTTCAAAATATAGGCAAATTAGCGCATATTTAAATAGATATAGCCTGATTAGCATATTTAAACAAAAAATTACAAACAACTTGCAATACATTTTTTTCTCCTATTCATGTGAGTGATCAACTGGTAAAGTTTCATGGTGATATCTGTAAGTTAAAATTTTTACCCTATTCACCTGTAGTGTCTCGCCTTAAATAGATAATAGAATTATCTGTCACACTATGCCATAGTCAAAGTCTATCTTTGTGAAACCGGCCCCTGTTCTTAGTGTTGGGTTCAGTATCCATTTGAATGTCCAGGCAACAAACATGCTCCTCCATGCCAAAGAATTACAGTTTGTTCAGTCCAAACCTGCAAATCATCCTGGATTGCACTGAAATCCGCTGTGAGAGACCCACATCTCTGACACTCCACTCTGAGATCTTCTCCAGCTACAAGAGCACTACTACATTTAAAGGTCTGGTTGGAGTAGCTCCGTGTGGTGCACTGACTGTCATCTCACAGCTTTACACAGGTTCAATCTCCGTCAGAGATCAGGCATTTTGGACCTGCTTGAGCCTGGAGATGAGGTCATGGCAGACAGGGGTTCACCATCGAGGATATGCTCTCCAGTGTTGGTGCTAGACTGATCATTCCACCTTTCAAACGTCTAAGCAGTTCAGCAAACAGGACTGTGAAAAACACAGGCCATTGCACACCTCATAATTCTGGTGGTTAAATCGAAAGGTCAAGGAAAACCACATTTGGGATTCTGTTGTGCCACTCACCTTGTCAGGAAGCATCAATCAGATCTGGCATAACTGCAGTTTTATGGTTAATTACCAGGGACCAATGTTTCTTGAGCAGTGAATGTATACAAGTATATAAATATAATATAATAAACATTAGATATTTAGACTGACAGTGTGATTGATTTTTACAATAGTAGTGATTTAGTGTTATAACTTTTGACAGCAGTTTCTTAGAATACTTTTTTGGTACTTATTCAGTTAGTGGCCATGTAGACTTTCAATATTTAACATCATGAAATATCTTATGTTTTTACTTTGTACTATAACATTTGATCAAATGTATATTGTCATTATTTATACCAAGTTTCCTGAAAATAATTCGACAGACACAATGAAATAGTTGACAACAAAATGCCTTTTTTAAATAAGAATTCATGAAAACAATAAATGTGTCAAATCAGTTCTGGTGTTCATTGTTATTTCACACAATATAAACATATACAATTAGTAAATGTGTATGCATATGTATAATCATATATATTACACAAAATCAAATTCAAAATATAATAATGTATTCACCATTACGTACAATAATGTAATATTCATTAACCAATTAATTGTAATAATAATATTATGTACAATAATGTATCAAATGCTATATACCTAATATCTGTTACAAAAAATCTAATACAAAATATAATTATGCATTCACCATGGCATGTACATATTTACATATAATTAATAGCAAGTACTTATTATATAATGTGAATAAATGTGGGTATGTATACAATTATAAGAATAAATCCAAAGGTCATGTGCTACAATATGAACAGAAACTGTCCATTTATACCACTGAAAGATACACATCCATGTAAAGTTGTATAATATATCTGTGATGCTACCATACACCCATTTCTAATGGATAAAGCCTTGGCCTGGGAGAGAGGTCATCAGGTGGTCCTCAACCTTCACTGGGTGTTTCGACCCTTAAACACAACACCCTCCAGTTGGCGGGTCAGCAGTGACTGGCCAGGTCACTGCCCCTCTCCTCCAGGCTTCCAGCTTGTGTCCTCTCTCTTGTGCCAGAGCCAACAGGAGGCTCTCTCTGACGCTTCTCCCAGCTTACGTATGGCTGCTTTCCTTAAGTGGCCCCTCAATCCAACCTTGTTCCAAAAAAGAAAATAAGAAAATCGCACCGTTGAGATTTTTCTCTTCAACCTCAAACAAACGTTTAAAATATTCTTCAGTTTAACATCACTTTAAATTATGAAGTAATATTTGGTTGCATAATCATTGTTTTTGATAACTGCAGCAGATGTTATCAAAACAACGGTTATGCAACTACATATTAGTTCAGTAAATGAAAATTAAGTTAAATCTTGAAAAATGTCTTAAGTTTTGTCAAGTGTCTGTGGCTGAAGAGAAAAGAGAAAAATGTCAACTGCTATTTTTTTTTCTAAAGATAAATATTTATTTTCTTTGTTTCCTGTTACAAAAAATGCAGACTTGACAAAGTATGTTATTATTTTGACTTGGAATTCAATGTCTAATCTTTCCATTATATTTTAAATATGGAAATAACATACGGATTAAAAATAATTTTACTTTATTCACTTTTTTAACAAATAAACTGCTATTTATTTGAACACAACTGTATAACATCTAAAGCTGGTTATGATTGCTGTAGTAGAGACCTGGCTGTTCCTTTTGTAATAAACAACAACTGTTATTACATTTAAAGTTTTTGCCTACATGATACCTCTGAACATGTCGATCATGACTTTGAATCGGTCAAACTCTGTAAATAGCACAGAGATTCGTGCCTTACAGTTAAGGTTGACTTGTGTTCCCATTCGGGATGCTGTGGCTTGTTCTTGTTGAAGAATTTCTACTCTGGTCTTTTCCTCAACTGCATATATCTCATCAGCACTTGGTTAAAAAGCTTGTATCTCACACACACACACACACACACACACACACACACACACACACACACACACACACACACACACACACACACACACACACACACACACACACACACACACACACACACACACACACACACACACACACACACACACACACACACACACACACACACACACTATTTATTAAATGATTCATTTTATTTTTAAATGCACATCTAGTTTTCTATAACATTGCAGCACTAGTTGGGAAGCTGTAGGTGAGTAGTGAAACAGTTCACACAAATGTAAATAGATAGAATTTGACCCTCTTTTAGTGACAGTAAATGTATGCTGCAGAATAATCAGCCACACTGTTCATTTTATGTGCAAGATATTCAGTCCACAATCACAAGATGGCAGTGTTTGAACATTCTTATACTCTCAAAAACAGTCACATTTAGAAGTTTTAATCAGGCGAAGATTTTCGCCTGATTAAGAGAGGTAACATCAAGTATAAAATGCTTAAAATGTTCATTCACTTTCTTAAAATGTCTTTAATATACAATATATACAACAATAAAAACAACTTCTAGTTGCAGTTTGTTGCAGTCATCGTTATTATTTCTGAATAAAAAAAAAAAATCTGGTTTTGTTTTCATTGTTTGTTGAATATCTCTGGTTGAGTAAATGGTACAATAACCCATGGGTTAAAAAACAGTCATACTCATTATAGAGCCATATTTCCTGAATATTTCTATATAATATTATAATAATATTTCCTGAAGACAACAGTGTTAATTTACCAATGTGTTAAACGTTTTAAGAGGAAAGCAAACAGAAAAGATTTCAGACTAAACTATTGGCCTATTCTCTTCATAAAATTATTTTAATTTTAAAATTACCATTTAAGATTTTATTAAATTTAAAACATTTTATCAATAATTTATAATTGTCTCAGTATATTCTAAATCACTTCTCATCCCCATATTGAGGCTTTTGGCTACCAACTATATTACTTCTAGAAGCAGCATCTAGAAGAATCTTTTCTCGAGTTAATATTAATATTATTGGAAGCACATCTTGGAAGCACATCTTGGTGGAGTGATGTGTGGTGTGATGTGTGTGGGTTGGTTAGGAGGAGGAAGTGCCAAACTATAGATAATTATATATATAGATTCCTCATTATTGACAAGTGCCGCTGTGCGGAAGCCGTCCGCCATATTGGGATGGTCAAAGCCGTGGCCCGTGAGTACTGAGTTGCAACCAGGGACGGACTGACAATCTGTGCGTTCGGGAAAAGTCCAGAACGGCCGTCCAACCGAGGGCCGTCGGCGCACAAAAAAAAAAAAAAAAAAAGTCTAATAAAGCAATATGAACAGCCAACAGCAGGGGCACTAATACGATATGCTACGTGTAAAAAAACAACTGAGGAAGAAGAGTCGGCCTACTAGCAACTGACAGAAAGTTAGTTTTATAAGGCTTATACTGCACTTTTGGCTCAAAAAGCGGAACGAAACTAGTTTGATCTGTGCAGCGCGGAGCATTATCAGCTCGGCCCAAAAAACAGCGATCGCGGCCAAAGCAGCTGTTATTAAACAGATAGCAGCATTATTAAACAGAGCTGTGCGAACATTATTAAACAGAGCTGCGCAATCCACTGATAAGCATTTAAATTCAGTGCATAATTCTTTATCTCTATTATAAATCCACAGATGACTATGTGATTTAAGATAATTAAAAGCCAGATGAAACAGCGCATTCTCAACATAATGACGCAAAAAACATTGTTCCAAGAACAAACCAGTTTGAAGACATTTAACTCCAGAACTTATGAATTAACTGTAGTAAAACAAACTTTTTTTGGTAGAAATGTGCCTGTACATTCATATTAAAAATGTTGTTATATTAATAGTCATGCAGGCCTATAAATGTATATATGTAATGTAAATTATGTAATGCAGTAATGTTTTTGTTTAGAAGTTATGGCAGTTTATTTATTTATTTTGCATTTATATTTATACTAAATGTTTGGGCTACTGTTTTTGATAACATTTACAATAGGAAAAAAAATCCATATATATTTTCCAAAATTTTCAGGAATTGTTGATTTTTTTTAAACGCTTGTAAGTCTTAACCAGAATATCAATATATTTTATTATTACGCATATGATGGTGAAAAGTAAAAAAGTTAAAGTTAAACGTAAAGGTAAAGGTAAGGTAAAAAAGCAACACCATGTATAATAAATATTTTTGAGTTTCTAGATTATTTTATCCCTTTGAGGTAGCCCTCGCACACAAAAAGATTGGAGACCCCTGGTATATACATCTATATGTTTTATAATTACAAGTGTGTGTAATTAGGGGTTTCTGTAGCCAGTGACATTTCATTATTTGTAATTTATTTTCAATGGAGATGTAATGGCATTATACATTTTTAGTTTTTATTTGAATGCTGAGGCTTCATTAATAAACAAAACCCCAATTATCAACATTGCTTTTGAGATATTACTTGCTGTGGATACCTTGTCTGATATAGGCTACAGTTTTGTGTCGCGCACGGCTAGGCGCAAATGGCCGGATAATGGGCCTATTTGGGAGAAAGTCCAGGGCTGTTTTTCAGCCCCAGTCCGTCCCTGGTTGCAACCTTGTCATGTATGAATCTGTATCTGCAATATACAATCAAGAAGATGAAATTCGTAGTATTTAGTTTATCATTAATGTTAGAAAATTCTGCATTTGCTAAAAAATATTGGTTAAAGAAGCTCTTATGATGATCAGAGAACCTTGCGGCCAAATTGCTCATACTTTCTAATGAAAGCTGTGAACTGATTATTCACATGTGAGAATGTCTAAGGTTATCCAATGACATTTGCAATTCAAATCTAAGTGGTTGTGGCATGTTATAAAACTCAGTGCTTTTATTGTGAGTGAAGACTGAATCTGTACTGTTGACCGTTCAAAGATGGCGGACGCGTTCACGGGTCTAGAGCAGTCGAATGAAGAGGTATCTACTTATCTACAACTATGGTTTAAAAAGTCAGATTAGACTGTTCAGTGATAAATTAAACCTGATTTGAAAAATCGCTTGCATGAGTGATAGATAAGGGTCTATGAATGTCAAGACATAGGACATTATCAAGTTGTTTCCCAAGATGATACTCTTTGTTTTAGTAACGTGTTGGATTGGTAAGTCATGTGCCGGTTTGACAGTAACTCTTACAGGTTAATTTATACTAGGTGCTGCTGTGTATTTACGGTCCAAATACTTTTTAGGCATTGTTGCTGCTGCTGTTGATGACGATAAAGATGAGATCGAGTCGCTCGGGGTTTCTGAAGGAGAAAACCTCACCATCTCTATTCACATCAAGAAATCGGACAAAGATCCTCAGGTTTTGGTTACGCGTCTCAAAGGCTCATCACAGGAATCGATAGCACAGTTATTCTGCCATAATGAAGACTGTGCACGCAAGTACTGGGAATCCGGAGTTTCTCTGATATATGATGGAGGGAATGTGACGCTAATCCTGATGAACGTCAGTCACAATCAAACGGGGCTTTACACGATCTGCAAACTGAGCGATACACAGCCGCAAAACAAGATTTACAACGTTACAGTGAATCGTAAGTATTATACTAGCGTCGTATTGTCTTTGAAATAGAACCCATAGTCTCATGAAATGCGTTGTATAGTTGCATCATCATCATCATCATCATAATGTCGCAGCAGGACAGCAAGAGAACAGCAACATTTTTAGCTTATTGTGAGAAAGAATGGTTTATTTTTTTTTGGCATTTTGACGTATGCTTGCGTCTAAAAACTTTGGGATAGCATGAAATCGCCATTTAATTCCTATATAGACATTTTAAGGATATTTCCTGTTTTTGTCTCCTGTAAGCTGAAACGACATTTTCCACTGTATGCTATTAAAATTAATGTAGATATTTGTACACATTTAGTCGTAGAAGTAGAATCACGTGAATGGCTGAATGAACTCAAGTAACTTCTGAGTGGGTCGAAGTGACGTGAGTCGTAACATTGCGTCATATCTCATCATGTAGTAGCGGATGTGACGAGAGCACTGACTGAACCGAAGCTGTTGTTCTGGAAAGCTGTACATTGTGCGAAACGAATGCAGCAACATTCAAAAAAAATATATAATCGTAATTGTGTAGCTACTATAAAAGGAAGATCGTCAAAACAAACTTTAATGTAGGTATGACAAACCGAGTGATCAAACATCTTTAACTTTTCAAGTCTCAAAATAAACAAACTCAATTTGGATGATTTTTAAACAGGGGTTTTCAGTTGTTTAGATGACACTGGACCAAATATGACTCTCCTCATGTGAAGGACCACAATCCTAAACTTTTAAAGGCAACTATATATTTTCATATATAAAAACAGAAATCATACTATAAAAATAAATACTTTTATCACAAAATATGTATAATATTTATTTATTTAATAGTTTTATTTTATACGTTTTATTATTATTCATTTCAGTAAAAAAAAAAAAAAAATCTTAATTTTTTCCCTCCTTTTTTCCCCACGAATCCCTGATTTAGGAAATATTTTTACTTCTGTGTTATACCTGGATTAACTGATGTTTTTGTTGTTGTTGCTGTTCTAAAACATTAATTGGTTTCTTCCATGAAACACAACATTATATTTTCTGTAAGAATATCCTGGACACTTCATGAAAATGAATGAGAATTAAGGTTATAAATGTACTTGCAAAACACCATAAAAGTATAAAGTAGTGCATATGGCATAAGCCATCAATAGCTTTATGTGAGAAATGCGATGATGTTTGGTCATGTGACATGCAAGAAAAACCTGCTCAGATCTTTATTACAATTGCAGTGCTTTTATTGTATATCTATATCTTATCACTGGTGTTGATCAGAGATGACCACAGGACATAAATTAAACACACCTGTGCATACATGTTAATCTAAATCGTGAACATCCATGGACATTTAATACACTTATTTAAGAATCCACTAAGAGTTTTGTTCTTGTTGTCCCATACAGAGGCTCCTCTCATTACCATCAGCCCTTCTGTGATGTACAGTAAATCCTTCACTGTAGGCATAACCTCCGCTGCACTGGTGTTCATCATACTGGTGCTCATCACTGGTGCCATCGGCGTCGTTTATTGGAAACGCAAGGCAAGTATAATCACAGGGCAATTGATCTTAGTCTGTCAAACTATGATGACATTAAAGATGACAAACAACTTATTGTCTCTCCTTAAAGGGATAGTGACCCAAAAATTTCCCCATGATTTACTCACCCTCAAGCCTTCCTAGGTGTATATGACATTCTTCTTTCAACCAAACACAATCAGAGTTATATTAAAAAATATCCTGGGTCTTCCATGCTTTATAATGGGAGTTAATAGAGCTTGAGTTTTTGAAGCTCCAAAAAAGTGCATCCATCCATCATAAAATACATTTTAAACTATAATCACTGGCTTCCGGTAACGGACGTACGTGCATCAAGATCCGGTGGAAGAGTGTCAGGAATCAGAAGTCTTAATACGACAAGTTTTAAAGAGAAATGCCATCCAAGATATAAATTAGTTTGTTTCTTATCTGGACAGTTTTTGAGAAGTTTAGCATTACATCACTTCCTCAACAATGAATCCTCTCAGTGAACAAGTGCCGTCAGAATGAGAGTCCAAACCGCTGATTAAAACATCTCAATAATCCACACGAGTCCAGTCCATCCATTAACAGCCTGTGAAGTGAAAAGCTGCATGTTTGTAAGAAACAAATCCATCATCAAGGGCTGGTTTCACAGACAGGGTTTAGATTAAGCCAGGATTAGGCCTTAGTTCAATTAGGACATTTAAGTACTTTTTATAAATGTGCCTTAGAAAAAAACATTACTGATGTGCATCTTGAGACAAAACAATGGCACTGACATATTTTAAGATACTGTATATCAGTGCAAGTTGCTTTCAGGTAAAACAGCTCAAACATGCATTTTAGTCTGAGACTAGCTTAAGCCTGGTCTGTGAAACAGGGAATTTTAAATTTAAAGCTTTGCTTTAGGCCAAAATTCCAGTCCATGATCAAAATCCACCGACATATTTGTCTAGAACTATTTTTGCTTGTAAATGATGTTTGATCTGTGAAAAATTCTCTCCTGATTCAGACAAGCTGAATATTATAGTTCGAATACTCGTATTTTAGCAAATTATGGATTTATTTCTTACAAACATGCAGCTTTTCACTTCACAGGCTGTTAATGGATGGACTGTGATTGTGTGAATTATTGAGATGTTTTTATCAGCGGTTTGGACTCTCGTTCTGACGGCACTCGTTCACTGAGAGGATTCATTGATGAGGAAGTGATGTAATGCTAAACTTCTCCAAAACTGTTTTCATGAAGAAACGCACTCCTCTACATCTTGGATGTCCTGAGGGTGGATGAGTACACTTTTTTTTCACTTTTTTGTTTATTTTGGGGTGAACTATTCCTTTAAGGTTTTTTTGTGCAATAGCATGGTTTGGATATAATAACCCTAAAATAGTTATAGATTATGCTTTTGCATCTATATCATTATTTTCATTTGGTTTGCATGGCATCTTGTAACTGTGTTTTTGTATTGGATTACAGGCAATTTTTTACAAAGTGTCACAAAATGACGACACCGCAGCCAGCAGTCTTTGTGGATCCATGACTGTTATTGATATTTAATGATTGTTGGGGAATTATTTCACACACAACCTCATCTAGCTCAGGACTAAGCTGGAAAAACAGAACTGGACATTTTTTCCATGATAAATTAGAGTCAGCGATAAGTAATCAGATGATGGTTTGACTGTCTGAAGAGTGTAACACTGGGACTCTGGTGCTGTGATTGGAGTGTGTGGATCATCCAGTGTGAAAAATCCAGAGTGATTCTTCCTTTGAGCAACTCCACAAGACCATAGACTGTCCGTCTGCCATTTTATAATTCTTTTAGTATTATTATAATTATTATTATTATTAAGGGTTCTAACACTTAAGATTGTCCACTAGAGGAAGCTAAAGCATTAAACAACCCGTTAAGTCATAATTAATAATGCATTAATATGAAAGGGCTAAAAAAGTACCTCTTTTTTTATACAGTAGGATCATTGTGCACTGAAAATGTTCTGCATGATTAATATGCAAAAAAAATGTGATCTCCAAAATGATTTAGTATAATGTAGAGAATAATATTTTTTTTAAAAAGCACAATTTTGTGATATAAATTAAATTAACCATTTATATGCCTACGAATGTATTTATACAGACACTTTAGCAGATTCTCTACTTGTCAACAGCTCATAAGCATACGTTTTTAGTTTTTTTTGTATACAGTGTATTTTTTATTATATTTAAATATTTATTTAGAAAGTTTTTTAGGACCAACATGTATTATCTTAAGCCGTTTCATCAAAACCTAAATTATCAGTGGAGATTCAAATCATTTACATGAGCTTTTGGTTTTGGATTGGACCGTGATAATGGCAGCTCATAGGGTGAATTCAGGGTTTATTGTTGCATTGTTTATATTTATTTCATTGATTATTATTTAAAATATATAGTCAAGTGTTACTGAAGACTATAATTTTGTTAGATTGCTTAAGGTTCTAATGATTATCAGTATGTGTGTTACTTTAAGAGAACAACCATATCTGTGTGTATGATTTAAGTGTACAATTTATCATTTTAATATTGCAATCTTGTTTTTATATTACTCATTTCTTTTCTATTGTTGCTAAATCTTATAATCATGTGGCTTTAAGGGATATTTGTCTTCACATGTAGGAGATACTGTAAGAGAATGTCTCCATTTCAAGGTTTTTAGTGTCACTGAACTATGTTGTGAAGTAGTTTCCCATTGCTTTTCTCTTGTTTTTAGCATTGAGCATTTTAGCAAATAAGATTATTTAATAAACTCTGCTCTTTCATTATCATCACTTCGTCTCCCACTTCTGCTCTTCTCTGACTCTCAGTCAAACTCTCAGACTGATAGAAAACTGTTAATAGAGTTTTGGGGGTAAAAGACAAGACTATTGTTTACTGGTTTTGGACACTAAATAAAACGGATATCTTTTGACAAGATCCAGTGTTCAGGGTCGGATTTGACATTTCTGACGTGGGGATTCCTTCCGATCTGACACTGCTCCGAACAAAGACATTTACCAGTGCATTCCTTAAAATCTTTATTGCCTACACACACACTTGGAGAATGTCTCATAATCTGCATAATAATCATACAGTGAAATATCTTCACAATGACAGATTAAACCTGGTTATGCAACAGTGTCACTTGTTTGGAATATGGAAACAGAAGCAAAAAAGTTAAGATTAATTTAAACACTTCAACATTATTTATCATCTTTAATTGTAACCTTTTAACCTTACATTCTGTCCTTTCTGTTACTTAAGTGAGTTGGCTAAATTGATTCTTGTGATGTAACAGAAACTAGACATATACTGAGAAAACATTTGAATTAATTCAGAAATGATCAGATTCATATTAGTGTCCCTAATTGTAATAATAAAATAAAAAAGTGCAACAAAAATGTGGGCACAAGTTAACACATAAACACTAGTTAACCAATGAGTTAATGAGCTATTTCTACCTGATATGAACTTAATGTATCAAGTTAATTAATTTCACAGTCAAATTACAAATATTTATTTTACAAGTGAATTCAATGTAAATTTTGGACAAAACATTTTAAATTTAAAGTGTATTGTGTATAACAGGCCATAGAAAGAGAGCCTCTTTGTTATAATAGAAATTATGTTATTTTGTATATATTACAGAGCTTATTTGTTTGTTTTAGATAAAAACTGATTCATAGTTATAAAATACAACAGAAGTAAAGCCTCTTTTTAAGAGTGAAAAAAGAAAAGGCAATTACACTAAATCTCTCAAAAGCATCATCGTCACACAGCAGCTCTCCTCTTCTCTGAGCAGATCCTCACATGATCAGATCACACTGTGACAGGAAGAGAGTTTTGTGGTAAATGAGTTTTCGTACCTTCATGTTGTTGCTGGCAGATCTCTTTCATGTGAAGACGGACGCTCTTGTTGCTCACTGGATTTGCAGTCATGCAGCTGTAGATCTCTGAATCATTATAATGAAGCTCTAATGGTAAACTGAGGATGATGTTGAGATCAGGATTGCTGGTCTGGTTCATCATTTCACTCCCATTATACCATGAGATGGACACGTCTCGATCATTTCTCACAGAGCAAAGCACAGAGCACAAATCTCTGTTTGGGTCTTCGGTGTCTTCTGGTGGTTGTGATGTATCTGGCAGACATTTATATACAATCACTGTTGTAAAATCAAACCAGTCTTTATGAGTTTATTGAGTATAATTATTTTCCAAATAAGCTCCTGTTTATCTAGTATAACGAAAGTGAGCAGATTCTGGTCTGGAGTGTTATGGGCCGTACAGAACAAGAACAACATCTGAGCTTCATCCCAGAGAGGTGTGCATAATATTAAAGCTTCACATTGAGGATTATTCAAGTATTTCAAAGGGCAACTATTTAAATATTTATTTTTTATTTAATGACAATCAGAACATTCAGTGACAATATCAGAGCACTATTCATGCAAGCTTGGTGCATTAACCTTGTAAACCCTGACATGCAAAAAATAGTCAGAACGATCTATTAAAAAAAATTGATTGGTTCCTTATTTGTTGAGTATCATATATGATACATCAGGCTTTTATGGTTCATACAGTATGATATAGTGAGAATATGAAGCTCACACTCGAGGGGGAAAAACACAAATTTTATTCAGAGGCCAAAACTCAGCAAAAATATAAGATTTTGTCCAAATGCTGATATTTATATGGCCATATTGTATGGATTTAAATAAGCTTGTAATCTAAATCAATGAGATTTTTTTTTTATAACAGATACTTGCATAAAATGCATATTAATATCAGTCGTCACTCTATATCTGCCAATAATATGTCTTAGTAAGATGATATTTAAATGCTTAGTTTTATGATCAAATCTCTGCAGTTTAAAACATAATGCCGGATCTGGGCCGACACTATGTTGCTGTCTGGGTTGACAGAAGAACAAATAAACACTCCTCAAAAGCCTTATGGATCATGTGATACTCAATTTTAAAGTGTTTTTACAATTATACTTAAAGACTTTTACTTGCTAAAAAAGTCTAAACTATCAACCAGACGACTGAGTGCATGTAGTAAATTGTGTACAACATAATAATTAAGAGGCCTTAGAAATTAATGTATCAAATATGATACATATGCTTTATAAGGTTAAAATGTCATCTCAGCTCAACCATTGTTGTACGTCAAGTATTGGTACATAACTTAGAGTAATGATGTTCCAGAGGTCTCTGCATCAAAGTTTGCTCTGCCTTGACAGCTGAAATACATGTAAATGAATATATGGTAAAACAGTGGGACTCACCATGATCATGGATTGAACTGACCGATGAGGCATCACTGATGAACGGCACAGAAACTGGTGCTTTAGGGAAAGAGAACGATCCGGGTTACTTGATTGTAACCCTGTTCCCTAAAAAAGCGAACGAGATGCTACGCTGCTTAGGGCATTGGGAACGTCTTTATTCATGACCAGCCTTGAATATAATGTGTAACACGTCAATAGAATTGACCTGGAGCTATTAATAGCCTCGGTCGGTGAAGTCACCGTCAGGGAACAGGGTTACAGTCAAGTAACCCGGATTGTTCCCTTTCAAAAGCTATAATCGGTGCCCACGCTGCCGCGCTTGAAAGTGTCTGGACCCCTTACGGTTGTGTACGTGTGCTTACAAGAACGCAAGAAGGCCTTAGACATTAACTTGAGATGTCGACTCAAGGACATGAGAGCCCGGAGTGGCATGAACATCCAAACTATAAATTGTGCCAATCGAGATGATGACCCTCCCATTCCCCTTGAGCTGGTCGGCCACTTAAGACCACTCCCAGCCCATCAGGGAGGCGTCTGTCGTTAACAGTCTGCAACGGCAAGATGCACCTAGAGTGGGACCCAAAGCAAGGAACCAGGGTCTGAACAACGTAGAAAGGGAGCGAAGCCGCAGCGCGTAACCCTTACCATAAACATGGATTTTAGAAAGTGCACAAAGCACTCAGCGCATGCTCTTGCCTTTATTGGGATTGTATAGATGAAATCCCCCGGTTTTGAGCCACAACTGAAGTAGTCTCATGTGCAAAATGGCCAGAGGGATCACTGTGGATGCAGCTGCCATGAGACCTATGTAATGTCCTGACCTAGCCAGATGTTGCTTAGGGTGTTTAAAATTGGTCTTAGCACGAGCAAGAGACAGTTGTGCCTCCGATGCTGAGAATCCCATTTAACCCCATGCACGTTACCCTCTGGGCTAGAGTTGTCAAAAAGTGCCGACTTCGGTACCAGTTGGTGCTGAGATTTAAAAAATATGTCGCTTTGAGCACTGTTGAGCGGAATCGTAAACACCTCTGATTGCCTAGTGTACTCACACGCTCATCGGATTTGTCTGTGATTGGCTACAATGATCAATGCAAGGAAGTGTTTTAAAAAACGGGAGCAGGAGTGTTTGAAAGCACAAGGACACATCTATTAGCCTGCTTTCAAATGCTCCCCGTCTGTATCTGTGTAAGTGCTCGGTGAAGAGCGTTATTGATGTATATTTACAAAAAAAATTTGAAACGTTGATCATTGTAGCCAATCACAGACATTTCCGATGAGCGTGTGAGTACACTTGGCAATCAGAGGTGTTTACGATTCCGCTCAACAGCGTTCAAAGAGTCATATTTTTTAAATTTCAGTACCGACTGGTACCGAAGTCGGTACTTTTTGACAACTCTACTCTGGGCGGGAGAGAGAACGCTCTTCTTGGCATTGCATCTCAGCCACATAGAGAGAAGATGAGCGGGGATAGACCTCGATGTTGAAACGCCAGCTCTTGAGACTGGGCCAGTATCAGCCAATCGTCTATGTAACATGGCTAGGTCGAATGGAGGGATGTGATATTGGTAAGCTTCGCCCCCAAAAGCAAACCTTGGGAACTTCTTGTGTTGTGATATACCTTCGCATATACAGCATTTATTAATCTTTGTTAATGTTAATTTCAACATTTACTAATACTTTATTAAAATCTTGTTAACATTATTTAATGCACTGTGAACTAACATGAACTAACAATGAACAGCTCTATTTTTATTAACTAACGTTAACAAAGATTAACACATACACTAACAAATGGATTGCTCATAGTTAGTTCATGTTAGTTAATACATTAACTAATGTTAACTAATGAACCTTATTGTAAAGTGTTACCCACATTGCCTACCCTTCCTTTAAATTATATACTGCTAAACATGATGCTGGTGTTGTATAACTAGATCTTATTGCTGCATTTGATACTGTTGACCACAATACTCCTCAACAGACTGGGAAAATGGGTCGGACCGTCTGAGGCGGTGCTTAGATGCTTCAGGTCATATTAAGAAGGCGGAGGATATTTGTGAACATAAGCATAAATCTGACTGGACTGCTAAAACACATGGAGTTATAAGGTTTAATCCTTGCACCTCTACTGAACGTTTGTATATTCTCCCACTAGGCCATATTCAAAACAACAATATTGCTTATCACAGTTATGCAGAAGACACCCAGATCTAGATTTATCGCCAAGTGACTTCAGTCCCAATCCCATAGACTCCCTGTGCCAATGTTGAAATTAAATTAACAACTGGATGTGCCAAAACATTCTTCAGTTAAATAAAGACGAAACAGAGGTTATTGTATTTGGCAATAAATTATCAAAGGTGAATGAATACATTGACTCTGGGGGTCTAAAAAACTAAACATGAAGTTATGAATCTCAGTTTCATCCTGGATTCGGCCTGAATCAGATCTTCTGTGCCTAACTAGAGAAGCTTATTGCATTCATTACCTGCAGGGTATATTACTGCTTATATTAAGTGATATTAGTATCGATAGATACCTTTGAGTCCACAATAAAAAACAGTTTCTGTTTCTGCGCTGTACCGATCACACTGCACTGCCTCTCTTCCTTTTATGACCCTCATATTCATTTTAATCTAATTTTTAACTAATTTTTTATTACTTTCTTTTATTGTATTTTTATTTTATTTCTTATTAACATTTTTATGATTGCTATTTTTGTCAAATATTTTTTCTGTGAAGCACTGGATTACCACTGTAATGTGCTATAAATAAATTTGCCTTGCCAAGCATTTTGTCAAGTTTGCTCACTTTTAATTAAATGTTGCATATGTATACATTTTTATGTTGTGTTGAAATATTGAAAATATTTAATTGTGTTGTGTGTACAACTCTAAACTTGTATGCAACATGAATTGAAACTAGTGAAAATGTTCCAGTAACTCCCTAGTGAACACAAACATTAAAACAATATTTTTCTTGTGAAAAGAAAATATGGTAACACTATATTACGGCCCGCAAACAACTGCGTAAGTAAACCGAAATTACGGTGTACGTTTCTGTAATCATAGTGTACTTCCGTGTAGGTATAAGGGAACAATATGTTCCCTTATAACCCACAGATGTCAAAATTACCCTGTAACTACATTGCACAAGAACATATTTTGCCAGAAATGTGATAAAAACTTTTATATACAACAGATGTACAATTTTTGCCTGGAATATATTAACAGAATAGGTACCTGTTAGTTTTAAAATAATTACATTATAAATAATTTGCTTGTATATCTGGTTGTACCCCTTTATTACCCAAAACTTAACATATTGTTCCCTTATACCTACACGGAGGTACACTATAATTACAGAAACGTACACCGTAATTTCGGTTTACTTACAAAGTTCTTTGCAGGTTGTATATCTGCTTGTTACCCCTTTATTACCCAAAACTTAACATATTGTTTCCTTATACCTACACATAAGTACACTATAATTACAGAAACGTACACCGTAATTTCGGTGTACTTACGCAGTTGTTTGCGGGTCGTAATATAAAGTGTTACCGAAAATATTTCTTACCTTCCATACTGATGAAGAACACATATTGATGAATGAAATCATACATCATTCATCAGATGAATGAATTCCATACTGATGAATGAAAACACACATGCTGATGGTCATTTTGAACAGTTGTCAGGAACTGCTTTGTGTCGTTTCTCTTGATGAAGCTCCTGAAGATCTGACTGATCTGATGAACATTCAGTGAAGATCTTCAGTCTTTATGACTTTCATCAGGAAGTGACACACTGGCAATGAAACCATGTTACATCCACTAGATGGCACCAAAACCTTTCAATAATTAACAATTAATCACAACTTTTCTCTCTTTCTGATCTCTCAGTGAATACTATAATAAGTCATACTATAAGTCAATCTTAAAAACTCACTTTCACTTTATGATATATCATCTACTGTCCATGTCATTTTATTAGGCTTTGCGATCAGTATCAGTGACTAAAAATGAAATCTCCTCTTTTTAATGTGTCCATTGGCCTTCAAAGCAAGTACAAGATGAGGATGTGTGCATTCATGCTTCTCAATTTGACCCTTTTCACATTTCCAGGTTTCTCAGAAGCAGAAGTCCTCATATCGGTAAACTCATATAGCCGTGAATGAGAGACAACATTTCATTTATTTTTCTGTGTTCCTGTGGTGTTCTATAGTAAGCCTCTAGAGGGAGCTCTGGGGTGTAAGACAGTAATGAAAAGAGAGAAGTGAAGAACATGTGATGTGGAAGAATAAAGAGACGACACGTTAAGTTCAATAACGGTGTTAATACATTTATTTCGAGGCACTCAACATATTGGCGACGAGGATGGCTTTGAGTTTGAGCCAACCCACCCCGTTCCTGCAAACACCGGGAGAACCGCCGATCCCGTTCACGGCATGGATTAAAACTTTCGACAATTTCTTGATGGCCCTGGGAGAGGAGCTATCTAATGCTAGGAAGCGTGCTCTGCTGATACACTGCCTCGGAGCCGAAAGGCAAAGATTGTTCTACACTCTGAATGTGAGTCAACAGGGAGATGATACGTACGCTTCTGCTTTGAGTGCAATCCAGGACTTTTTCGTTCCTAAAGTTAATGTGGTCGCTGAACGTTATCGCTTCCGGCAACGCAGTCAACGCGCCGGCGAATCCACAGACCAGTATATCGCTGCTCTCCATGAACTGGCTGCCACCTGCGAATTCGGCGCTATGGAGGATGAGATGATACGCGATCAGCTGGTTGAAAAGACTAATTCAACGCGCGTCAGAGAACGGCTGCTGTTGGAAGTACCACTCGACCTTAAAAAAGCTGTGACTGTCGCCCGGCGAATTGAAATTGCTACAGCGGAGGCCAAAGCGATGATAGCATAATCCGACAACTCAGTACAAGCAGTTCAACAACATAACAGGCCCCGATGAAGCAAACATAAAACCGACGCGATGCACGGACCATCCAGACCCGTCCGTGCACTTACTTGCTACCGCTGTGGCTCTGAGCAACACGCAGCTAATTTTCCCGGATTTCCTGCTAAGGACGCAGTGTGCAGGAACTGTAACAAAAAAGGACATTACGCTAAGGCATGCCGTGTAAACAAACGGGTGAGTGAAATTACAGTGCCTGAAGTGACTGTGTTAAATGTTGAACATTCTGCGCGTGACTGTGGCAAAATAATGTGTACAGTACAAATACGTGTAAGCACAGGACAAAAATGGGACATTCAGCTAATGGTAGATACTGGATCAGCTGTGTCTATACTACCAATGTCAATTTACACTGGATCGTTCAGTCAAGCACCCCTCTAACCAGTATCTGGCTCAGCCAGTATCTCATACGGTAACCGTTGCAATACTGCAGACCTATACATTGTACAAAAGGGCTCAGCTGTGCTGGGCAGAGATCTTCTTACGGGACTGTGTTTACAATTATGTGATGGCCAGGTCAGTACAGCTCAGTGTGCGCAATCTGTCTCGTCTGTAGCTGCAAGTTCCGGAAACAGATTGGGATGTGCAAGAGGATTTGTGCATCGTGTCAAGATTCGGCCTGAGGTTCAGTCCATTCAGCAGAAACTGAGGCGCTTGCCTTTCTCAATCCGTGACGAGGTGTCCAAGGATTTACAGAAGCTTGTACAACAGGACGTAATCGAGCCCGTGGATGCATCTGAGTGGGTCTCACCGATAGTGGTCACCAGAAAAAAAGACGGGGGTATTCGGCTTTGTGTCGACTTACGGGAGCCTAATAAAGCCATTGTTGTGGACAGTTTTCCTCTTCCGCATATGGAGGAGATGTTCGCAAATCTGTGCGGAGCTACGGTGTTTTCCACACTAGACCTCCAAAGTGCTTACCATCAGGTTGAGTTGCACGAGGAAAGTCGGAACCTTACTGCGTTTATTACGCATGATGGGTTATTTCGTTTCAAAAGGATTCCTTATGGACTGGCCTCAGCTCCAAGCTGTTTCCAGAGGATGATGTCTGAAATCCTTAAAGGTCAGTCTGGAGCTCATTGCTACTTAGATGACATCATGGTCGCAGGAGCAACACTTGAGGAACATGATGATAACCTACAATCAGTGCTGCAGCGAATTAACAAGGCAGGACTCAAACTGAACACCGCAAAGTGTCACTTCAGACAAGCAGAACTATCATTTCTGGGTCACACGCTGTCTGAGAAGGGATTGTGGCCTGATGCTTCACATGTCTCTGCAGTGGCAGATGCCCCACCTCCTGCTGACGAGGTTAGTCTTTGTTCATTTCTGGGTCTTACGTCATGGTGTTCTAAATTTATACCAAACTTCGCTACCGTGGTGGAGCCACTGCGCATGCTTTTACGCGGCTCTGTTCCATTCATTTGGTCACCTGAGGCTCAGGAGAGCTTTGTGTCTGTAAAAAGTCTGATCGTGAATAGTGCTGCCCTCACGCTTTTCAATCCAGAACTAACCACTATTGTGACCACAGATACCTCAGACTATGGAGTAGGAGGTGTTCTTACCCAGCTGCATGCAGACAACACAGAGAGAACAGTGGCATTTGCCTCACGCACCCTTACAGCAGCAGAGAGGAAGTACTCCACGGTAGAAAAAGAAGCACTAGGATGTGTTTGGGCCACAGAGAGATGGAGGACCTACCTGTGGGGACGATACTTCATACTGCGGACAGATCACAGCCCACTGACCACTCTTCTAACATCTAAGGGTCAAGGCAGAGCAGGTATGCGCATAGCCAGATGGTCAGCTAGGCTGATGGCATTTACCTATGACATTCAGTATAAGCCAGGGCGTGAGAATGTGACTGCAGACTGTTTATCTCGCTTACCGCTGCCTAGTACTGAACCTAGTTTGGAACATGATGTTGAAGTTGTAGCACTCACTTCCACAATTACTGTAATAACCAGCTCTGAGTTCAAAGCATCATGCAATTCTTGTCCTATTCAAGCCGAGCTACGCAGATTGCTCACTTCAAAATGGCCAAAGTGTGCAAAGGCACTGGATTGTGTTTTACGGCCATATTTTCAAATACGGCATGAACTTTAACTCCAGGATGGATGTGTGGTGCGGGGGACCAGCCGCCTCCTAGTTCCAGAATGTCTCCAGCCCAAGTTTATCGCGCTTGTGCATGACACACATCAAGGCATTGTGAGGACGAAAAGGAGGCTGTGAGAACTCTACTGGTGGCCTGGCATGGATGCACAAGTGGAAATGGCTGTGAAATCTTGTGTTACATGCCAGTTACATGACAAATCTGCTGTCACACACATAACACCACTCCAACCTGTACCCTATCCGTCTGACGCCTGGGAAAAAGTGGCCATAGACATCATGGGTCCTTTTGACGCAGCACCCTTGGACTGTCACTTTGTAGTCACTCTGGTGGACTATTACAGTAAGTGGCCTGAGATAGCGTTTGTCTCACATCCTACCACCCAGTCTGTGATACAGTTCCTGTCTACTGTGTTTAGTAGGGAGGGGAACCCGAAAGAGCTGATTTCTGACAATGGAGTTCACTTCACATGATTTCAAGCTATTTCTGCAAGCCAGAGGAATCATACACAGGACATCATTTGTGTATTACCCTAGAGCAAACGGGGAAGTTGAACGTTTCAATCGCAGCTTGAAGGATAGCTTACAAACTGCATCACTGGAGGGAAGAGGGTGGAAGGAGTTCACCAAAGACTTTCTGCAGGCATATCGTGCAAAGCCGCATGCCACAACACAGTGCACCTCAACTGAACTCTTGCATAGGAGACCCATGTTAACCAAACTTAACGTTTCGGGTCTTCACTTGCCACCTGCTGGTAAACTGCTCTCACCTCAACAGCTGGCTTCGCATGTGAGCGATAAACAGGCAAAAAGTAAACAGTACAGTGACCGAAAACGCAGCGCAAAGCATGTCTCATTTCAGTGTGGGTCTTATGTTCGTGTAAAGAGACCAGGAATTGTGCCAAAGACCCAGTCTAAATTTGGGAAACCCCTAAATGTTGTGGGCAAGAAAGGACTATACACATATAGACTGTCTGATGGACGATGTTGGAATGCATCTCACCTGGCACCTGCACTTGTTCCAAGTAGAACAGAGTCAGATGAGTCAAGTGAACTGTCATTGTTTGACTCTGGGAACACTGAATCGTTAGGGAGTGAACAACCTATAATGGCACGGCCTGTTCGGAGTAGGCATGCGCCTGCATGGACTCAGGATTATGTGATGTAACGTGATTTAACGCATTGCTAGCACATCATATGTGTCTCTGCATTATAAGAAAAAGAATGAATAGCTGTTCTGTGAGTATTCTACGAGTACTGTTTGTGAGAGTTACATTTGAGTGTTTTGTAATTGCATTAATAGGTGACTACTTGTTCTGGGTTCAAATCATACTGTTGGGAGTAATATTATCAAAAGGAAGTTTAAAAAAAAAGGAATACTTGTTATCTTGTATCCTTACTGTTACTAGTAATGAGTCACTGTTATGGTATGTTTGTTCTTAAGAGAGAGGAATATGTGGTGTTCTATAGTAAGCCTCTAGAGGGAGCTCTGGGGTGTAAGACAGTAATGAAAAGAGAGAAGTGAAGAACATGTGATGTCGAAGAATAAAGAGACGGCACGTTAAGTTCAGTAACGAAGTTAATACATTTATTTCGAGGCACTCAACAGTTCCCATTTGCTCAAATAGCAAAATAAATATTTAGGCTAGCGGGTGTTCAAAACCAGATGACAGTAATACATAGAACCAACCTATATTAATAGAAAACATTGGGAAACCTCGTGTGCTCCATTCTAAGATAATGTACAGCGTAATGATGTAAAAGGCTGATTTATAAAGATATCGTCACCGTCATAGAAGTTTGTTCTGATATGTGCGCGATCAGACAAAACATCATTTAAGAAAACAAGATCATTTCTCATAACGACTACTTGCGTGATAGACTAAACATGAAAACTTTAATCACTCTTGCGAGTAATTTTGAGGGTGCATGTATTAGAGCACTTTTTTAGTTTCATTTTTAAAAGTTTTTGAGCAGGTTTGTCAGAATAAAAAGGGTTACTGAGATCCACCCATGCGCTTCAAAAAAGCATTTTGAATAGGAATAAAAGCAAGAAAAAAATAATAAAGAGCATATTTAACTAACGATATGCAACTATTATCTTTGACACGCATTGCCTTCAATATTAGATAAATATGGTAATATACAGACATTTTATAAATCTCAATCAGAAACAGGGAAAATAAAAATATAATGATCGTTTCTTTTCAATATTTTTTTTTCTCTTGACGATATTGTATTCAATTGACAGATTTGTATTCAGTCTGCAAAGACAACGCAAAGATCCCCGAGAAGGAATCCAAAAACATAACTGGTGGTAAAAAAAAAAAAAATTCTGTTCAATGTAAATGTAAATGTAATTTACTTATCCCCATGCAGGAAATCAACTTTTGTGTTTTATGAAAGAAAGAATATAATACTGAGGTGGAATAACATGTTGACAATTTGTTCTTTTTGTGTGAATTATTTCTGCAATAAAGATAACAGAATTTTGTAAAAGTTTATTTTGTTATTTTGTTATTTTATTTGTATAGGTAAAAGAAGACGGCGGAGTCAATCTCTTGACCAACCTAATAGTAAGTAAATAAATATGATAATTCATAATATTCAAAACTGAAAATATCAAAACCCCAGAATAGGGTGGAACCTTTATTCCTATTTCAATTAGATATGCTGCTGCACACAGAGCTCTCAAGTTATGAAGACAGGCAAGAGGGATAAAGGGCCCAGATCTTTGAACGGCTATAACTCGGGGATCCGGGCGAGTTGGACCTAAGGGGTGGGCTCGTTTGAAAGGTCTTGTCCAGCACTAGGATCGATTAGAGTTTGTGGAATATTGAGCAAGGGGTTCTCGAGATATAAGCCCATAAATGTGCGCCTTTGACCGGATGTAGCTCCCTGACCCGACAACCCTCAGGGACGGGGGTGGGCTCGTTGCATAGGCCCCCTTGAGACCTACAGACGACCAGAGTTTGACATATTTCCCCCTTGTCATTACCGAGATATTCGTGAAAAACCAAATTGCCATTAATTTAGCGCTTGAGGTGGACACCCTTGTCTCCAATGGGACTTCCAGGACCGCGGGGCCATCTGGCCGTGCCCGAGAACGGATAACCTTCCTCAGCATGCCACCAGAGCCTCAGGGGCCCTGGAAATATATTCGTGAAAAACCAAATTGCCATTAATTTAGCGCTTGAGGCGGACACCCATGTCTCCAATATGACTAGGCCTAGACTACTTAACATGAAAACTTGTATCACTCTTGTGAGTAATTTTGAGGCTGGAGAGTACCCAGCCACACAAAACACTAGGCGTGTTCTCTTCTCCATCTTAGAACAAACTTTTACTTTCGATTTTGTTACGAACATATAGGCTATGGCGTCCCATTTAGGTAAGACTCAAATCAGACCATATATATATGTTTAACGAGCCAAAATACCATATTTACATAAAGGCCTGCTTTACGGAAATACACTTTTCTTTGATTGCAATCTAATTGAGCAACGCAGTTTGCAGCAAGGCATGTGGTGCCGCAGCAGGCACCGGACGTCAATATGACGTTAGATTGACGTTGGACCCCAACGGTGGACAGACGTTGCATTTTGATTGAAAATGAAAATCTGGTTGACGTCAGAACCCAACATCAGATTAACGTAAACTTCCAACGTCTGTCCAACGTTGGATGTTGACGTCAATCTGACGTTTGGTTATGACGTCAACCCGATTTTCATTTTCAACCAAAATGCAACGTCTCAATAAACACCACCAACGCATCAGCAACCCGTTCTCTACGCGTTTTTTTTCTCTCACCACTTCCAAAGGGAGAACAGAGGAAAAACATTTTTGTAGAGTAAAATCTTCTCCTTGAGCGGCGATAACCTTTCCACGAGTCACCTGCAGTTATAGATCATCGGATTTTAAAACAATAGACTGGTCATCTGGCTTACCTTCGTTAACCAGCAAAGCATCATTTACAAAAGTTGGTGCCAAAAAAGTTGAGGATACATCATCTGCATCAGCAAACTTACGAGCTTGTGCTCGTGTCACAGCGCAAATGGGAAAAATCTCAGAAAACTTCTCTGACAATTCATCAGATTGATTAGACAGAACAGGTTTATCACAAACTTCTAGCAGTGGCATGATTTTCCCACCTGCTATGTCATTGCCAAGAATAAAGTAGGTTTTTGAACCAAACAGAAACACCGATACAAATTAAATTAAACCGAGTGGTTTGTTACAGCGCAATGCGTCTTTCTTTGTCTATTAGCGTATAACATAACAATCCTACCGACCCCAGCAACATCACAACAACAAAACCACATCAAACAAATCATAAGGAGAGTAAATTAGCTTATCGGCTCGACTAAAGACACAGGTTGTGAGTAAGGTCTGACACTGATCCCTCACTACTCATTCATGGTGAACAGGGCCTTTTACTGTAAGCTGCCGGCACGCCAGCGGATTGGTCGTGCCCTATGGGTCGCGCCGGTCATGACGTCAAGCATCCTGACGTCACAGGTATGATGGACAGCCATATGATCCAATGATCGCAACCTAACGAAAGAGTTTACAAACACAGAGGAGAAAGAACAAAATACAAAACACACGTGGAACGTAACACACGTCCACAGACGTCCATAGGGGGTCCTAGTCAGACGTCCAGATTTTTAACCTGTTTTGCACGTCCACAGACGTACAAAAGTGGGTCTGAACTGACAGACGTTATACAGACATGATCTGAACGTCTATCTGACGTCGTATGTTTGCTGGGAAGGCAGCAAGGCATGTATATAGCCTAGGCAGAATTAATAATAATAAGCCAAAATTTGTCACCTCGAGAAATCATAAGGTAGTATATTTTTCAGTAACATTTAGGCTTAATCAAATTAACCACTTCATCAAAGGTTGTACCATTTTATTTTTACTTTCGTCATTTCGCAACACTCATACAGGGCTAGTAGACCTATTCCTGCAATATTTTGCTCATACTGTAAAAAGACGAAGTTTATTTTTTAAAAGTTTTTGAGCATGTTTGTCAGAATAAAAAGGGTTATGGAAATCCACTCATGCGCTTCAAAAAAGCATTTTGAATAGGAATAAAAGCAAGAAATAAATAATAAAGAGAATATTTAACCAACGATATGCGACTAATCTTTGACACGCATTGCCTTCAATATTAGATAGATATGGTAATATACTACATAAATTGCAGCCATTCCAGACAGTATATAAATCTCAATCAAAAAAATTTTCTTTTATTTTCAATATGTTTTCACTTGTCAATATTGTATTCAATTGAAAGATTTGTATTCAGTCTGTTAAGACAATGCAAAGATCCCCCGACAAGGAATCCAAAAACATGACTGGTGGTAAAAAAAAAAAAAAAAAAAAGATGTTCAGATGTAAATGAAAAATGTGTAATTTACTTATCCCCCATGCAGGAAATCAACTTTTGTGTTTTATGAAAGAAATAATATAATACTGAGGTGGAATAATATGTTGACAAATTGTTCTTTTTGTGTGAATTATTTCTGCAATATATAAAGATAACAGAATTTGGTAAAAGAATTTGCGTAATTTTTAATTGCATGTTATTTTGTTTTGCAGTTAACAGGGAACGGCGGAGTCCATCTCTTGAACGACCTAATGGTAAGTAAACTAATATGATAATTCATAATATTCAATACTGAAAATATTATCAAAATCCTTGAGAAACAGAGGTTGACATTTCCACTCATCGCGAGGGCATTTACTCCGCTGGTACAGGAACTGAAGTATGCAATCTGAAATCTGCCGTGCTCATGGACTCAATTCAGGGGCAAACTTTTTTTTCTTTATAATAAACCGAAACTGACGCAAATGAGAGTGGGCATCTGATGGCAAGCAAAAAACGTAAAGACAAAAGGCGGTTGGGAGAAGCTAAAAGGGGAAAAAAAGCAAAGTCCTTAGAGACAGATGCTACAAAATGCAAAAAAATAAGAAAGATGTTTGGCAATAGTTCTTCAGTAGCAGTAGCCCTAATCTTGAGCCTGATGAGAGAGCCAATGGTTCTGGTGAGTCTCCTGTCAGGATAGTTACATCAGGTTACCTTTGCCCTCCTCTCTCACTATAGAGCATGTAGCCTATGAACAGCACTATAGTAAAATCCCAGGACATTCCTAGTCTGAACGTTCACTGCTATAAGCATTGTCTGATGTGATATTCGATTAATTCAAGACGAGACAGCAGCGGTTTTATAACGGGTCACATTTGACAGCTACTGAGTTACAAAATACAGTAAATGAAGTAGCCTAAGGTGAGTGCTCCGATTAACATGAAACATGAGAATGAGCGAGTTTGCAAATGTGCACACATGGTCACTCTCACTTTTAGCATGACTTTTGTCATTGCGTGGCAACAGCAGACGCCACAACTATATTATTTTGATCATGGTATGTAGGCTAACCCAGCCAATATCCAAATTCACACCCATTCACACAGACATGAATATTCAAATTGTAGAATAGTTTTGTTGTTTCAGGTTTCTAGACTCTAGGTTAATGTTTATCATTATATGTCATATTATAAATGTTTGCATTTTGCTCTTTTTGTAGATTTCAAGTATTTTAGTTCATACAATGATAAATTGATTTAAATCACCATGGGTTTTGTAATGCTATTTGCCATACATTGACTGCTATAGTATTGTGAGATAGTAGTGGCTGTCTGTAGTTGTGTTGAGGCCTATTTGGGAGAAAATCCAGGGCCGTTTTTTACTCCCAGTCCATCCCTGACTCACTTGGTCAATGTGGCGAGCAGGACGAGGCCGAGGGACGTGAGTGGTAATGAACATCACCTGTGAGACGCACCGGTCTCGTGCCGTTCTCTCACGTCCCTCTGCCTCGTCCTGCTCGCCACAGTCAAGTATTACTGTTATTTCTGTATTCTGTGTTCCAGTGAGTGATTTGAGGATTGTTCTGCTGGGGAAGAATGAAACAGAAAACAGCAAAGTGGGAAACTTCATCTTAGGAAGAGCAGCATTTGAGAGTGAAACTCCTGCTGATGTAGAGCTGCACATTGAGAAACACAGAGGAAAACTGAAGGACAGAGACGTCAGAGTCATCAACGCTCCTCAACTACTGCATCCAAATCTGTCAGTCTCTCAGATCACACAGGGAGTGAAAGAGTGTGTGAATGTGTCTACTCCTGGACCTCATGTGATCATACTTGTCCTGCAGCAGAACGACTTCAGTGAGAATGATGGAAACAGAGTGAAATATGTGCTGAATGAATTCAGTGAGGAGGCTTTTAAACACACTATAGTGCTGACCAATGAGGAAGAGATACACAATGACACAATTCATCAATTAATAAAAGAGTGTGGAAGTGGACATCTTCAGTTCAATGAAAGAAAATCAGGATTGGACTCTGAGATCCTCGAAAGAATAGAGAAGATACTTAAAGAAGAAGAGGTTCAGTTTCTTGTCTGTAACTTGTATGAGGAAGCAGGAGAAGAAGCATCAGAGGATGAAGAGCAGAGCAGATCTAGAAGTTCAGTCACAGCAGAAGAAGAGGGAGATCTTGATCATGAAGATGATGGAAAAATCCAAAAGAATACCTTGTGTAAGTATTGTTGGCAAGAAAGTTAGTTTAAACCTCACAATACACACCACTATTATCATTTTATAAGGTCTACAGCAAAATCATACAGAAACTTACAGATACCCTTTTTTTAATGTATTTGACAGCATATCCATTTGGGGAGAATTGGATCTAAGAATTGGATACCATTTACTAATAAAACTCTTTTGATACCATTTTATATGTGTATTGTATATTTTGATTGTATTTCAAATGTACCACTCTTTTATGAATGCTTTTCTTTATATATTTTATATTCTTTATATGGTCCATCTAAGTTTTGGTGCTACTAAAGTTTTAAAACCACACAGTTGCTGAAAAATTTAGATGCATTAAGAATTGTTTTGGAATCAGATCTCAACACCCTCAACAGAGATTAAAACCAGTTTCAGTAAGCCATAAAGAAATGTTACAATAAAGAAGTAATTTCAGGAAATTGGCAGGGATGATGTGTTAAATACATTTTATTCATTTCACAATTAAGCATTCACATAATTATGTCATTCACATAAAATTCAAATTCTCAATTTATCTAATTTCAGTTTGTTCTTTTGTATTAGTAACTAACAATTCAGACAGATTGCTCTTAAATGTGTGTAGGATTTGACTTTAAAAGACTAGCAGCATGATTCAAGCAGTTTTCTCTTTTTCAGATTCAATAGAGGATTCAGATGATGTGAGGATTGTCCTGCTGGGAAAAACTGGAGTCGGGAAGAGTGCAACAGGAAACACAATCTTAGGGAGAGAAGCATTTAAAGAAGACATGTCTCAAGAGTCAGTTACTAAAGAGTGTCAGAGAGAGACGGCTGAGATTGATGGCAGACTCATTACTGTGATTGACACTCCAGGACTGTTTAATGCTAAAGTTAGTCATGAAGAGATCCAGAGAGAAATCAGTACCTGCATCTCCATGATTCTGCCTGGACCACATGTGTTTCTGTTACTGATACCAGTGGATTGTTTAACTCTGGAGGAGGAAAACGCTGTCAAGATCATTCAAGAGACTTTTGGTGAAAACTCATTAATGTACACTATGGTGCTCTTCACCAGAGGAGATGATCTGAAGAAGAAGACCATTGAAGAATATCTGGGAAAACCTGGATCTGCTTTGATGAAGCTTGTTGGACAGTGTGGAAACAGATATCATGTGTTCAATAATAATGAGACTGGAGACCGTGTGCAGGTGTCTATATTACTGCAGAAAATCAATGACATGGTGACAGCAAATGGAGGGAGTTACTACACATGTAAGATGTTCAGACAGATGGAAAGAGAGAAACAAAAAGAACGAATGAAGAAGCTAATGGACAAAGTGGAGAAACTGAACAGAGAGATATATATATACAGCTGACTTACATCTTTACATATGTAACTGCACAAAGAATGACATTTATTATTGTATTGAGCTTAACATCTTTTCATTCTGTCTATTTACAGTATATTTATTTATGTATGAATTTATTTTTCTTTACAGAAAGATGAAACTGGTCAAAACCTGAAGTATGGATTAAAAATCAATGAACAGCTCAACAGACTCTACCATAGACTAGATCTGATAAAAAAGCATATGAAAACAGCAGACATTCTTGAAATGACTAAGTTTTCATTTAAGTCTCAGGAGCCACAGGAAGAGAATTAACTGGTAAACTCATTCCTACAAAAGCTGATTAACACAAACTACAGAGCAAGATACACAGTCATAAAACACAAAAAGAAAGAAATTGACCAAAAAACATCGATGACCAAGAAAGAAAGTGAGAAACATGGAGCAAACTGTGACCCAGATATTCACCCAATGGATGTTCAGATGGCCGTGTTTCATTGTGCCGATGGTTTCCTGAAGCAGCTGATGGTGACTAAACTCTCTCAGTGTCAGTATTCACTGCCTCTGCTTGTTCCTGATCCAATTACACAACAGATTGAGTTTCCTCTCTGGACATTCAGACAAATCAACAAGAGCTGGAAGAAGAAAAACTCAAATAACGAAATCATCAGTCAAACTCAACCAGTCTACAAGGCTGAGACCCCAATGGTGGCTTTCTTCAGGTTTGGTTCAGTGTCTTCATCTAAGTCTCAGCTGATAAACGGCCTCATCAATGAGAAACACATCACGTTCTTCCACAGGAATTGCTCAGGCAGCAGCAGAACCAGATTACTGATGGACGGAGTGGTGGAGATCGCCTGGTACTGCCCTTCTGGGAAAATGACTGACGCATTTGATGACTGTGTTGCTTTCTGTAATCTTCATGGTGATGCAGGAACCAGTGAGAAACAATATGAGATTCTGACCAGCATGGCTTCAGTAAACGTCCTCTTCTTACCTGATCTTGAACAGAAGAACCAGTATAAAGGTTTGGTGACATCACTCTTCGAATCTCCTCAGCCTCTCATTTTTCTGCTCACTGAAAATCACTGTAATTAAACTGAACTGGGGAATGAAAATTTTAAAATTGGTCTTTTGGGCAAAAAACAATCTGATGTATCTAATCAGATTAGAGAGATGATCAGAGTGAGTTTGACAGAGCAGAAAATGACCATCAAACTTGAAGATGTGGCCAAACGCACAGGAATCAGAGTAGATGAGGAGGATCCAGAGTGTCGGAGAGGGAAAGAGGCAGCGGTCCAGATCATGGGATTACTGAGAGGAAAGGATCCATCAACAGTGAAAGAAACAAACCTGCCCTGTCAGGGGAAACTGTGGCATGACTGGTGTAAAATCAACAAAGAGCTGCATCATCTCCAAGGAGAAAATCTAGAGGAAAATAAAAGTACCAAACGCAAGAACATGAGAGAAATAAGAGAAGAGCAAGTGGCAAAAGCACAGAGTGAGTTCATGAAAACATTTATTGAAACAATAAAATCACAGAGTAAGAATGAAAAAAACATATTTCCTCACATGGATAATGAACCTGTTGGATGACTTCACTTCGGAGAAGCTCTGTGATCTTTATAAGGAGTATAATGTGACATGGAATAAAGTCTTAGGATTGAAAAAGACTCCTAGAAAACGAATAAGGACTGAACAAGCAAACCTGGAAAACATATCAGAGCAAATCAGTAGAACAGGTTTTGGCTTTGAGCACATCCTGAGAGAGTTCGGTCAGATCTATGAATCGTGTTCATCTGTGACGAAGAACAAGAAAGACAATCTGCAGTTTAACTTTTGTTCTCTCCCGAGTCTGGCAGCAGAGATGATGATCTCTGGATTTCCAATGGAGCTGATGGATGGAGATGCTGCTCATATTCCTCTGACCTGGGTCACTGCTGTTCTAGATGAACTTGTTAAGAAATTGGGAAAGCAGACCAGAATCTTTGTGCTGTCAATTCTAGGGATTCAGAGCTCAGGGAAATCCACCATGCTGAATGCCATGTTTGGACTGCAGTTTGCCGTCAGTGCTGGAAGATGCACTAAAGGAGCTTTCATGCAGCTGGTCAAAATATCAGAGGAGATGAAAACTGAGCTGAAGTTTGACTATATTATGGTTGTTGATACTGAAGGAGTTCGTGCACCAGAACTGGCTGGAAGGTCAACAACACATCATGACAATGAAATGGCCACATTTTTTGTTGGTCTTGGAAATATGACCCTGATCAACATCTTTGGAGAAAACCCATCTGAGATGCAGGACATCCTTCAGATTGTTGTTCAGGCCTTCATGAGGATGAAGAACGTCAGACTGAATCCCAGCTGCATATTTGTTCATCAGAATGTCTCTGATATCACAGCTGGAGAGAAAAACACAGAGGGAAGGAGACGACTGCAGGAGAAACTGGATGATATGACAAAACTCGCTGCTAAAGAAGAAGTCTGTGATGCAGAAGGATTCAGTGATGTGATTGCGTTTGATGTACAGAATGATGTGAAGTATTTTGCTCAGCTCTGGGAGGGCAGCCCACCCATGGCACCACCAAACCCAAACTACTGCGAGAACATTCAAGAACTGAAGCAAACTATCCGAACACACGCTTCAAAATCAGATGGCATAATGCTGACGCACCTAAGAGACCGTATTCAAAATCTCTGGGAGGCTTTACTTAATGAACAATGTGTCTTCAGCTTTAAAAATTTCAAGGAAATCACAACATACAATAAACTAGAGACTGAATACAGCAAGTGGACCTGGAGCCTCCGGAGTGCCATGCTGGACATTGAAAACAGACTACACAATAAAAATAGAAAATACAGCAATTCATGATGTTGAGGAAACTGATCTTCAAACAGAACTGAATGCCAAAGGTGAAGAAGTGAAAAAGACAATGTCTGATTTCTTTGAGAAAGACAGAGACGCAGCTGTGCTGAATCAGTGGAAAGGTTTCTTTGAGATAAAAATCAAACAGCTTCAAGAAAACATTGTGAGAGAAACTAAGAGGAAATTAAAAGGGGTTCTTCAGAAGCGTCACCTGAAGAAAAAGATGGATGCTGAGAGGACACATCATGAAAACACACTTTGAAAAGAGCAAAGAACTTGCTTTACAATTCAAAGAACAAGCAAATGATAAAAATGTCATGAAAACACAGTTTGATTCCTTTTGGAAACAACAGACATCTGAGATCTTCAGAGACACTCCTTTAGTCAAAGATATTGACATATTAGGAGATGTAAAAAAGATCCTCATTCAGAACTATATAAGTCTCCCTTTAGACAGAATGAAAGAGAGCAGTGAACAGAAAGATATGATCTGTTTACCAAGCTATTCAGAATATCTACAGTTAAAGAAATCCAGTAGATTTACAGGACATTTAATAAATACGATCAAATGAGCTAAAGAGATGACTGGTCTTGCTTTATCTAAAGAGGATGAAGTCCAGATAGGATCTTTAATCACAGACATCGCTGAACACACAGATAAAATGATTCAGTCATTTAACATTGCAAAGATGGGCTACAACATTATCTACATTCAACAACTCGTAGATTACATAAAGGAAAGAATAACACAGCATGAGGAAGGGCCAAATGTGAAATGTGTGTTTAAGAGAGAATTCTTTGTCGATCTGGTACTTTTCATATGTCACAGAGCAAACAAGACATTCACTGATCAACACAAAATGTTCAGGGAAATCAATGATCCTGTTCTTTATTTTGAGAGGAAGAGTCAAGAGTATTACAGGATTTTCTAGAAATACTGTCAAGGAGCAACATCAGCTGCTATTTTTGGTGAATTTGTTTGTAATAAACTTAAAGAGCCCATTCAGGAGACGGTCTACAAAAAAACTGCCAGAGATTTAGCAGATGAAATGAGGACAAATTGTGAATCACTAAATGGGAACCGATCAAACCTGGAGAAACACATCTTGAGGAGACTTGCAGAAAACGTGATTTTAAAGCTTACTTGACCTACATTAACAATCCCAAAGAACACTTCAAGAATTTCATCAGAGATGAAGTCAGTCAATACATCACTAAAAGATTTGAAGATAGTGTTCGACCCAAGATGGAAAATAACATTAAACTGCTGCAGCAGAAGATCACAAACGCAGCACATGAATCCACCAAACAGGCTGTAGAGACTAATGGAGAAGCTCATCTGTGGTTGAGTCATTTCACACAACAACTCTCTGATGTGCTGATATTGTCTCTAAATGACTTCACTGGAGTAAATCATGATGATGTTGAAGTCAGCTTCCTAGAAGAAGTGATAATGAAAGAACTTCCTTCTATAATATCTGACATACGCAGTGAATTCAGTACAGAAACGTTTCCAGTAAAGCTGGAACATACAGACAGACCAGATGAGCTTCTGATCAATCACTTCTGTCAGTGCTGTTGGGTTCAGTGTCCTTTCTGTGCCACGATCTGCACAAACACAATAGAAGACCATCCTGGAGATCACAGTGTTCCTTTCCATCGTAATATTGGACTGAATGGCTGGAGTTACAGAGGAACAACAAACCTAGCTATCGACATCTGCACATCAGCAGTAGCCAGTGACAGATCTTTCTATCCAAATAGCTCAGATGATTCAGTCCGCTGGAAGAAATACAGAAAAGGAGGTCCTGTATATTCTGCATGGAGTATCACTCCGGATCTCTCGGAGCTGCCGTACTGGAAGTGGTTTGTGTGCAGATTCCAGGAAGATCTGGAAAACCACTATGGAAAAACCTATCAGGGACGTGGCGAGATTCCAGATGAATGGAGAAAATACTCTCGGGAGGAAGCTATTGAGAGTCTGGATAAATACATTTAATGAAACAATTAACAAGGACTCTGATACACAATACACAGCTGAAATGAGATTATGTCCCACACTTCAGTGAATGTGTCATATACTAAACTAAATATAGCATACTAAAACTGCTCAGAGAAGTAGTTCACAGAAGAGATTCAATATTTTAAAGACATATATAATCAAAATGTTCTGTTCAACACAGTAGTAACTGATCTTTACTTAAAGACAGTAGATGTTTGAGACTGAAGGTTGTTCACTAGAGGGAGCCAAACAATAAGTAATCCTGTGAAGTCCAATAATTTTGCATTAACATTCATCCTAAATACCTACTACTTTTAGGACCATTGTAAACTTACAATATCTCCTTTGTTTTTTTATAATTAGCTTGTTATGAAATATATACCCACAAAATTCTTGTAGATCATTAAATGTTAAAATATTTTTATTTCCATTTTATTAACATATTTGAAGTTGCCATACATGATTATATATATTTTGCTCTATATTAAAGCGAAGACTAGCCTACTTTATGTCTCTTTTACTATATTGTATTGAATAGTATTTCAGTAAAAGCACACTTATTTTGCATTTTTTGCACATAAACTTAATTTATTTTAATCTTTCAAGTATTTATACAGACACAGTAGCTCATTCATGTGTAACTTGTCAACAAGCAACGACAGCACATGAGTCACTCTCTGAAGCTTTTGTGAATTAGTAATTTTTCTAAAATATATTTTTATTATAGTTAAACATGTATTTTAGTCTTACAGTAAGAGGGAGAGATTTCTCTTTGAAAGTCAGCTGCTTCTTTCGGGACCATCAAAACCTATAAACTTTTCAGAGGAGATTGTTGTGATTCTGATTCTGAGATACAAGGCAATTATATCAACTAATTATTTACACAAGCTTTTAGTTTTGCACCAAGATAATTGTGCTGCAATATTTATTGTTGTTGTTACAAATTGTGAGAAGCATTATACGATTTGTGTATTATCCATGTTCATTAGAAGCATTGTTTGTTTGTTTTATTGTATGTTTTTTTTTATTATTTGTTTTTAAAATAAAGTTTTACTGAAGTCTATCAATTTTCTTAGACTGTTCTGAACGGAGGCATTTACCAGAGTGTTTCTTTAAAACTCAATTGCATACACATACACTGATAAGCCAAAACATTATAAGCACCTGCCTAAAATGCTGTTGATGTGTGCTGCCAAAACAGCGCCGATTCATCACTTCCCACAGATACTCAGTTGGATTGAGATCTGGGGAATTTGGAGGCCAAGGCTACACCTGGCTTGAACTCTTCATCATGTTCCTCAATCCATTGATAAACAATATGTGCATGATCCTGCTCACTTCCACCAGGGAACACAATTGAGCTGCCTGAAGTGTATATGAAGTAGACTCTATATGAAGTAGACTCCCTCCCTTAGTCAAATTCAAGGGAGCGAGGGTCTGTCCATTTAACTTCCCTCGTCCACTTCATGAAGTGAAACGCACTTCAAAATGGCGGCAGGGATTCCCCCGAGGGGAAGTGCTTAGGGAAGTTCGCAAGTGCGTGTCTAAAAGTGGACTGGAACGTCCCACGGTGCATCACTGAAGAAAACGGGACTCATCGGCCAGATGACCTTCTTCTATTACTCCAAGGTCCAGTTGCAAGGGTTAGACAAGGGTCATAGAGTTGTCAAAAGTCTGTCTGAGATTGGCTACAATGATCAACGCTTCAAAAACATGTCTTTGACTCTCTTCACCAAGCTCTTACATGGATACACAAGGAAGCGTTTGAAAGCGGCATTTATCAGTAGATATATTAGGGATCAGCTGATAGATGCCTGCTTTTTAAACGCTCCCATGTGTATGTAAGCGCTCGGTGAAGAGAGTCAAAGATGTCATTGTTGATCATTGTAGCAAATCACAGACTTGAGCGTGTGAAGGTATTGAAAATAATCCAAGATATTTGTAATCTACCACAAGGACCATTTGGAGTTCCCAAAGGCACAGAGGGGCTGATAGTGATCACCCACTGCGCAATGTGACGTCGGAGTGACGTCTTTTCTATGTAATTTTTGGACGTCCAATTTCGGTCCACTGAAGGGGTTGTTTTGTAACGCCAGGCGACGTCTTTATTCGACGTCTTTTGCACATCTAATGTTGTCGTCGGTGGGACCAAATGTGGTCGTTTGTGGACGTCTTTTCAACATCAAATTTAGTATCTTCTATAACTTCTATGACTGTAGTCCCATGTTTCAAAAGGGTAGAGGACATTTTTTGTACCATGTATTTACATTTATGCATTTGGCAGACGCTTTTATCCACAGTGACTTACATTGCATTACACATTTACATTCCTATTCCATTGTTTTCCATGGGAATCAAACCCATGATCTTGGCGTTGCACTAGGTGGCCGTTACACAAGCGCAAACGCTCTACTGTTTGAGCTACAGCATTAGCTGTATGTATTAGCTACAGCATTAGCTCTATGACCCACCTTTGTATGTGTCAGTTACCACCTTCTGCTTGAGACAATCAAATGGAGTTTTTGGAAAATTATCTTAAATAATAATCTTAAAAAAATAATCTGTATTCATATGTATTAATCATGTTGATATTTGTAAATAAAAAAAATATTGCATATTAATCAAGTAAATTTCCTGCACCTGTAATAGACGTCCAAATGAGGTCCAAAAAAATGACCCAGTTCAACGGTCAAATGTTGAACGTCAACATGACGTCCAAGTTGGGTCATGGTTGGACGTCCAAATAGTGGACCTAGTTTGGACGTTGAATAGATGTCCAGAATTGGTCATGGACCGACGGACCCAATATAGACATGATCTGCAGGTCTATTCAACGTCCAGTGTTTAGTGGGCAAGGCCTGTAAGATGCGTGTACTTCGGGGATCTATGAATTGTCTCACCTGTAGTACGGTGGGGGAAGTTTTAATTATCTGATTAGTCAGTTTGAACATCTTACATTTGGGTTTTAGTCACATGGTCAGGGAAAGGATGAAAGAAGATTTTAACTGATGCTCTGTCTCTTTTATGCTCTGGGTCCCTTTCTTAGGGCTCTTTCTCTTTACCTCCTCTTTTATTTGTCTCTCTCTCTATCTCTCAGGTAACATTTGCATATATGCTGCATACAATTAATGGTATAAGTTATCATCATCATTCTATTTTTGTAACTATTTTAAGTGTAACCATAACCATATTTTGTCATTAAACCTTTTCAATTACAAATAATTTGCTAACTAGTTTTGATTTGGTATTGACTTTGAAGTGTTACCTATTGCAATACAATATTGTTACTCTCTATAGCAATGCTCTCCCACATATTAAGCTATTGTAACTGCTCTTATTTCCGTCGTTGGTATAAGTAGCAGTGGGTGGTAATAGACAAGAAATGTACAGTTTTCTACCATCTTGCTGACAACGTTTCTTTAGTCATTCGGCAGTCTTGGAGCCTGAACCCCTGCAGGAAATCCACCCTTACAAAGGCAATGGCCAATCAGAGAATCCGTTCAACAGCACTCAAAATATTAGAGGGAAAATGCTGGTATCGTCATATTTTTAAATGTCTTTTTGACAACTTTTAAGGGTCATCATAGGCACTCTTATTGGTCTCCAGCTCCATACGCAGCAGTTGTGACACTTTCCCCCCATAACCATCATTCAAATGTTGTGCGACTTGTGCCACAGTAAACCTTCTGTTGTCTCGGACCAGACGGGGTAGCCTTCATTGGGCACCCAACACCCTGTCCTGGGTTTTTGGTTTGTCCCTCTTCAGAAAGTGTTGGTAAATTCTCACCACTGACACATAAGCCTTGCCGTTTCAGAGAGTCTCTGACCAGTCGCCCCTTTCAAAGTCGCTCAGATCTTTATTCCTGTCCATTCCTCCTGCATCCAACATGTTGATTGAGAGCTGATTGTTTGCTGACCATCCAACCTACCCAGACATTAATATGTGGCCTTGTTTTTCATGTTGATTCGTCTCCCCAGGTGTATCTTGTTTCTTCATTACCTAGTTAAGCTAGTTTGCCCCTGTGTATTTATAGCCCTTGTGTTTCACTTGTTAAGTTGTTTTATATGTAATGGTTGCTTCTCTGATCCTTGTGATTTTGTTCCTTTGTTTCCTTGAGTTCTGCATTATCTGTTTTACTTTATTTACCTTGTGTTACATTATTAAAAAACCCTGCATTTAGATCTTCACCTGATTTCTCCAGCACGTTAGAGAAATGTATTCAATGTCAGAAAATACCACTTACAGTTTTTGGGGTTGGTTAACACATTGGGATAGTTCAGCCCCAAAAATTTATTCTTTCATAATTTACTCACCCTCAAACCTGTATCAATTTCTCTGTTCATTTGAACACAAAGGAAGAATGATTATAACCAAACAGTTGTGGGGCACCATAGACTGTTTGTCTAGGGTGAACTGTCCCTTTAAGAGACAAACAAAGGGGAATGTATTTTAAACCAAACTAACACTACTGTATTATTTAGTTAAAAAACGACCAGAGTCTCAGATCATTTTCACATGCGGGTCTCCCCTTTTATTCACCTCCTAGCTTTCTCACCACATATTTCACCCACTGCCCCCTAGAGCATATATTCAGGAACTCCCTAACATATATGGGAATTAGAAATCGATATTCAAACTTGAATATTACAACTACTTAATAATTTAATTGATAACTACTTAAGAATTAATTGTAGCCAAACAATTTTAGCAAACATTTATAATAGTTTCAGTGTATAATTTATATCAATCCCTCATGTGAGTGTGGGGGTGTGGGGTGTCTGTGGTTGAACAAGGAAGGAAGTTCCAAATAAGTAGTTTAATCTGATTCGAGGAATTCGCGGAAACCATCTGCTACAAAACACCAAATGTAATATATGTATGTCGCCATATCAAAGGACGGCTAGATTTAATCCAGGCATTTCAGTCTAAGATAAGGAAGATGCTGCTCGTTGTAGCGTGTATTATTGGTAAGTCATGTGCCGGTTTATTTAAAGACTACCGCTAATATTTTGTATAATTTTAGAGTGGATCTGTTTTACTTGCAAACAGTGTTTACGGTGGAAATATTTGATAGGCATTGCTGTTGTTGCTGCTGTTGATGTCGAATCGCTAACGGTGTCTGAAGGAGGAAACCTCACCATCTCTATTCATATTAAGAAGTGGGACGAAGACCCTCAGGTTTTGGTTACGCGTCTCGAAGACTCCTCACAGGATCTGATAGCACAGTTAACTTGTCATAATCAAGTCTGTGAAATCGTGTGCTTGATTTCTGGTGTCTCACTGATATCTGATGGAGAGAATGTGACACTGATCCTGATGAACGTCAGCTTCAGTCAAACGGGGCTTTACAAAGTCTGCAAACTGGGCGATACACAGCCGGAAAACAAGATTTACAACGTTACCGTGAATAGTAAGTAGCCTACAAGCATGTCTTTGATTTTTTTCTGATGAAATACATTGTGGTATTGCATCATCTGAACTTCACAGTCCGTATAAAAAATATCAGTAGGCTAACAGAGGTTTATTCAAGTTATGAAAAAGAATTGTTCATTTTGTGGCATGGCATCTAAAAACGTTGGGAAATAATTAAATGTAATTCCATGACATTTTACACAATTGCAAAGTTTTTTTTTTTTTTTTTTGTCTCCGGTAAACTAAAACGACACCTGAACCTGTACGGTAGATAAATCACGTTTAAATTAGCAGTAAAAGTAGAATAACGAAGACAGTTTTTACTCAACTAACATTCTGTATGACCAATCTATATGACCTTATGCTTTAACGTGTCTTGTGCATCATGAGGACAGTCAAAAAGCTTGTTGTTAGTGTTGTGTTGCTCAAAAATATTGTACAAATGACATTGCCAAAGTTTGTGCAGCAATATCTAATTGTAGACAAGACTAGACAAGACAAACGTTTTTGTAAGCCTGACTTGGTGATGGATGGATAGACAGCTTGATATATCCATTGATTTTTTTTTTTTTTAAATCTGGATTGTTTAGGAATATCCGATCAAACATCTAGTCTCACGATAAACAGAAAGTCACTTGAACTTCGTTTTTGTTCTGTTTGTCTTTTACAGAGCCTCCATCCAGTACTGTCAGCCCAGAACCAACACCACCTGCCATCTACAGTACACCATTCACTGCAGGCATAACCACAGCTGTACTGGGCATCCCTGTGGTCATCACTGCTGCTATCTTTGCTGTCATTTATTGTAAAAACAGGAAGGCAAGTATCATCACAGACCAGTTTATCTAAATCTGTCAAGTAATGACAACACTGAACATGAAAAACTTGTTTTTCTCCTGGAAGAGGTCCTATTATGCCTTTTTACGAAGTCTTGATTTTGTTTTTGGGGTGTACTAGAATAAGTTTATTATTATTTTTCACATATTTTACAATGTTGCAGCTCCTCTCTTCCCAGTCTGTCTCAAACACTCTGGGGTGTGTTTCCCATACAACAACGTAACTCGCTGCTTAACTATAGTAGATGCACCGTTGAAGAAATCCACTAGCTAGTCACGACTGTTTCCCGAAACCGTACTGTCGCGAATTGGTCGTTCAACCACGTTGTTTAATGATGTCACGCACGTGGTGGAGTAATAACTTATTTTAATTAATCTGTTTGAGATCGAATTAATATCCTAGATGTTTTGCTATAATTTACAGACTGGCATCTGAGGACAATTTCTCATTTTTATTTTGCTTTATTTCCAGATTAAATCATAGGCTCGTTCTTACGTAGTAGAGACCGTTCACACATGCGCACTCTTCAAAAACAACGCTTTAAATCTCTTGACAAACTAAAAGACGTAAATGACATTTGTATGTATTCTAAATAAAAAATATAGCAAACAAGAAACTGCTTCTAACCACAGGTGGAGAGCTGTTTTCGGGAAACACAGACTCGTTGAACTATGTTGATAACAAGGGAACTTGCGACCATAGTTGGCTAACGATTCTTCCGGGAAACGCACACCTGTTGAGTTCCTTTTTCGATGAAGTCCCTACTTCCAAAATATGAAGTGTGCTCTGATTGATTAGCTGGCCCATTGTGTTGTGATTGGCGAACTGCTTTGATTGTTTTGCCGTACCAATTCAAGCCCCGCTTCAGATCCTGAGAATGTTTACAAACTAGAGGGTTGTGCAGAACCTTTGCAAACACTGATTTTACAGGACGTTTCAGAGTGGTAAGTTCCTAAGGTTTGGTGAACAGTCTTACAAAAGTGAGAGCCCTGTAGCTAAACACTATATCAACACTGTAATGTTAGCTAGTAGGCTAGTGGAGCAAAACAGCTTTGCCCTTTGTTTACATCGTAGCAATAACCTAAAATGTATAACTGGAACTGTTAATAGAAAACTCAACAACAAATAATAAAACATAGTTACAGGTTGTGATCCATAAACAACTAATTGTCCCTACAAAATGAGAACTGCCCCATCTTTCGGGAGAAGCTTTTGTGAGGATTATTAAAATGAGTGACATTGTGACTAAGATCTGGAAGAAGCACGTTATAGTCCCAACAAGTTTTCTGTTAAAGAGAAAAACACACTTTGGAGTGGACTTTGAGCTTTGTGACTTTGCAGATCTTCTTTAAGTTCAAACAGCAACATTACACACAAACTAAAGTTGAAAAAGTGAAAATAGCATAACAGGACCCCTTTAGGAATTGTATTGTGCAATGGCATGGTTTGGTAAAATAGTTATAGATTATGCTTTTGTATCTACACCATTATTTTCACTTGGTTTGCATGGCATCCCGTAACTGTGTTTTTGTATTGGATTACAGGCAAATTTTGACAAGTGTCTCAAGATGACAACACCGCAGCCAGAGATCTGCCATGACATCCCTAAGTGATTATGGGAGTTATTGGTAAATGCTCAATGTGGAGGAATTATTTTTCACAGGCAACCTCATCCAGTCCAGGACTAAGCTGAATGGAAAAACCGACAGTAATTTTTTTCCATGGTAAATTCGAAAAAGTGTAACTACTGGGACATCCCACGTGTGGATCAATCTGGGATGTGCAGAACGTATTGGCATAAAAGGTGCTAATTAAAACACTGAAATATGTGTATACTTGAACTCCACCAGACCCATTTAGGATAGGGTGTCCCTTTTGTCATTTTTATAAATCTTTAAGCATTATTATTGGGTGTCCAATCACTAAAGGTTGCTCACTAGAGGGAGCCAAAGGATAAGAAGTCAAATAATGGCTAAAATTAACTGCAACTTATAGGACCATTGAACATTGACAAAATCTATTTTTTTTTATCATATTTAAACATTTAACAGTATCTAACAGTAAGAAGGTGTGATTTCCCCCTTGACAGTGAAAGTGCTGCTTTTGGGGCCAATGTGTATTTTTATAAGCTGTTTCAAGATTCAAGATTGTTGTATTTGATTCTGAGATGATACAAGGCAGTTGTATCACTTAAAGGGATAGTTCACCCAAAAATGAAAATTAATTTCCTTCTCTGTGGGCCTCGAGATAGTTCACGTAGTATAACCGCGCAGTGCTTCTGTGTTGTACGTCACACGTAGGCTCACTATTGGCCGACGCTGGTCATGTGTGTGATGCGTGTGACGTACAACACAGAAGCTCTACTATTACACTACGTGAACTCACTTGAGGCCCACAGAAAAGGAAATGAATAGTTGAAATAAAGTCGTTATTTTTGTTTGTTTTTGCACACAAAATGTATTCTCGTCGCTTGATAAACTTAAGATTGAGCCACTGTAGTCACTTGGACTATTTTAACGATTTCTTTAATAACGTTTCTGGGCCGGCAAGTATCAATCCCTTAGAAGCCTATGGAGGAGTGATCCAGCTCTCAGATTTAATCAAAAATATCTTAATTTGTGTTCTGAAGATGAGCGAAAGTCTTACGGGGTTGAACAACATGAGGGAGAGTAATTACTGACATAATTTTCATTTTTGGGTGAACTATCCCTTTAATCATTTACATGAGCTATCAGTTTTGAACCAAGATCATTGCCGTTTGTGGCTATATTTATTGCTTATTATTTATTGCAATTATTTTAGTGTATGAAAATGTAATTTATTTAAAATAAAATAAATAAACAAGTGTTACTTAAGACTATATTTTGTTAGACTGTTATGTTCAAAGACATTTACTATGGTGTCTTAATTTCAATTGCCTACACACACATGATATATACAAGACATATACAGGATATAGAGAATGTCACATATCTGCACAATCATACAATGCAATATATTTACAATCCTACAGCACAGATTGAAACTGGTTATGCAACATAGTCAATTGATTGGATGATAAACGCAGAAGAAAAAAAGTAAAACATTGATAAAAGATTGAATAAAATAGTTTTAACTTTAAATGCTGTCCTTTCTGTTACTTACGTGAGTTGGCTAAATTGATCACATTGTGAATTGTGAAAACATTTGAATCACTGCAGAAATGATCAAATTCATATTAGCGTCATTGATTATCATTAGCTGTGAGATGTGCTAATTAACTAATTAAAAATGCTGTATTTAGTTAATCTAAATATCAAAATCTATTAAATCTATTTATATCTGTCTATACATTTATTAAACATTTACTAAATCTATTTAATCTAAAGCCCTATACACACAAATGTATAAAAGATAAATGTATAAAACATATTTGTGCATATTTTCTATAATAATAAGTGGTATGCATAAAGTGAATATGTGGACTAGTTACCAGTTAAACACTGGTTAACCACTGGGTTAAGGAACTATTTCTACTTGATATGATTGTTAAAATTACTTTAATTTGCACACTCTAATGTATTCAGGTTGTTTCATTGACATTTATTCCAATTCAATTAAATATTTTACCAGTTAATTTAATTGTTACCACATTAGTATGTACATTTTTACAGTGTATTGCAAATATATTTATCAGACCATAAAAGAATGAGACTCTTTGTTATAATAGAAATCCAATTTTTTTTCAGAGTATTCTCGATGGAAACTGGTTCTTTTTAATAGTGAGAAAGGCAATTACACAAAATTTCACAAAAGTATCATTATCACACAGAAGCAGGAGCTCTTCTATGAACTGAGCAGATCCTCACATGATCAACCAGAAATACAACAGTGGCGATTCCCACCAGACCAGACAGAACCAGTCGAATCAGAGCCTCAGTGCCGCCACAATGATCCAGACAATCTGAAACAGAAGAGACTTATTCATAAACATCTTCTGTCTCATCATATGTCTTTGTGGAAAAACAGACGCTGCACAGAGGTCACAGACAGGAAGAGAGTTTTGTGGTAAATGAGTTTTCGTACCTTCATGTTGTTGTTGGCAGATCTCTTTCATGTGAAGACGGACGCTCTTGTTGCTCACTGGATTTGCAGTCATGCAGCTGTAGATCTCTGAATCATTATAATGAAGCTCTAATGGTAAACTGAGGATGATGTTGAGATCAGGATTGCTGGTCTGGTTCATCATTTCACTCCCTTTATACCATGAGATGGACACGTCTCGATCATTTCTCACAGAGCAGAGCACAGAGCATATTTCCTCTGATGCTCCTGAAAGACACGAAAGACTGATTCTCCAGAGCGCTTACATTCCTAGTACTGTTATAATGTACACAAAGAGTCCAACAAACTACATCATATCAAAAGTAATCAAAGGGATGTAATTTATGTATTTTTGCAAAAGTTGTCTATGCAATCTATGGAAAGAAAATGCCCGCCATGGAATAAAAAATTAAAAAGATAATTGTGACTTTTTATATCACAGTTAAGACATTTTTTTCTTGCAATTTCAAGTTCATATCTCGAAATTCTGTTATTATTTATGAATTTTTAGACACCTTACCATATGCATGCAGAATTCTGAGAAAAAAGTCAGAATTTTTATGGTCTAACTTGCAATTAGATATTAACGTGCAATGAGATTGGGATTGTGAAAAAAATGTCAGAAGATAAAAAGTCACAATTACTTTTTAATATAGGCTATATTTTCTTCGTGGCAGTAAATTGTATAATTAATCATAAAGACTCACCTGTAGATGTGTGTACAGTAACTGCTGAGCTGCTCCTGATGGCAGGAACAGAGACAGGTGCTTTAGGACGAGAGGAAATACTTCATCTTTAAAAGGACAATATTGCTGTGACATAATCACCATTATATCTAATCAATTATTATCTTAAAGCTGCAATCCATAACTTTTTTTCGGTTAAAAATTATCTAAAATCAATTAAAGTTTAATAGTAAACTAACTTGGCTTGTCCTTGGAGGAGACTCGAACCCGAGGCTCGGCTTGAGCTCCAAGTGAAAACCCTCCATGATAGAATTGCGCATAATAGGATAGAGATAATTTACTGGAGGAGGAGGGCTGCCGGAAGAATTTGTCAATGAGATGACGTGGTGTCTGCTGCTTATATACGTACAGGTCCTTCTCCAAAAATTAGCATATTGTGATAAAGTTCATTATTTTCCATAATGTAATGATACAAATTAAACTTTCATATATTTTAGATTCATTGCACACCAACTGAAATATTTCAGGTCTTTTATTGTTTTAATACTGATGATTTTGGCATACAGCTCATGAAAACCCAAAATCGGTCCTTCTCCACAATCTTCCTCAGGGTCCGGTCACCTCTTCTCGTTGTGCAGCGTTTTTTGCCACAATTTTTCCTTCCCACAGACTTCCCACTGAGGTGCCTTGATACAGCACTCTGGGAACAGCCTATTTGTTCAGAAATTTCTTTCTGTGTCTTACCCTCTTGCTTGAGGGTGTCAATGATGGCCTTCTGGACAGCAGTCAGGTCGGCAGTCTTACCCATGATTGCGGTTTTGAGTAATGAAACAGGCTGGGAGTTTTTAAAAGCCTCAGGAATCTTTTGCAGGTGTTTAGAGTTAATTAGTTGATTCAGATGATTAGGTTAATAGCTCGTTTAGAGACCCTTTTCATGATATGCTAATTGTTTGAGATAGGAATTTTGGGTTTTCATGAGCTGTATGCCAAAATCATCAGTATTAAAACAATAAAAGACCTGAAATATTTCAAATATATGAAAGTTTAATTTTTATCATTACATTATGGAAAATAATGAACTTTATCACAATATGCTAATTTTTTGAGAAGGACCTGTAGTATGCTCGTAATGATGATTGACAGGACTGAATTACGTCCTCCAGAACCTACGTTTTGAACTTCATTTATTGAGAAACCACGTTACCAATCAGTGTTCAAAACTATCTCCTTACCTAAGCCCAATTCACAACGGGAAGCTTGTAATAATGTTTTCTAATTTGATTGGTCGGGTCAGTTTTTGTGGGAAATACTAGTTTGCAGCTGTTTGTCTTTGCGTCATTACTTCACTATTTGAGTCATGACCTCACGTCCGTATACATAGGCACCGCTGGATTGAAATTAAACTTGCCGTTTTGATGGCAGCATCATCGTTGACAACTGGGGAATCACCAGTAGCCTTGTCAAAATTAAAAAATGCACTTCAGAGCGCTATACTGGTAAAAAGGGAAAGCGACCAGACAAAGAATAAATATCGGCAGGGCTTTTAAAAGGTGGCATGAACTCTGTGATTTAAAAGGGTTGAAAACGGACGCAGAGATGGCTTTTCTTCTGCTGGACAGGTCAGACATTTCAATGGTTCATTGGGTAATTATTAGGTAGCCTAACAGTAGCACACTTAATCCAGAGGTTCTCAACCTTTTGGAACTAAAGCCCCTCCAAGCCTCCCCTATCATGTGGCACAAATGTTTTTGAACACCATAACTACTTTGAACAAGAGAACTAGGTTGTAATAACATACTATTTTACATGTAAAACATGTTGCATTAGATTAGTCTTGCATTGTAAAAACAGTCGCAAATTATGACAAAGGGCGCATCTTCTTATCCATGACATAATCTCTCCGTGGGACACCTACGCTTGCTTCTTTTTACAAAGAAGTGCAATTCGCTGTTCATTTTTGGACAGCGCAAGCCTGATGTCATCCTCCACCTGAAGCCGATTGCGGTACTTGGTTTTCAAGGCAGTCAATTTTAAAAACCTGGCCTTGCACAAATAAGTTGAGGCGAATGGAAGAAGTAATTTTAGGGTGGCGTCAGACAACTGAGGATATTCAGTCATCACACTCAACAAAAACAAAGACAGAGAGCAAGAGCAATAAAGGTGTCGCAATGTGGTGTCACTCTTGAATTCGACTAACTACTCATCCATGTCAACTGAAGGGTTTTTTCCTGGGCAACTGAAAGGATCTCTGACCCAAGTTCACGAGTTCACACTTACATACAATTAGAGGGGGTAAAGTTTAATGCGTATTTGGCGTGCTGTCCGGGGGGAGGGCTCCGAGCTTGGAGTTCGACCCGAACCCAGAGTACTCCCCCCCCACTAAAAGTGTGGAGAAGGGGCGGTGGAGGGGTGCTGCTAAACTGTCAATGGATTGAGGTGACTGCTGAGTCTATATATACATTCTTATTATTGATTGTTGAGTGCTCTCCACTCGTGTTAATTATCTGAGCGTGGTCCTCCCGAACTTTGTTAATAAAACATCATCAAATGAACTGAAATCCTCACTGAAATAACGGTCGAATTGTTGTTTCAGTCCTTCAACATGTTGAGTGACTGTGTCCATCAAAGGAAATATATTAATCCCTGTCTCTTGCACACAGTCAGCGAAGTTGGGAAACATGTCAACATTTTTATTAATCAGCCGATCACGCTAAAGATCCAATTTGCCAATGAATGCACTGACTCTGAAAGAAGCAAGATGTTGGTATCTCTCCCTCGTATAGATGTGTTCAACAAATTCAACCTGTCGAAAATGTCTACAAGGTGTGATAACTGCGCTAACCGCAAGGTCGGAATTCACATCAACAAGAAATGTCTTCACTCCTGAACACAATTCGTAGACGCGATGTAAAACCCGACCTCTGGAGAGCCAGCGAACCCCAGTGTGAAATATGAGCTGCACATGTTCGGCTCCCATTTCATGACAAAGCAAGGAAAACAAGCGTGCATTTAATGGCCATGCTTTAATGAAATTGACCATTTGCACGGCCTGCTTTAAAACTGACTCCAGAGACTCCAATGACATTTTCTTTGATGCGAGAGATTCGCTGTGAATCATAGGTCCACTTGGCTAAAGGGGCTAAATGCTGGACACGAGTGACAGACCGCTATCCCAGTCATTGAACGCGCCCCGTTCGTGCACATCCCAACACATTTATCCCATATACCAATATATACCCATCTAGAACTTCAAACAATGCCTCGCCAGTTGTGTTCGCTGGAAGAGACCGACAGAAATGAATGTCCTCCTCGATATTGCCATTTTTATATATATCTGACATAGGTAAGTAACTATGCTTGTCCTGCAACATCAGTTGTCTCATCAAGCTGCAGGGCATAGTACTGGCTTTGCATGATATTAGCTAACTTAACGTTGCTTGCCATGTCAGATACGCGGCGGCTAGCGGTGTCGTTAGAAAGGGGGATGTCACTAATCTGTTGTGAAAAGTTCTCTCCAAACATAACTTAAAAGATATCTTTGCTAGCAGGTAAGATTAGCGTCTCGGCAATCATGTGAGGTTTTCCTAATTTGGCAACTAATTTGGCGAGATGTGATACGACACTTATAGGCACCTGTTAGATACTGATGTATGTTTGCTGTTGTGCAAGGCAAGATAACTTTAATTTGAAAAAAATAAAGGGTTTGTCTTTGAGGGTTGGGCGTTTGGTTTCTAAATGGCGCTTCGGCTTGCATGGATTCATGCTATCATTCGCCAGCAAATCTGCTCATATAACACTCTGGGTTAGCGGTTCAGCATCTGTCCCAGCCACTGTAAAATCAAACCTAAGATATCATATATCATACTTTCGTGTTTTACACTTCTCAGGGGTTGGTGCTGATGATGCATCGTCGCCACAAATCCTTTTGGAACGTGTGATGAATTTATCCATGTTTTACCAATATATCCGTTCGCCTGGTAGTCACTGTTGTTCTAAAACGTGTCTGCAGTGTGAGTGAGTAATATAAGCGCATGACAAGAATAAATAGTCAAATTAAATTGTTTAAATTTAAAACCGCTTCGCTTTAGAAGGCCTTTATTAACCCCATGGAGCCAAATCGATTACTTTTATGATGGATGGATGTGCTTTTTTGGCCTTCAAAATCTCATCCTCCATTCACTGCCATTATAAAGAGCCAGGATATTTTTTAAATATAACTCTGATTGTATTCATCTGAAGTCAGTCAGTCATATACTCCAAGGAAGGCTTGAGGGTGAGTAAATCATGGGGTAATTTTTATTTTTGGGTGAACTAACCCTTTAAAGAAGATAACTCCGCAAATAACTGCAATTTCAGGTTTCAAACAAAGATGGCGACAAAGATAGATCCTATATTATTAAAGTTATTTTTTAACAGTGGCTGCAGCTGCAACTTACCATAAACATCAACTTTGTATTTCCATCCTGAGATGTGTGTATTTATGACAATTAATGCTTTATACAGTCCAGATTCATTAGTCCTGATGTCTGTGATGGTTAAAATGCCTGTTTCTCGGTCTAACTGTACTCTGCCAGTGAGTCTCTTGTCATAATGTGTGTATATTTTCCCTTGATACATCTGTGCGACACGAGTACTTTGTCCGTCGCTTTCAAACGTCCACAGTATCTGAACGTCTCCATTTAGATCATGAAGTCCTGGATGCAGATTGAGGAAACCTCCCTCCTTCACTTTAACTGTTTCAATGTCATCAACCTCTCCTCCCACTGAAACAATATGAAAACAGGTTAAATATACAGGTAAACAAATTATTAATATGATATTGACAATTTTGTTTCCTGTTGATTTTCAATAGTTACATGTTCTGGGCAGCCAATAGTTCACCACATTAAACACACTGTGGTCGACACAAACCTGATGTAATGTCTATTTTTGCATACACTGTAAATAAAGCAATAACAAATATTGTAACCAATCTTAGGATTTGTTGCAATCTCCAAAAATACATTGCAGCATGCATAAATTATTGCTATAATAGGATTATTGTTTTGCAACTGACTTTGTTTATACTGTTGTATATTTTGTCATCACTATTATATTACTGTGATGTGATGATGATAGTAACTTGTTTTATTTGTTTACATTTGCAGATGCTTTTATCTTTTATATGTTGATTGTCACTGTAATCTTTGTGGTTTATGTGCAACCAAAGATGCACAGATTCAAGATGAATATCCTTCAGATAAAAAAAAAAAGATTGTAGAATTAATTTCTTATTAATTCAGATTTAAGCTTTTGTGCACAAGTTGGGTTGAAGTGTTAAAATCAGAAGGGGTGCTTGAACAACAAACAACTGATGAACTATGCAATGTTTTGTAATAAATTATAAGATCTTTGATGACTTTTTCATGCATGTTTGTAGCATTGCAACACTAGCGGGTCTGCAGTTTGACAGAAGATGATCTAAGGAGGGATAAAGGAAGTCGTTCTTTTGTGGTTTCAGACCTTGTTGCATATAAATGACTTGACCAGAGGTAGTTTCTGTTCTATGAAAAGTGAAACCAACAAAGAGAAATAAAAATGTGGCACATTTTAGTTTAAACAATGCTACAGTTTTACAAGGAATTACAATAATAATAATAATCATACTAATAAGTGTTTTATGTGAACATCAAAGACACAGTAGGCCCAGAAGTTGTCAGGAAATGGTTATATAACTCTCTCTGTTAAGGTGACTTGGTATAATGTTAAGTAAATGTTTTATTTTTATTTCCTGATCTATGAACATCAGGAGAATGATTTCAATGACACATTTGACTATAAAACATTGACTAAAACAGTCAGAACAATTATTTGCTGTGCATAGGCTATTAATTAAATGTATAGCTGTTATAAATTGTGTATATTTACTGAAGATGAAGCAGTAATTTATGCTGCTTATTGAGACGTTCACCTGCATTTTAACACAAAAGTTAATGGTTATGCAAGTCAAGCAGGATGTTTGCTTCTTCATGATTTTTCTTATAGCAGTAAAACTAAGTTTCCAGACAAAATTTGAGAGCTTTTATATTGAGGACAATTAAAGACAATTCAACCTACTTAACATTAGGATACAATTAAAAATGTGTGTATCTTACCCTCCGCACAGATGAAATATAAGATGAAAGCCCACATACTGATGGATGTTTGTGATGTGTTGTTCTTGTTCTCTTGATAATGCGCCTGCAGCTCAACTGAGCAGGATGGACTCCGGCAATGAGTTCACTTACATTGGTCCTGCCAGAAGATGGCAGTGCGCGAGGGCTGAAAACTGACTCCCAGCTTTATTACTTTCACCTGAGAGTAAAAATTCATAAACAAAGCGGTTTAGGAAACTCACCGAACAGACAGATGTGTCGAGCGGTTTAGTATTGAATGGGGGGGAAATGGAGAGGCACGCCCCAGATCCGGCGCGAGAGCCAGGAGGGCTGAGGAGTGATCCGGGATGGATAGGAAGTGAGATGAATGCAGGAAGAGAATATGAGAATGATCTAGAGGTGATGAAGCTTGAATAATTTCTAATGGAATGAATTCAAACGATGGAGTTTGCCCAGAGGTGAGACAAGGGATGAAAAAAAGGAAAACTGTTGGAAATAAAGGAGACAAGAGTAAAGAGAATGACAAAAAAAGTGATAATTTGATTTCAAACCCGTGTGTATTGAATCCTTTAAAGGTAAGCGAAGCTGTATACAAGATAGTAGGAGAGGTATACAGTCAAAACTCTAAGAGATGGAAGTTTGTTAATTGTTTGCAAAAACAGAGATCAACAGCAAGGTTTAATGATGTGTAAAACATTGTTGGGGAAGGCTGTGAAGCCGCAAATATGGGAAGAAAGAGGGAGAGCTATATGGGCGTTATATCTGGAGTATCAACTGATGTGACCGAAGAGGAAATTAAAGTAAATGTAAGAGGAGTTCGTGTAAACAACCTTAAATGGCTGCAATACACTAGAGACAGTGTTAAAAGACCAAGTATGTCTGCCTTAGATGAGAATAAACTACCTGAACAGATAAGAATTGTGTATGTTAGTTATGTAGTGAGACCTTACATTCCCCCACCAACAAGGTGTTTTAAATGCCAACGTTTTGTCATATAGCTGTAGCGTGTAGGGATAAGGCCCGTTGTGCTAGTGTGGGGGGATCTTGTATATGGTAAATGTTCTGAAGGGATCAAAATTAAATGTTGTAATTGTGGCGGAGAGCATAGTGCTGCATAGGCCTATAATAGATGTGAAGCACACAAAAGTTCAAAATGTGAGAAAGAAAAAAAAATGCTGAAGCAATCAAAAAAGTTGACCTTACAGCAAGGAACAATTTAGGCCCAAGGGTATGGTGATCCAAAATCCAGCCTAAAACGCCCTGAAAGTCATTTGCAACTGTTTTTCCCCCTCATGGGTTTTGTTTTCCGTTATCAATAAACCTTGTGTGTTCTGCAAACTCTGCGATTGGGTTCATCCTGAGATTCATAACAGAAAACAGGGAAAACAAAACCCACGAGGGGGAAAAACAGTTGCAAATAATAATGACTAGGAACACTAGATAGTGATGTGACATTTGAACCGAGACGTCGGAGCTTGTATCGAGAAAAAATGGGTGTGCCAGATGAAGCCGCGATTCGAGGCTTGTGTTGTTAACGTGAAAATCACGTGACTAATGACAACTAGGCCTCGGTTTGTGTGAAAACGTCATCGGTTCGGTCTGAGTGTCGCTTCCGGATAAAGGGGGTTCGAAACTCGCGCCACCTTGTGGGTGTTGCAGGAGTAGTAGAAGCAGTTGTAGTAGCGTCAGAGAGTCAGAGTTAGGGCCCGTCCACACGAAGACGCGTTTCGCTGTATACGTATACATTTTTTTTATCGTATTGGCGTTTCGTCCACACGGATCCGGCGTTTTGGGAGAAAGAAACCGCTATTTTTTTAAACCAGGTCCCAAAGTGGATAAATCTGAAAACGACGCCCTTGCGGTTTCGTGTGTACGGCCAATCCGTATATTTTGTGAAACGATGATGTCATCACCCCACGTGTAGACTAGTCAGACATGCTAAATCAGTAGCCATAACAGCAACAACTGCCACTACTTGCTTGAGTTCATGCTTCAGAAGCTACTGAGCCTCTTTTATTTATTTATTTATTTATTTATTTATTATTTAGGCCTACTTTAATGTATTTTTATTTTATTTATTTATTTATATTTCGTTCTTATGCTATGATGCTTGTATTTTGTCTGATTAAGACTTTTCGTATTTTGTAGAGATGGGCATGTCAAGCAAAAATAATATGATAAAAAAAAATAAAAACAGCGTGAGTAAGATGCGCAATATCGAGACACATCATTTTGACCACTTCATTAAGTTTTGTTTTGTATAAAGCCTTTCTTTAAAGTGAATTTCGTTTTGTATAAATTGTATCTTAATTTTAATCAATGTTTCATTAACAAATTGCCTGGATTTAATAAATAAGAATCAAAAATAGCAGACAATAGCCTATAATCAGGACATGGAGGCGCCGACGCGATATAACTTGCATCGCACGAGAATTGGAGCTTGTCTCATAAATGAACATAAACTCAGAAATATATCTAAGCTTGAAATGTCTACTTTTAAACAAAACAATTCAAAACGAAAAGAAACAGACAACTAATAATCCGTATGAAGTGTGCATTTCTCTCTATAGGCACCTTCACAATACTGCGAAGGTGGCGAGTCAGCATCGTCACACAAAACACTAGTTTATTAATAAACAATTAAAATGTCTCCTTGCTATATTTGACACATTCATAATGATTATTTGCCGCTTCTTTGTGGCAAGCTTTATGCGTTTGCTAACTAATCGACTATCGTGACTCATCCCTATTTTGTACCATTTATAGTTTCATATTGTTCAATAAACTTCTTGGTAAAAAAGAAAAGAAGCTACTGTGCCTAATATTACTGTATATTATTGTATACAGCGCGCAAGGTTTATGCGCAAGTCTTCTTCTCTGTTTTTAGTGTATCTGTGTCAGAATTACATCGTCTCGTACTGGTCTGGCATGTATTGAGGGTATGCATGTGACGTCAGCGTTGGCCGGAGTGACTGCGGTTACGCCCACAAGTGGCAAAAACACTGAGCGGCAGCATTGGTTTTCAGTGTGAATGCTGCGGAAAAACACACAAAACGCGTCTAAAACGGGAAAGAGCTTTGAGACTGACTGTACAACTAGATTTGACAAGAAATATGAGGTATATTTTTACAGACTACCTAAAGTTACAGAACAGAGAAGCAAATAGATCTCTGCAATTCATAGAGATAACTGGACTCCAGGCAGCGAAAGGTGGATTTGCAGTTATCATTTTTGTGTCAATATGCTGAATTTAGTGGTAAAATCATTCTCTATATATTGTATTGTTATATATTGCAGTGACAACTCATCAATCAAATATTTACCACTGTATATTCTGTATAATTTGACATTTTTAAATAAACACTGACAAAAAACTATACAAGTTTTAAGTCTAGACGATATGATGATATATAACATTGATATAAGTGATCACCTGGATTTAGACCTGCCTATATTGTATTTATATAAAGCGTTCACAGGCAAATTTGCTGTATGTATTTCCCCGGTGTCAAAATCAGGCACATAGGCCTATAAATGTCAGGAAACACGATTCCTGGCTGAATGTCAATATCCATTGATCACTGGATCTTTAGTAAGTTGTAAGGAACACTATATTGAGTCCAATCTTTAGTTTAAACTGATAATCGTTTGTTTTACTCGCGTTTTCACAGTTTCCCCTATTAAATCCAGTCACGCAGCTGCTCTTCTGCCACTCAGTCCGGCTGAGGGGGCGTGTTCCGGCGGGAAAGTGACGTTAATGCATTCCCTCTATACTACACCGTTTTCAGTCGGTTTCAGTGGTTTCGTGTGTACGCAGATATTTCTTGAGATGACGCCGTGTTTACGGAATTTTTTTTTAGAACGAGGAAAAAAAAAGATCGGATAGGGAACGCACCGGCTTCGTGTGGACGTGGCCTTAGAGAAATCTCATTGTCGTTATTGTGTCACATATGTGTTAGGGCTGTATATTATTACACTAGGCCTATATCAGGTTAGAATAGTTATTAATAAAAATTAATAATTGTTATTATCAATTATGGTAGCTATATATAGTCTTGATATATTAATTAGTTAAGATTATTTCGATTGCTTTGGATTTTTGGATCTGGACTGGACAGCTTTTTGATTTGGATTGCCCTTTTGGATTTGTTTGCTTTTTATGACATCTTCCTTTTTCCTGGTAATGGAGCCAGCAAGAGAGAGGAAATCCTCCCCTGTCTGGGCTCAACAGAAGCATCGGTATCTTCATTTATACCCGCTGGCACTGACATCCTCTGTTCCTTGTGAAAGGATATTTTTCCAAGGCTGGAGAGGTTTTGTCCAAGAAGAGGAATTGTCTAAACCCCAACACACTTCAAAAAATTCATTTTCTCAATAAAAATCTATTGTAATCCTTCCTTCATCCATCCCAAACTGCAGTGTTTACTGCAGTTTACTTTATTACACTCCCTTGAGTCCCTCCACCATAACTGCACTCAACACAGTCACTTTTGTTGTTCATACTGTCACTATCCAATTTTTTTTGGAATAATTAAAGAATTGTGACAGTTGTCTCTGTACAAGTAAATGCAGACAGAGAAAGATACACGTTTTTATTTCATAGCCTACAGGCAATGGACAAATGTCTGCACAGATCTCTTTATTATTGCAAATGAAAGGTTACAGAGACATAGTGAGAATAAGATAAGTAAATAAAACAGACCGGGAGGGGGGCGGGTCATTGGTTCAGAATGAATTAATTTGTCTGCTATTTCTTTGCACAGTCGCTAGGTGTCACTAGTGAGCAATGCTGAATGAAGCTTAGAGTAATGAACCTTTGGGTGAAGCAATGGCCTGCGAGATCTCAGTGGTTCAGGAAGCCTCATCTTGCCATCACTAACACTAGACAATAAACTAGACTAGAACAAACAGCTAATACAATAACACAACTTTGCTAGACAGAACTCTTGACAAGGTACTCACAGGTCTCATACAATGTATGACAACAATGAACCAGCACAGGACAGCAAACACAAGGGGATTATATAGGGAGACACTAATGACAAGAACAGGTGAAACTGACACTAATGACAAGACGAGGGTAACAAGGGGGCAGGGTTAGGTAACGAGACAACACAAGCACATGGCCCAAACAAAAGGCCATGTGCTTGTACACAAAACATGGCTCTGTCATGATCCAGCCTCAAGACTAGGGAAAATCAAGGACAAGAAGGCCGGATCATGACAAAATGCCTTTAGACCTAAGGCGATTAAAACTATCCATGTCTTACTGGACAAATCTGCAAGGTCATGAAGAAACACACCCCACAAAGCAGGTGTTATTAGAATGCTGGGAGTATGGGCGCCCATCATGCAGTTTTGGGTGGCATGGGAATAGAAAGGCAAAAGATATGGAAATTGACAGTATTGCATGCTGCAAAACTGTCAGCACATCAACAATCCCACCATTCTCCCAGGGTAAATTTGGAAGCTAAGAACATAATTAAATCAGGGATATATCAAAACGTTCAGCAATATATTGACATAAATTATGATGATACAGTTCAGATTTTTACAGACGCATCAAAAGATCAGAATGGGAAAACAGGGTTTGCAGTCCACATTTTAAAGTATAATGTTAATATTAAAAAAAGGACAACAGACCATCTGGCCATTTTTACAGCAGAAATGGTAGTAATTCTGACTTTACAATGGGTGGAAGAAGTTAAACCCAATAAGTTGATCATCTGTTCAGACTCAATGTCATCATTAGTATGCATTCAGTGGAAAGTCTACATGTAAACCGGATCTACTAGATTACATGAATCAACTCATTTTTCAAATAAACCAACAGAGCATAAGCGTAGGATTTATATGGGTTCCTGCACATAGGGGAATGGAGGGGAACGAGAAGGCAGACATGATGGCAAAGGAAGCTGTTACATCAGAACTGGTTGAACTAGATATCAAATTAAGCAGGTCAGAAATTAAAAGTATTATTAAGGACACAATTAACAGAATGTGGCAGGAGAGATGGGATAAGGAGGGAAAAGGCAGACATTTATATAACATACACAAAGAGGTTACAGCTAGTAAAATCAGTGGATTGGAAAGGCAGGAGGAAACATGGTATACTAGACTGAGGATGGGACATACACGTTTAAATAGTGGATTACATATTATAGGGAAACATCAGACTGGAGTACGCACAAATTGTGGAGTAATAGAAAATGTAAAACACATACTGTTCAAAAGGCTCCTCTGTTACTTGACCAATCGCACCCTTCAACGTCATCACTGATCACGTGAAAAAAGAGGAAAGGCAGGCGCACAGAGCAGATGCAATGAACGCGAGCTGTTCCAAGATGACTCCACTTTAACGAACGTTTGTTGACAGCATCTGAACATTACTGATGTAATATAGTGTGCGTGAATAGAAAAACCACACCTGTTACATTTGAAATTATCATCAGTAAACTCTTTCAACGAGACTTGGAGTCTGCAGAGTGAATTCATTTCATTTGATGTCATTACACAGTTCTGATCGACTGTCTGCAGGGGTTCGAAACAACCCGAATTAGCGTAAACTTAAACCTCATTTACAAATGGTCCTTCAAGCCGGATTCGAATTACTGCAGAAGAATGACATTCCGTCCAGAGCCTCCTGTTGTCCGTCCCAGACGACACTTAAAGCCACCAGCATACTTGGCAGACTTCCAAGTACAAAGACCTGGACCTGAGAGAAGATCCCTGCAACCTGCATATTCCAATGAAGATGAAGATGATGCTGAACTTGCGTCACTGTCCGCAGAACGTGAGTCTCGGGTCTCTACCCCAATAAGTCAACATTCACACTTCAGTGACCTGGTGATACAAGATGAATGGCAAGATACACTGGGAGACTCACACAGAGAGAATGAAGAGCTGCAGAACAGACAGTCTACATGGAAGGAGATGCAAAGAGAGAATGATGAGCTTCGTAGCTGCATTCAACACCTGCCAGAGATTTTATCTGCATTACAGGGTCTGAAAGCAGAGAATGCCATCATGAAACGTGAGATTCAGCATCTAGCCACAAACGTGGCCACCTCATGCAAAACAGTGCCCCCATCGCCAGCTCCCCGTTTCCATGTGTCAGAAACAAGCCGCAGCCAGCCAGTACTTACCAAGCACGTCAGAGATTCCCATGAATATTCTTCTGCACAGATCAGACAGATAACTGAGCAGGTGACGGACTGCACTCTTTCACCCGTACAAGTTAACCAGCCTCAAGCATCATCATTCTACCGTAAGCCTACTCAGAGTCTCGGTACGCAGTCATATGCTCAGCCATACCAGTATGCTGAACCCATCCACTATGATGAAAAGGCTTCTAGAGACAACTATCATCCTCACATGGGTGTCAGTGAGTCATATCCTACACAGCGATCTGAACATATACAATGAACCGCAGCGTCATGTTTCCAGGAGAAGACCTACAGGGGACCCAAGCCTTCTATACCCACATTGAGGACATCAGATCCCAGAGAGTTTTCAAGGTTGCGCATGGCATTAGAAAACCTCCCTGTTGATGCCACCGAACGATTCAAGTATCAGATCCTCACAGATCATTTGCAGTTAGAGGAAGCGCTGCTAGTGGCGGATTCTTATGGCAATTCAGCACACCCATATACAGATACTTTGCAAGCCCTTATCAAGATGTATGGGCAGCCGCACAAGCTGGTTCTGCAGAACATCGCTCAAGTCATGGACGGCCCAAGCATCAGAACTGGAGACGTAAAGGCTTTTAAGCTGTTTGCACTCCGTGTACGTTCACTGGTGAGCATGTTAGAACAACTGGGGCCTGAGGGGACTGTTGAATTAGACTGTGGGTCGCATGTATCAAGACTTCAATGCAAACTCCCTCATGAGCTGAGGACAAGTTTCAAGAGATACATACACCCATTACGAGTAACCATACCTACTCTCATTGATTTCTCTAACTGGTTAGAGTATGAGCTCCAAGTACAAGATGAGGGCTCCAGGATGACTAGTCTCCCACCAGAATTCAGCAGTAAGAGAAGAGAGGGCCGCCATGACCCAAGATCCACTAGGAAACCAACCTCTATACTGCTGGGCACAGAGAAACCTATGAGTAAGAGTGAAACTCGTGCACCTGCCCCAGAGGGAACATCTAAATTTGCCAGATTTAAAGGAAGAGCACAAGCATATTGCCCCTACTGTGACAGCGTCAATCACTTTCTGAATGGATGTGCCTATTTCAAGGAGCTATCCAAAGAACAAAAGGAAAGTTGGATTCGTAAGAACAATCGATGCTGGTGCTGCGGACGTAGTCATCATGCCTCCAAATGCAACCTGAAAACCCCCTGTAAGACATGCAACAGAAAGCATCTATTTATACTGCATGATGTAAACGAATGGTCTGTGGAGGATACAACGGAGAAAGACAAAAAAGAAAGCTCCTGCTTGGTTAACACCACCAACAACATTCTGTATGTAGATCGCCCGGTATACAGCCGCAACGTTCTCCTCAAAGTGAGCAAAGTTGTTATCACCAATGGTGACAAATCGATTGAGGCATATGCTGTGTTAGACGATGGGTCTGAGAGAACCATATTGCTCCACACAGCAGCACAGCAGTTAGATCTTAAGGGACAGCCTGAAGACCTTATACTACGAACAGTGAGGCAAGACCAACAGGTTCTTCATGGGGCGGCAGTCTCTTTTACTGTGTCTCCAGTCACTAATCGACACAAAAAATTCCCTATTCAATGCGCCTTCACAGCCGAAAGGCTTGGTCTTGCTGAGCAAACTTACCCTGTTGCATCTCTTCAGAAGAGGTACCGACATTTAGCGGGATTGCCGCTGCAGCAACTAGATAGAGTACAGCCTGTACTGTTAATTGGTTCAGACTGCCCACATCTAGTCACCCCAATTGAGCCTGTCCTTCTAGGCCCACCAGGTGGACCTGCTGCCGTTAGAACTCAGTTAGGGTGGACACTTCAAGGCCCTACACACGAAGTCAAACGCGGGCTTAACTCTCATCAGTGCCTCTTTAGTGCTATCTCACCCAATTCTGAGCTGTTTGCTCAAGTAGAAAAGCTATGGCAGATGTATGTAATCCCTTATCAGAGTGAGAAATTAGTGATGCGATCAAAGCTTGATAAGGAGGCCATCAAACTCCTTCAAGCGAGAACAGTAAGAGTTAATGTGGATGGGGTCATGCGGTATGCTACGCCGCTCCTTCGAGTCCAAAATATGCCAACTTTGCACATGCCTAAAGAAGCTGTAATGCCGCAGCTAAGGAACATTGAGCGAAAGCTAATAAAGTACCCTGAACAAGCCCAAGCTTACAAAACCGAGGTTGAAAGGCTTAAGAATGCTGGCTATGTAGAGAAACTGCAACCATGTGAAGTAGATGGCACACAAGAATCATGGTACATTCCCCACCACATGGTCCAACATAATGGCAAAAATCGTGTTGTTTACAACTGCTCATTCCAGTACGAGGGCCAGAATTTGAACGAACTGCTTCTTCCAGGTACCACTTTAAGCCCTACCCTGTTAGCGGTGTTACTTTGCTTCCGGGAACGCTCCACAGCCATAAGCAGCGACATCCGAGGGATGTTTCATCAGGTGAGGCTGCTCCCTGAAGACAAATCGTTACTTCGGTTTCTGTGGAGAGACATGGCATTAGAGCAAGCACCAGATGTTTACCAGTGGCAGGTGCTTCCTTTCGGCACTACATGTAGCCCCTGTTGTGCCACGTTTGCCCTGCAAAAACATGTGCTAGACCACAGTCAACCATGTGACCAGGTGAGGGAAGTTATCGAGAAGTCATTTTATGTTGACAATTGTCTCACCACTAAAGATGCTGCTAAAGAACTTGTCGATCAGCTCTGTTCCCTCCTAGCTAAGGGAGGCTTTGAATTGCGGCAGTGGGCCAGTAATTGCCCATCTGTGATCGCTCACCTGCCACCTGAATTAAGATCGAACAGCTGTGAGCTCTGGCTTAGTCAGGGACAGCAAGTTACCCCTGAATCCACACTTGGCCTTCTCTGGCAGTGCCAGTCTGACACCTTGCACTACAAACATCGGATTGTGAACTGCTCTAAAGTAACTATGCGCAGCATCTATCGTGTTCTAGCTAGCCAATATGATCCTCTTGGATATATTATCCCATATACCACTAGAGCGAAAATACTGGTGCAACGCTTATGGGATAAAAAGCGTGACTGGGACGACCCACAGCTGCCAGAGGATCTGCTCAGGTTATGGAGATTGTGGGAGGAAGAGTTGAGTGATCTGGAGAAGATTTCGCTGCCGAGGTGCTATTCCAGCTCAAAAATGGACCTCCCTTCTAGCAGGCGTGATATACACGTGTTCTGTGATGCTTCCGAGAAGGCTTATGGGGCTGTAGCCTATTTGCGTACAGAGAACCAAGAAGGCCAAGTTGAAGTTGTATTCCTAGCAGCTAGGTCACGTGTTGCACCCCGAAAGCAGCAGTCCATACCACGCCTAGAGTTATGTGCAGCTCTCAGTGGTGCTCAGCTCTCCAAGGTCCTTGTCACCGAACTCACTATCCCCATCTGTTCCTTAACACTCTGGTCAGATTCCATGACTGTGCTTACCTGGTTGTTGTCGAGCTCTTGCCGTTACAAGGTGTTTGTGGGGACACGGGTGGCGGAAATACAAGAACTCACAGTAGCTGCAATATGGCAGCACATACGATCAGAAGACAATCCTGCGGACAACATAACACGAGGCAAACACCTCTGTGACCTTGTGGAAGGAAGCCAGTGGAATCAAGGGCCCTCCTTTCTTAAACTGCCATTAGCAAATTGGCCCAAGCAACCCTCCTTGCCAACTGATGAGCAAAGTAACAAGCTAAGGCAGTCTGGTTTCTGTGGATCAACTACAGTGATACCCATGCTGAATCCACAGCAATATGACACATTAACTGAGTTCCTTGAGGCATGCAGTCAGCAGCTTCACGGGGCGGCGAAATCCTCATGCGCTGATACACGGAGAGAGGTAGAGCTATTGGTGCTTCGTCAAACTCAGACAGACTCATTCACTGCTGAGATGGCCCAATTGAAGTCAGGGAAACCGGTATCAGGTACTAGTAGGCTTGCTTCTCTTTCTCCTGAGTTTGACCCTATTACTGGACTCATTCGTGTGGGTGGGCGTCTGAGACGTCGCAGTGAAACAGATCTGGATTTAATTCATCCTATCCTCCTTGCCCCTCAACATCCTGTGACCAGACTCATTATCAAAGATTATGATGAAAGGCTGCACCATCCTGGACCAGAACGAGTGTTCGCAGAAATAAGGAGGACTTACTGGATATTGCGAGGACGTGAAGCAGTTCGACGCCACCAACGACACTGCGTAGAGTGTCGAAGATGGAAGGGACAACCAGAGGTTCCCCGTATGGCTGACTTGCCACTTGCAAGACAACAGCTCTTTAAACCTGCCTTCTTCTCAACTGGCATGGACTGCTTTGGACCCTACACAATCAAGATTGGACGTCGAAATGAGAAGAGATGGGGCTTATTATTCAAGTGCATGACAACCAGGGCAGTGTACATAGATCACCTAGCCAGTATAGATTCAGACTTATTCCTGATGGCCTTGAGGAGATTCATCTCTCGACGTGGGAAACCATATGAATTGTTAAGTGACCAAGGCACTAACTTCAAGGGTGGAGAACGAGAGCTGAAAGAATCCTTTGCGGCCTTACACAATGAGTTTCAACGGCATCTTGCTGCCCAACAAATCAAGTTTGTGTTCAATCCACCAGGAGCACCTCACTTTGGTGGATGCTGGGAGAGGGAGATCCGTTCGATTAAAACAGCTCTCAGAGTTACCATCGGGGCGCAGACTGTGACGGAAGAAGTCTTAAGAACCGTCTTAACTGAAATTGAAGGGATCCTGAATTCAAAACCTCTTGGCTACACCTCCTCAGATATATCTGACATTGACCCAATAACTCCCAACTGCTTTCTCATTGGACGCAGAGATGCCTCCTTGCCACAGGTAGTTTATCAGGAATCAGATGTGCTGAGCCGTCGCCGCTGGAGACACAGCCAACTACTAGCTGATCATTTTTGGAGACATTTCATCAACTATTACTTGCCTAGTCTTCAAGCTCGCCAGAAATGGAGGTTAAATAAAGAGAATCTGCAAGTAGACGAAGTGGTGATGATTGTTGACCCTCAACTTCCTCAGGCGTTGTGGCCAGTGGGAAAAATCACAGAAGTGTTTCCAGGAGTAGACTCCAGGGTGAGGTCAGCCACTGTAGAGGTTAAGAAAAAACTGTACACTCGACCGGTATCTCGTCTTATCAAACTTCCAGCTCTACTTGACTGAGTAAACTACTATAGGGTAGACCCTTTTGTAAGATGTGCGAATTCAAGCATTGAATTCGGGGGCGGCTGTTCAAAAGGCTCCTCTGTTACTTGACCAATCGCACCCTTCAACGTCATCACTGATCACGTGAAAAAAGAGGAAAGGCAGGCGCACAGAGCAGATGCAATGAACGCGAGCTGTTCCAAGATGACTCCACTTTAACGAACGTTTGTTGACAGCATCTGAACATTACTGATGTAATATAGTGTGCGTGAATAGAAAAACCACACCTGTTACATTTGAAATTATCATCAGTAAACTCTTTCAACGAGACTTGGAGTCTGCAGAGTGAATTCATTTCATTTGATGTCATTACACAGTTCCTATTCGACTGTCTGCAGGGGTTCGAAACAACCCGAATAAGCGTAAACTTAAACGTCATTTACACATACTTATAAACACTAGATTATACAATACACCAGAGAAAGGGAAAATATGAAGAGAGCGGTAAAGAAAGACTTAACAATGGAAAATGTATTGAGTATAACCAGCACACAGTATACTCACGGTTATAACTTTTCTTAAAGAAACCCAACTAGCAAGTAGAATTTATTTATTTATTTATTTATTTATTTTTTCTTTCCTCCTGGAGGTTGAGGAGCTCAGGGTGGAAGCTGGAGGAGCTGAACATAGCTGAAGCTTGGGCTTTGATCCTATAGGATGGTAAAGGTATTTTATGACGTCCCAATGTGATCACAACTCAGTCCAGTAGAGGGCGGTAATGCACAATGATTGCAAGCTGCCAAATAAAATCTACCTAAGAAGAAGAAGACAGACAGATGTAGAAGATTTTTTTTTTCTTTTTTTAGCAGAAATTAATTCCCCTGGTAATGTGTTAGTCATTTTTATATTCCTTTTGCCTTCTAACAATTATGTCTGAGGGAAAAGAAATATTGTTTAGGAAAATATTTATGTTTAAATGAATAGAGAAAACTAGGCTATAGGCCTTAATCATATTCACTTTAGAAGCATTTAGAGTCTATAGTTTTTCTTTTTGTTCTGGACTATTTTTCTTTTTAATTTTTTCTTTGATTTCTTAATTTTAGAACTGAATGTAATACATAAAGATAACGAAATAAAAACAATTCTTTATAAATAGCGCTTCAAATCTTACTGAATTCATATGAATCTGTAAAGAAAATAATTCATGATACTGCATATGTTGAGGTATTTATTTAAAAAAAAATAAAAATAAAAATAAAAAAATACGAATTTAAAATAAAAAAATACTCTGTTTTGTAACTGTTTTTATATTTGGATGATAATATGGATAGCTGATTTAGGCTACCGTTAAAAGTAGAAGGGGCGGGAACAGTGCGCGACCAGAGGGAGAAAAAAAAAAGTGTGCAAAGAAGTGACGTGAAGTGAGAGCGGTTTTTCATCAGTAGCTAAAATATCTCATTGAAGCTTGAAAGATGAACTGAACTGAAATTTGAAAAAATGTGATATAACAGATGCATTTTATTTATTCTCATTGGTACAATTATTAAAATGGCAGAATTTGTTAAAAGGGATAAAATGGTACGTTGAAAATGTTGTTGTTGTTACACGGGCGCCGCCATGTTGGATTTCAACATTCGACTACGTCACTGGCATGGTAGGCTACTCCGTTACCAACCAACACCAGCAGAGCTAGCTTCTCTCTACCCCCTGGCCTTGTCAACAAAATTATTCTGGTCGTGATTTCTAGTGTTTAATCCTAGGTACGAGAGACAGATGTCTTGAAAACGTCAATGAGTACATGAAGCGTCTGATATCAAATGTTTTATTTAGCTACAAGTCCAACGCATACTAGAATCCTTGATATTTGGCTTAGGGGAAAAGATGTAACGTTAGTTCACTGCACAGGATGGGAACGGAATCTTATTCATCCTTCCAAAATGCCCCCTCGCCCAAAGAATGAACTGCCGGTACGCTGTTAACCTAAGCAGCCTTAGAAAGGGATATAAGTTAGCCTAGCCTAGCCCAGTCACCAATTCGTATGTACACTGTTACATACCAGCTACTTATGGGGCGCTCCAGCGTCTCAGCTCGGAGAGATAGCATAGCCTCCTCCAACACGTCTCTCTCACCGCACAGCATCCGAAATGAACGGTGCATGGTGATGCATTTTCGCCGATCAATAAATGTTCCAGGTTGCCCTCTCTGCAACAGATCGAGTCCGGTACAGTGTCCATGCTCCGGCAGCGCCCACGCCCGCACCAGTCACTTCCCCCAAACGATCCTGTACTGTATGTGTGGAGCCTGAAACTGGTCGTCCTCCATGTGGTGGTAGTCAGATACTACTGGCCTGTCCCTCACATGCTCAAATGCGTAACTCATGCCATTAAAATTACTAATTTTCGTGTGTGTATATAGGACCTGCAGCTGTTGCCTATATACCTTCGCGGGTCCTACCATGCCAGTGACGTCATCGAAATTGCCAGCGTAACAAACGCAATTTTTGTGCTGCTTAAAAAAAGCTAGTGATATTTTTAGTTAAATTTTTTAATGTAAATTACTTTTAATTGTCATAAACAACATGTTATCAACGTTGATTTTTTTCAGTTCAGTTCATCTTGAAGGATTAATGGCGTCTTGGATGTCTAGATCTAGACTGGATTTTATCGTTGGTTTGTGAGTAGGCCTACTCTTGACTACGAGCCCCACCAAAGCGTAATAACGATGTTGAAAGACATGGGCGGTGTGGGCCAATTGGGTTTTAAATTATGACCCCTCGTGTTTTTCACAGTTTTCATGATGTGAAGTAATTTTTTCACATCGAAAATCATTCAGTGCTGCAGTCTGCTTTATGAATAAGATGTAGGCTAATCTTGCGTATTAAATGCCACAAATTGTCGCTTATTCCAGCCTTTTGTTCTGTAGACAACTCTGAAGAATTCTTTTTTTGTCTGTTTATATGTTGAAGCTGGTTTAGCCTACTTACAGGCAGTGTTGGGAGTAACGCGTTACAAAAGTAATGCATTACAGTAACATATTACTTTTTACTGTAACGCAGTAGTGTAAGGCATTACACATCAATTTTCAGTAATATTTTACTCGGTACATGTTCAGTAACGCTTCCGTTACAACACACTTTTAGCCCGAAATTTTATTGTAAAAAAAAAAAAAAAAGCAAGACCGCGAGACGAGACGAACGAATGAAAGATGCAAGTTATTACCTGTTCGTGGTCAGTCAAATAGCCGCGTGTGGTGTCCAAGTTTGTAAATAAAGACGACTAAATGACAGCTTCTGATAAATTTGTATAGCGATTTATTTAATCTCCCTCTATGTGTGACATAGTCCAGTCCAGGAGTGCCGTGACTCACGCGAGACATGATTTCGGCCTCTGTGCTCGTGCTGGCCAGTGGAAGAGTGGCTAATGGGTAAAGATGGCAGAAGACTGTACATTCGCGAGATGAACAAACGCCCATTACTTCGAGTTTGTCAGAGATAAGGACAAGAAGAACGTCATAGTCAAATGCAACCTTTGTCCAAAACCGAAAGAACTATCGACGTCTCGAAATAGCACTAGCAATTTAAAAAAACATCTCGAACGGTGCCATGCGACCACAGGACCACTCCACTTACTGAGAAGAGAAAAAATACAGAGGACGAGAGTATTAAGCCAAAGCAGCAGAAATTGCCACTTGCCACTTGAACCTCGAGAAGTCAGAAGACTTGTGGCAGAGTATCTCGTCGAAGACATGTTACCATTGTCAACGGTGGAATCTCCTGCGTTCAAGAACCTAGTTAGCAAGATCCCCGTGACGACCAACAATGACACGGTAAAGCTAACGTTTCCGTGAGTGACTAGCTAGAATTTTATCTAGTTCATATAGATTCTAGGTCACTGGATAAAAATGTACAGGTGAAACTCGAAAAATTAGAATATCATGCAAAAGTTTGTGTATTTCAGTAATTCAAATTAAAAGGTGAAACTAATATGTTAGTAGCTATATACACATGCCTGGTTATACTTTTCAGAGGGCCTGGATTTCTGTATTTAATTTTTTTTTTTTTTTTTGATTTCATGTAATATTCAAAATTTTTTTAGATTTAGAATTTGGGGATTTCATAAGCTGTAAGCCATAATCATGAAAATTATAACTTTTGCACTACATTCTAATTTTTCAAGTTTCACCTGTGTAGTCAAAATGTTATAGCCATCCACAGACCTAAACTGAATGTATTGACCTAAACTTTAAATGTAGCTAAAATAAATTGATTGCAACCACTTACCTAAAAAAAAAAGTTAATTCAAGTAATCATTTTTCAGTGTACAGTATATAGCAGCATAATGTGAATGTATCTGACAATGGAACATTGGTTCTTGGAACAGACAATGAATTTGCAATCGTGTGATTTAGCATAGCATGATCATGAACTGGAGTTTTAATATCTATTTATGTTACTTATTTTTCAGCATGTACTACCATGCAGAACAACGTTCACCAAAGAACTCGATAGGACCTATACTGCTATGGAAAAAGAGCTAAAAAAAACAATTGATGAGCAGCAGTACGTGTCAACAACTGCAGACATATGGACTGTCTACAACAGGAGTTTTTTGGGGGTGACGGTCCATTGGATCGATTCGGAGACGTTGCAACGGAAGAAGGCTGCGATCGCTTGTCGTAGGTTCAGAGGTAGACACACTTATGACGCAATTGCATCTGAACTTGAGGATATTTTTTCCCAGTATGGATTAACTACTGAAAAAGTGACTGCATGTGTGACAGACAATGGCAGTAACGTTGTTAAAGCTTTTAAGGAATACCAACAAGTCGAAACTGAGGAGGACGAAGAAGAGGAGGTGGAGGAGGATGATGGGAAAGTGACCTTCACCGACCTCCACAGCGTTCTCACAGGAGGAGACGATGAGGATGCACAGCAAGGGCTGTGTGTGTTGCCTGCACATCACAGATGTGCAGCTCACATGCTCAACCTCATTGCCAACAATGAGATTCATAAATGGTTGGCATCAAACCCAGAATCCAGGGCTGTTTACCGCAGTTCCACAGCTAAGTGTTCAGCACTATGGACCAAAGCTAGCCGGTCCACAGTTGCATCTGAGTGCCTAGAAGAGATCAGTGAAAGGAAGTTGATTGTGCCCTCAGTAACCCGGTGGAACTCATTTTATGACGCCTGTGTTCGGATCATAGAAATGCCACTAACTGACATTAACAATCTATGCACACAGGTTCAGATTAAATGCATGAATGACAGGGAATACCAGTTTCTGAAGGAATACTGCTCCATTATGAAGCCTTTCAGTGCTGCACTGGACATCCTACAGGGTGAGGAAACTTGTTTTTATGGGACACTTCAACCAACACTTGAAGTTCTAATGGCCAAAACTTTAGCAATGCAAAATGGCCTTTCACAAATGATCACTGGGTTGCCTGAAATAATTGTGGGAGCAATTAAAACTCGCTTTGCCACAACAATTGACTCCAAGGATGCTCTTCTGGCTGCCGTCTCACTACCCAAATTTAAATTGCGCTGGGTAAGAGAGGAAACCAGAAGAGATCACATCAAGTACCTTCACACCACTGAGTGCCGCACCCTAACAGTTGAAGAGCCTGCCACCCCAATGAGTGATGCTCCTCAACCTGCTGCAGTCACCTCCCGTGAGGATGACTTCTTTTCATTTGATGGAAAGCCCAATGCCATGGCTGATGCACCTATGTCAGTGGAAACAGAGGTAACCTCTTATTTCACTTCTGATCCAGTGATGGAAAGCCTGCATCAGTTTCCAAGAATTAAAAAAATTGCACTACGTTATAATGCACCAACACCATCCAGTGCACCGGTCGAAAGACTTTTCAGTCTTGGGAGTCTGGTACTCACCCCAAAACGCAACCGTCTTGGTGATGGACGCTTTCAGCGCCTTATTCTGATGCGGTACAACAGATATTTCAGTCAAATGGAATAGGCCCACCATAGTCGTAAGCAAGCACAGCCTCTATTTCCCTTTACTTGAATTTTTCCATGTTTAGCTGCACACCACCTCTGTTTTATATTTGGCAGGAAACAGAACTTTTTAAATCCAATTTTCCTGTTGGCAATATCTGACCATTACTTAAGTTTTGAAGATTTTGAACCATATTTGCTGTCAGGCCTTGTGGCCCAAACACCTTAATTTCAGTTTTGTATTTCCGAAGTTTTTATTTCCATTTATTTCTCGGAAAGGAAGTCTATGACTTCCCTTATTACTGAACTTTTTTGAATTTGACTTAAATGACTGAGCCATATTTCCTGTTAGGTCCAAGCACTTTAATTTCATTTTTGTATTCTCGAAAATTGTTTAGTCCTTTAGTTTCATAGAGACAATTGCAATCTGTCTTGTTGTTGTAGCCTAAGTGGATTTATTTGAACCTTCCTTTATTTGGAAGCCTGTTTTGTTTGAGCCTTTTTTAGAGGGATATAGGCCTAAGGGTCTCTATTTGTTCTTTTTTTTCTTCTTCTAAGCAGCAGTTAGGCTATGTTTAGCCTATGTTCATTTTCATGGACTAAAATGACTGAGGCTGAGGGTTGGTCCTCCAATTGCACTTTATACTTCCAGAGAAAGCATAAGCTATGTTCATCATGCTCACTTTGTGCATGACAGTTTTGTGTTGTGAACCTCTTGAATTCAAAGAGAATAAATTAATGGCAACAATAAAAGAACAAATGTGCATCTTGTGACTTCTTGTCATGGCATTAAAGTTTACATACAGTTCTGTTGTGTCTAATATTAATAGACCAAAGCTATTGCCAGATAATCACTTTACCTCTACCATACTTTTAACAGACTTGGATCGTTTGTGATTCTGTCTGTCATCCTCTCTTTCTTCTCTTGAGCCTTCACTTTGCCAATTATATGCTATATTGTTAGTAGCCTGGATAGCCCACAATCATTATGCTACATCATATTGCCTTCTACTGGATGTAAAATGCTCTGTAGTACATTTAGTCTTTTTATTTTTTATATTATAACTACATCTGTATAGTTATTTTGGTGAAAGTAACTCAAAAGTAATACAGGAGTAATGTAACGCATTACAATTCTGAGACAGTAATATTGTAAGGTAATGAATTACTTTTAAGTAACAGTAACAAGTAATCTATAATGTATTACAGTTTGGAAGTAACTTGCACAACACTGCTTACAGGTTGTACAAGTAGCTACTTTTTACAGACATAACTATAATAACAATGTGCAGGCCTACATTAGCGAAAGACTGACCATATGCGTTTTGTTGTTGTTGCAGTTTCACAATTTGTTTTATTAAGATACAACGCCATTGCCTTCATAAACTGGTAAATCAATCAATAATTTTCCAAGACAATCACAAGAAAAGCAGATCTGTCTTCTATTTCCTTTTTTTTCTCCTCTGTACTCTACCTGTGCATGACATTTGTCAAGCTATTGCAAAAAGAGAATAATAGCCAAGATCCCATAACAAATTTGACTTCAATGATGTCAAACACATTGGTTCTTGTGATTGATCATAATATGGCAAGTGAGATTTGAGATCTGTTGCAGAGAGCAGGTGTGCTTGACTGCACATATCATGTGATTCTTAAATGCTGTTTCAATGCAGATTGCTTTTTCATAAATTAGATGGTAAATGTTCAAAGTTGAGAGACAGGTTGTGATGTTAGAATATTATTATTGCATTTTCTAGGATAAACACACTTATTATTGACACAAGCTGTCATGGTATAGACCACAATAGATAAAACATACAAGTGCACCTGACTAAATGACTGGAAACTGTAAATTGTGCAGAAACCCGAACTCTCTGTGCATTTGGTTTGGTTGTTGGTCATGTTGGTTGTCTGACTTCATGTGGTGCACATATATCCTAAACTCATGTCAATCAATGTCCGAACCAAAATGCAGGTTGTTTTTATTTGGAATTTGGTTAATGTGAAAGCAAACGAAATTATTTGTTTAAAAATTTATGATATACTTTTGTACATTTAAAAAACAAATCAAATCTCTCCCTCTCTCTCTCTCTCTCTCTCTCTCTCTCTCTCTCTCTCTCTCTCTCTCTCTCTCTCTCTCTCTCTCTTACTCTCCAAATAATTGTAGAAACAACTTAAAGACAGTATATTATAATATTTGTTGCAATGGCATCTTTTTTATGAATTAATTTTGTTTTGTTTTGTTTAAACATTAATGATAGACATTCAGCATTACAATTGAAAGCTATCAATTTCAACATTTAATTAGGCTTTAAAAAAATATCTTTTAATTTAAGTGAACTTAAAACAATCTTCACATGAACCCATTATAATAAATGTATTTTTTACCTGTGGCCTTCCTGCTGTTCTAACAGGTAGGAAATTTACAGAAGTTGAATAAAATGATCATACTTTACAGTCTTAACTACATAAGTTTAAAATGAAATATAGATTAATACTTATTTATGCTACAATTTTCCCTGTTACCTTTGTTTTTTGATTAATATTAATGACAGACATCACAGTAACTGGTTTATTAGGCTGCTGTGACTTAAGATTTGCCGCTGCTGCACATGATGCAGATCTGACGCAAATTTCATTTTCAAAATCTTTAAATTCATTCAAGACTTTATTCATAGAGAACTCAATTCTGGTGCGTGTCTTTTTGCGCACCCCATGAGTTCACAATATTGTCAGTATTTAATTTTAGGTGCCAGCTCACCTTTTCCCAGGCTAAAATTGTTTTTCATACAGTTAGGGTACACCAAGGCAAGGCGTAAATCAGTCCGAAAAGGTTGGTCAGTTCATCCATCACCAAACATCCTTCCAAATCGATCCTCACTCTAGATGGGTTTAGCTGAGGACTTTCTTGATCAACGCAGAGGAGTCTCACTGGAGTTTGTCTGTATGAGTCCTTGTCAGCTGCATCCTAACAGAGAAAGAAAAAGATAGAAGAAAATGATAGACAAATACATTATCATGTCAGATGATTCTGTTGTCAAATACTCAAAGCCATATGCTGCATTCACACCATGTCGTATTTCTGTAATTCCGAGATGACAAAATGTGACGTATTCTGAGTGATTCATGTTCTTTGACTGGGAATTATGCATAAAGGCAACACTATCCACGGGTAAATGAATCAGCACCAGTAGGGTGGTACACTGGTAAATGAATCAGCACCAGTAGGGTGGTACACTGGTAAATGAATCAGCACCAGTAGGGTGGTACACTGGTAAATGAATCAGCACCAGTAGGGTGGTATGCTGGTCATGTGGTAAAAGTAGGAGCTCTCTGAAAATTTCCAGTTTCCAGGTTGCAATTACGATTTCTACGAGAACGGGAGCGCTTTTTTACAAGCTGGAATCTCATAATTATGGTAATTACAACATGATGTGAATGCACCTTATGCATACCTGGTTTACTGTAGAAAGAGCTGGCCATTGAAGTACCATCAGGCGGCTGATGTCAAAGCTTGTCGTTGACAACTTTTCTGTGAAGAGCAAACATTAAAGTTATAGTCTTTATAGTGGCACCTGACTTTATGGTCTACATGTAATTGTGCACTGTGCAGTATGCAGAATACTTATCAGCTTCAGAACAGGTCTCAGTAAACCCACATGACATACTACTAATCTCGAGTTTTGGTGTGAATGGCAGGATAAGTTGAACATTGTGCATAAAGTGATTTAAATGTACATACATTTCAGATGTAAACAAGGAAATAGTTCTGTTCATGTATAACTTACATGTTTGAGCCTGTAATGTTTAAATGGAAGTGCTCTCTTTTCACAGTTATGAGGGCAATACTTGCAGGTCCAAACCATCTCTTCTTGACCTGCAACACAAAACAAGATAGTCTGTCGTTAAGAGGGCTATGGACTTAGATAAAACAGTAGTACATCCATACGTTTTTGTATTCAACCCATTAATTAACTTTAACTTACTCATTCAATCAATAGCCGTGTCGAAATAAAACGTGGTAATTAAATTATTGCACTCACCACCATTTTTGCGCCACGATTCTCCTCGCGGTGTTTGGCGCCGGCCGGAGGTTAAAACAGTTACACTTTCAGTCTCAACAACAGCTCCTCTAGTGAAAATAGGAAGAAAAAAAAAAATAAAAAAAAAAAAATAAAAAAAAATAACTCGCCGGTCAGGGGTTCAAGCGCAACGATGTCCGCTGCAAGTGAGTGAGAAATCTAGCTAGCTAAAAAACAAACAAACAAACACTGATTTTCACTGCTCACAAATGGACTCTTGAGGAAAACAAAGAAGCGATAAAAAGGTTAATGTTGGGAAAAATGTCCATAGAACTTGCTAAAGCTGTTCCAACTTCTCATTAACAGCTCCTTGAATTCACACACACCACGACAAAATGGTGTTTTCCTGACTCGCAGCATCAAACCACTGTGGAAGGCATGGTCAGGAGAAAAACTTCATCATTTTAGTCCATCTAACTTACATTTATTCACACATTCAAATTATGTCTACATATTAGTAGAATCTACTTATATTTTATCAATACAATCAAACTTAAATAATTTAATTAAATTGTAATTAAATTCTTTATTAGATATAACATCCGGGCTAACAGTGTAAATAACCACTTTTTAAAACTGTTGCTCTATTATTACCCCTTAACAAATTTTGACTCGTATGTATTGTGTATTTGCTGAGGGTGTGTAAGTTTTACTGTTCTAAGATACTGCAAAAAATACAAAGCAAATGTAATGTCAACATTTTGAAGTTGGGGGAAATATCCATTTAATTTTGTTAGATCATAATTTTCACAAGAAACACAATATTTGTTTTATTAAATGCTTTTTGAGACAACGAAATATACCCTATATGGAAATATCCTCTAGCAAAATTGCAGTTTTCCAACTCTTTTGAGATAGAGGAAAGGCTGCACAAACCCTAACATAATCACAATGTGTGTGGCCCCAGACCAGGACATAAGAAACATATTTAAATCCATAATGAAATAAAGCACAAGAGAGATAATCACAGGACCGTACATAAGCACTGCAGACGCCAATACGATCCGAATAATGTGAAAAGCCTTGAGTTTGTCTTGATTCACTCCATCTTTCCTCTTGAAGTTGTCACTAGGTCCAGGATGCTTCAGAGCTTTCAGGACCATCAAGCAGCTGAACACTTTGATACTGAAAAAAACAAGGAGCTCTGGCAAGACTATGCTAGGAAGTTCAATGATGTTCACTAAAACTATTAAGCTTGTGCTAATGATCAGAATCCATCCAATGACAGATATGGCAATCCTGTATTTCATGGGTTTGAGCTTCAGGAAGGTCACAGGATGGAGAACGCCTATGTAACGCTCCACACAGATGCAGCTCTGAAACAGAGGACGACCGACCAACAGCACCAGTGCAGGAAAATATAAGCCAAACTTACAATCAGCACAATTAAAGAAATGATACTCTATGACAAAAACGTAGGAAGCGCAGAAGAAAACCTCAACAAGTGCTGCGTTGAAGTTGAAGATTTCGGTGGACTTTCCTTGAATCATCTCCTTCACGCTCAGCCATAGTATGTAACAGTTTGCTGGAAGACCAAGAACCAGGTTGATCCCGAGAGAGACGGCAATAAAATAAGAGGGTATAACATAGCAAGAGCTGGAGTTCGCTGAGAACAACGTTTGGATGCATGTTGAAGCGTTATTTGCATCCAACGGCACCATTTTTCTTTATTCCTTTTAATCTATAAGCAAAGAAAAAAGAGAGATCAATAGGTGTAGAAAACAATACGTGTAAACCGTTTTTTAAAATTTAGTGTAAAGAATGTTTCCTCACAAGAAGCTCTTGATACGGTAAATGCTTGTTTGACTCCAGACGGTCGATGGTGGGACTGAACGTGGTTTGTTTTAAGAACTGCATTACAGTGACTTGTAGGAGATTTTGAGACTTTTTGAGCAGTTTTGCATTGATGCAATATTCAAATTCTGTTTTTCTAACATGAGAAATGCACATCAGGCATGCAAATGAAAGGCATTGTTTTTCCAACCACACTTCTATTTATAAAGTGGAATAATTTTGTCTGTTCACAGTAATTATAATAAATCAACAGTATAGTTGTGACAGTACAAAGTATTCAGAAGCAATTTTTGCACCAAAACTGGCAATAAGTTCAAGTCATGTTTCTGAAAATTCGAAAGTGCCAGCATCAAAATTATGTCTGGCCCTAAACATGGCCTCTGCACACATGCCTAAGTTAAAAAAGCTCAATACTGTTAACAGAATAAGATATCACAAGCGCAAGTAAAAAACACTCATTTAATCATAATGACTTTTTTCGTAGATCTACCAGAAAGACTCGGAAGGCAAGATGATATCACAATGACATTTATTAATTAATAGACCAGAAAATGAAAACAACAATATTGGATGGTAAAGTTCGTTGGCGCAGGACCTGTCAGTAGTTCATAATTGGAGGGTAGCGGACTCTGTATATCTGTATATAGATGAAGGCAGGGGCGCAGCCAACCCCCGGGAAGGTATGGACAGGTGGTGGTGGGGAGGATAGATGTTTGCGTCATCATCTGCGAACTCAAACATGTGTAAGTAACGATATTTTATACTACAAGTATTATATAGTGATTGGATAGACCAGAAAGTAATGAGTGGCGTAACATTTGAGTCTTCCTGGCAGAACTTTATGCTAGAGCTTTCATGTCTCAATTTTGTGAAGTTTATCGCTGGTAAAATCTATTAGTATTTTTCTGGCAGCTTTGGTGTGAACTTTAGCACCAACTGTTCCAATACTGCGGGGAAAAAACAACAACTGTTACAACCATGCTTTTTTATTATATATTTTGTATTAAAAACAGCTGAAAAAATATCTTGACAGTGTCACACATCATGTGAAAAACTGCTGTAGTCAGAAAACAGTGTGATTGCTGCATTTAGTCCCATTATATATCTTAAACAATGTTAACTGGGATACATTTTTCAGTAGCTGACAATAACATTTTAATGCATGCACAATTTTATAGTCATTAAATAATCTAAAAAAATCTAAACCTCTTGAATATGTAGCATAGAGTTCATGCTACAAAATTAGGATGTTTCTATGTGGTTGCTATGATGTTCTGATAGATGGATAGATAGATAGATAGATAGATAGATAGATAGATAGATAGATAGATAGATAGATAGATAGATAGATAGATAGATAGATAGATAGATAGATAAAACTAACTATTTAGTAGCTTGAAGGCTTCAATTTTAAAGTAACTTCCCTAACACTGTTCATTATATTGATACTGATGCATCTGTCTCCCAGGATAATGTAGTTTCACACCCTAGTCCTAGTGATCAGGTGACTTACTCATGAGTGATGGGTTTGCCATCTGTTCTGTTGGCTTAAAATGTTATGCTGGGTTAATATGCTCTGCCCACTAGGGGTCGGTATTAATATCCTAGGGTGTTGTGGAATAAGGAGGAAGAATAAAAAGTGGAGTGTTGAACTACAGCACACTTGTTGCTGCCTTTTCTTTTATTAGTACTAATGTACGAATCAACATTTTGGCGACGACAATGGCAGCACTCAGTTTACCTACGCCTGCTTTGTTCTTTCCATGCCTGGGTCAGCCCTCTGTACCGATTCATTCTTGGCAGAAGATGTTTGGAAACAATCTTGTCGCCATCGATTTGCATGGGATATCGTGGCTGGATAATGATGATTATGAGAATTAAATTGTATTAATCCCTGAAGGGAAATTAAATTGTCATAGCAGCTCAGTATGCAAAATACACTTAAAGTACAAATACATATACAATTAAGGGACATTGCTACAGTGTAGTTAAATTAATTTATTGCTAAAGCTGCTCTTAAGCTTATCCAGAGTTTTGTGGAGGGGGTGAGAATCCTTATCCATAATTGCCAGCAATTTTGCTAGTATTCTTTCCCTGACCACTTCCTCTAGCGTACCTAGCTCAGAGCCAACAACAGACTCAGCCTTTTTGATGAGTTTGTTCAGTCTGTTGGCGTCCTTTGCTTTGATACCCCCTCCCCAACATACCACAGCCAAGAAGATAGTAATCACAACAACAGACTGATGGAACATCTTGAGCATCCTGTTGCACACATTGAAAGATCTGAGCCTCCTCAAAAAATAGAGCCGACTCAGGCCCTTCTTATTAACAGCCTCTGTGTTTGTAGACCACTCCAGCTAATTGTCCAATTGGATACCCAGGTATTTATTGTGAAATCATATTAGTCCCCCTGACTGGAGAAGGCGGGGACTTATTCTTGCTGAGTATAAGTATTCCTACTTATTCCACCATCTTTTTTGTCTTTTAAGAGGAAGCTCGCCGTTTTACTACAGTGCCTGGGAGCCGATGGATTGAACGTTTTCCACACACTGCCTAATACAGGTCGGACTGCTGCAGATGCTTTCAAAGAACATTTCCAGCCTGCTACGAATGTTGTAGTGGAATGACATGAAGCTCAAAGTAGACATCTGATCTGCTGTTTACATCCTTCCTCGACACCTTTATAAGCAGCATTTCAGTACATCTTCCTTACGACCCCCTGTGTGAAACTGGTGATTTACTCGAAAGCGGCACTGCCTGTACTTGGATGCCTACCTGCGCATGTATATTACGGAGATGCGGTGGCCAGTACTAGAATCTATGTTGTTGAAAAAGGCACCACAATATTTAGCATGGACTAGTGTCTGGCTTTAGAATTCACATTGTTGTAAATTAAGTGGTCTCACTAACTTCTCTTACCGTTCTGAGACAAGTGACGGCTGCAACAACAACAGAGGCCATCAGATGCGTTAAATGTACATCGGGTGAAAGTAAGAGAGTCAGTACTGCAAAAAGTGCACAGACTTCCAGTTAGAAATGCAGTTATCAAAGAAGCCATCATTGTGCAGGTAGATGCTTTTTGGCCAGCTATTACTGTGCAAGGCCTGCTACCCAATGACTGCCACATTCAGGCTATTTTGCTTGCACCAGCGTTCACTGACACAGCCAAATTACACTCATTGTTAGGACTGATGTCCTGGATTCATGGTTGTGCCAAACTACTCTTTGGAGGTGGAGCCTATGACGGCATACTTAAAGAATGCGGGTGTTTTTTTTTTTGGCAACCCTATGGGAATTTTGACTGATAATGGTGTGCAATTTACATTTCTTACATTTGCTGATACCTTTGTAATATCAAACATGTTCTTACCTCCCTGTACTTTCCTCACGCTAATGGGGCTGTGGAGCGCATGAACTGTATCCTGAAGCATTGTGTTAAAACAGTTTAAAATGGTTTTCCTTTTATTTGAAGGAAAGGTCTTTTTCAGTAAGGATTAGGGATTTTTCTTCCTCTGTGGTTCATATTGACTGTGGAATTCCTCAAGGCTCCATTTTGGGGGCGTATTTTGTTTACTTTATTTTTGTTGCCTTTAGGTCTTGTCTTTAAAAGACACAGTATGTCTTATCATCATCTTAATGACGATGACATTCAGATTTACTTGCCCATTAAATCTGGAGGATCAACTCCTCATTCATCTTTGTTATTATGTCTTGAGGAGGTGAAATGTTAGTTAGAACAAGATCATCTCCAGCTGAATGCAACTAAATCTGAAGTAATAATTTTTTGGCCAAATCAAGGTGACAGAAACTTAACGGATGTTTTGGGTCCATGGTCAATGAATGTGTGGCCCAAGATAAGGAATTTGGGTGTAATTTTTGACTCATCCTTAACATTCGCTGAGGACTATAAAGAACTATTGCAAAATCTTTTTTTTTTCCTGCTGCTGATCTTGAGACAGTGATTCATGCTTTTATTTTCTCCCGCTTGGATTATTGCAATGCTGTTTATCAGAGATGGGGGACTCGAGTCACATGACTTGACTCGAGTCAGACTCGAGTCGCAAATTTAAGGACTTGAGACTTGCTTGACTAAACTAAGAAAATGACTCGACTTGACTTTGACTTGAGATCCAATGACTTGAGACTTGACTTGACTTGAACTGTATGACTCGAGAATGACTCGATATACATTTTTATATAAATCATCGCAACATCAATTGATGAACAAAATGAAAGCAACGGAACCATTGACATCAGTCATCAGATTCTGTGCGATTGCGTGACGCTGCACAAGCCCAGAAAAAAACATACATCGCGGTGAGCGCGCTAAATACAAAAACATCTCCCAGCATCGTTTCTTTTTGGATATAAACACTAGAAATTGACCATATTCATTCAAGAAGATTTGCTGTACGCATAATAACTGGCAAGGGATATCGGACGACCATCACAACCTCGAACAGTCGAACTTCATTCACCACGTCTAAAAGTAAGCTATGGCTTGTTTAACCTGTTTGTTATAGTTAATTTGACTATCTTTAAATCTAGAGAGAATATTGCTCAAAATAGCATGGCTCTTTATACACGTTTTCAAATGTAGCTTAATGTTGTCAATATTCAAATGATAATTAATGATGGCATATGTTTTGTATAACATTTGCCACATTTCTTTTTAAATCATGCTTTAAAGCCAAATATGTCGTTCTTTCCAATGACGAAAAACAACAAAGAAAACTGTTAGTTTAGTCGTTTATGTTTCTCTTAAAGCAGGGTTAGATGTTATCAGGGGGTTGATGGCAAAAAATGCCAGCAGAATTAATATGCACCCAAAATTCAAATGGTGGGAAAATTGCCCTAGTTATTTTCATAATTATAACATATGATATTAAAAATATATTTCCAGAATATTGGCGCGATTGCAAATGTGATGATTTTATAAAACAGTTCAGTAAACAAAGAGTGAATATTGTGATGTGACATTTTAGACATAATATTCCAAATATTCTCTGTTTTTGCTCTATTTCTCCAATGGCAATAGTTCCAAACAAGCCACAGAAAGAGTTATGCGTTTTTGTGATTCAATGACCTAGTTGCTTAGTTCCAGAACGAATCTGCCGTTTTGAACATAAGTTAAATGAATGCTTCTATGACTCGTTAATTAAGATGGTGATTTGGCGCCAGCTATTGGCGGTTTTAACTTCATAATTAAAAATATATAACTTATATAAAGGGGATGCCAGTTTGAAGAATGCCATTTGGTGGCATAGGAACCATTATACTTGAATTGTGAATTGTTATACCTTTTAATGGTCTTCTGCAATGTTTGAGGCATATTTATTTTTTCATGCTTTAATGTTGGCCTAATTTCAGTAACTTTTACATTTTAGGCTATGTAGTTTGAAATTGTACTTATTTTTAATTTTTTAGATTTTTATTGTATTAACCACTCAGCTGTATGTGGAAATGTATATTTTAAAAAAAATGTATGTTGCAAATAAAACCATAGTCCACAACTTCTGTAGTTTTAACTTATTTTAATATATAAATTCAGTGAAATCATCAAACGTTTGTATGACCTGCCAGTGACTTGTGACCCAAGCTACGACTTGACTTGACTTGCTTGACATAAGGCAGTGACTTGACTTGACTTGCTTGCTTTTATAAAAAATTGACTTGGACTTGCTTGAGACTCGAAGGTTAAGACTTGAGACTTGCTTGTGACTTGCACATGTGTGACTTACTCCCACCTCTGCTGTTTATTTGGGAGCAAGTCAATCTCTTATTTCTAAGTTGCAATGGTCTAGAATGCGGCTGCAAGGCTCCTCACGAACACTAGGAAAAGGTAGCATATTATCCCAGTTTTGGTAAAGCTGCACTGGCTTCCGGTTATATATATCGGATTCATTATAAGGTGTTACTCTACGTTTATAAAGCCATTGGCCATGTCCATGGCCTGGCCAAAATATATTACTAACTTAATTTATATGAATTCATGTTGACCTTAACGATCACTTAATTGTTTACTTCTCGCAATTCCTAAAACTCGCTTGAAAACTAAAGTGGATCGGGCTTTTTCTGTTGCCAGCCCAAGACTGTGTAATACTCTTCTACCTGACATAGAAGTTGTTTGTTTTTGTGACTATTGACTGTTGTTTTATTATGATTTGCTTTTATCTGTAGACTGCTTTTAACTGTACAGCCCTTCGGTCTACTTTGTAGTAGAAAGGGCTCAATAAATAAACTGGACTTGAGACATAAACTACTCGGTTACTCACGTAACCTCAGTTCCCTGAGTTAGGGAACGAGTATTGCGTAGCTATACGCAGTGGGGAAACTCCTTTTCCTCGATTTACTGAAGCCTTTATGTAAAGCGCATTTGCAGCTGCACAGCTAGAACATGAGCGTCTGGCTCGCTCATAGGCTGCGCTGCGGCAACTGCACATCCAATGGCGCGGGCGCCTCTGACGTGCGACCAATGAGATTACTCTGCGTCATACACGTCAGAGCCCGCCAAGGGGGCGTGACCTCAGTCTATAATAGTCCCCGAATTCGCCATTATAGCAGGTTTAACGACTGAAGCGACAACTTGCCATGTTACCATAGTGCGGCCGGCTACGCAATACTCGTTCCCTAACTCAGGGAACTGAGGTTACGTGAGTAACCGAGTAGTTCCCTTTCGAACGGTCACTTCGTATTGCGTAGCTATACGCAGTGGGGACGCCATGCAAAACGCCGCACTGAGTAACTGGCTGCCACTGCAACTCAGGCCCCTGAGCATACAGAACAAGCCATAACCGCACCATTATGCATAAATAGACCAGACACCGTCCGGTCTAAATAGTACGCATCAGTTAGAATAACCCAACATACTACACCAACGAACCCAGACACTGTCGGGGTTATTAGTATATGAACGTATACCCAGACAAGTGGGTTTATACATGAAATTATAACCGGCCAAAGCGGGTTTTATATATGTATGGAATATAACCGGCAAAAGCGGGTTTTATATCATATAACCGGCCAAAAGCGGGTTTTATATATGTAATTATAACCAGCAACAGCGGGTTTATATATATATATATGTGAATGTGATTGTGCACAGTAATATATGACAAGACCGGCCACAGACGGGCCTTAATCATACCGAAAGCACCTTCGCCTGCAGGGAAGGCACTTCCATATTATAAAAAGTCATAAATGTGGAAGGCGAGGACCAGCCGGCCGCATCACAAATATCACTTATGGGAATGCCAGATGACCAAGCCCATGACGAGGCCATACCTCTGGTTGAATGGGCCTTGACGCCTATAGGGCAAACTTGACCTACTGCGGTATAAGCCATAGAAATAGCATCCACTATCCATCTAGACAGTCTTTGCTTAGTGACTGGATCCCCCTTGGATCTACCACCAAAGCAGACAAAAAGCTGTTCTGATTGCCTAAAAGACGCAGAACGCTCCAGATAGATTCTCAGCGCTCTGACAGGGCAGAGAAGATTAACCTCTCCATCCTCTGCAGAAGGAGGGAGGGCTGATAACGTTACCACCTGTGCTCTGAACGGTGTTGAGAGCACTTTAGGGACGTAACCATGTCTGGGCTTGAGGACGACTCTGGAGTCATCCGGACCCCACTCCAAACATGCAGGGCTCACAGAGAGCGCCTGCAGATCTCCCACTCGCTTGATAGATGCCAAAGCCATAAGGAGAGCAGTCTTCAGCGAGAGGGGTTTTAGATCAACCGATTGGAGCGGTTCGAAAGGCGGACCTTTCAGAGCCCTCAGGACCATGGAGAGGTCCCAGGACGGCACAGATGGAGGTCTGGAGGGGTTCATCCTCCTAGCACCTTTAAGGAATCTCACGACCAAGTCGTTTCTTCCCAGTGACTGGCCTGCCACCAGAACATGATGTGCTGCTATGGCTGCCACATACACTTTGAGCGTGGACGGGGAGCGACCCGCATCCAGCAGCTCCTGTAGGAATGAGAGAACCACAGATATCTCACATGACCCTGGGTCAGCCTGATTTTTCGAGCACCAGCTGGAAAAACCTGACCATTTTGAAGCATAGAGGCGCCGAGTCGACGGGGCCCTGGCTTCAGATATAGTGCTTAAAACCTTCTCAGGAAGGTCTTTGGGTACCCGTTGAGGGGCCACACATGGAGGGCCCATAAATCGGGTCTCGGATGCCACAGTGTCCCGTTCGCCTGTGTGAGGAGGTCTTTCCTCAGTGGGACAGGCCATGGGATTGTGTCCGATAACTGAACCAGTTCCGGGAACCACGGTCTGGTTTTCCAGAGAGGGGCCACCAGAAGGACTGGGCACCCGCTCTCTCTGACCCGTTTGATGACCTGTGGGATCATCGAGACGGGGGGAAAGGCATAGAGGGGACGGTTGGGCCAGACATGGGCCAGCGCGTCCCTGTCCTTCGAGAAGAACCACTTGCAGTGGGTGTTGATTCTCGAGGCGAACAGGTCGATTTCGGCCTCGCCAAACACCTGCCATATCAGACTGACCGTCTGTGGGTTCAGGGACCACTCGCCGAGGGGAGTGTTGCCCCGTGAAAGCATATCCGCGCCCACATTCTGGACGCCCGGTATATGCGCTGCTCTCAGAGAGCTCAGGTTGGTTTGTGCCCATAAGAGGAGGTCTCTCGCCATCGCATGCAGGTTTCCAGACCTGATGCCCCCCTGGCGATTTATGTAGGCCACCACTGACATATTGTCTGTGCGGACTAAAACATGGTGACCTCTGAGGTTCGACAGAAACGCCATCAGGGCCAATGCAACTGCTTTCATCTCCAGACAGTTGATATGTAAGCTCTGCTCCGTGCTCGACCAGAGGCCGGATGCAGGCATGCCCTCGTGCAGCGCTCCCCAACCCAGGTTGGACGCATCTGTAAGAACCACTTTCCTCCTGGAAATTGTTCCCATTGTCACCCCCTCGTTGTACCAGCTCTGAGCCCGCCAGGGAATCAGGGTTCTTAAACAACCGTGATTTACCACGATGCGCAGTTTGCCCGACTGCCATGCGTGAGTTGGCGCACGGCGCTTCAGCCAATGCTGCAGCGGGCGCATGCGCAGTAATCCCAAGCGGAGTACTGGCGATGCTGCTGCCATGAGACCGAGCAGTTTCTGAAATTTTTTCAGCGGCGCGTGCTCGCGCGCTCTGAAAGTGCCTGCAAGCGCTCGCACTGAGAGCGCGCGCTCTGGTGTGAGACGCGCTGTCATAGCTCTCGAGTTCAGCACTGTGCCCAGAAAAATCACGCTCTGGCTGGGGGTTAGTTTGCTTTTTGAAACATTGATTGTGAAACCCAGGCATTTTAGATGGCCGAGAATCAAATCCCTGTGTGTTAATAGCTCGATTCTCGACTGTGCCAGCACCAGCCAGTCGTCGAGATAATTTAACACACGCACTCCCTGATGTCTCAGAGGAGAAAGCGCTGCATCCACACACTTCGTGAATGTACGGGGCGCCAACGATAGACCGAACGGCAGAACGGTGTATTGATAAGCTTGGCCCTCGAAGGCGAATCTCAAGAATGGCCTGTGACGAGGGTTTATTTGAATGTGAAAGTAAGCATCTTTCAGATCCATTGTGACAAACCAATCCCCCGGGCGCACTTGCGCGAGGATATGTTTGATAGTTAACATTTTGAACGGCCGTCTCATGAGAGCTTTGTTCAAATGTCTCAAATCTAGAATGGGTCTGAGACCGCCGTCTTTTTTCGGAACCAGAAAATAGCGGCTGTAAAAACCCATCTGTTTTAGCGCGGGGGGGACTAGTTCTATCGCCCCTTTTGCTAATAGATTCTGTACTTCGGTGCGAAGCACGTGACTCACGCTGCTTCTCACCGAAGTCTCGAGAACCGCCTGAAATTTTGGGGGTCTGCGAGCGAATTGGAGCGAGTAACCTCGCTGTATAGTGTTTATGACCCAACTCGACACACCGGGGATAGCTTGCCAGGCTAGAACCCGTGTGGCTAGGGCTTGACACACAGATTGGGGCTGGTCGCCTAATGTAAGGGGACCTGATACCCTTATATTGTGATTTGTGCATACATTGAATATTGGACTGACTGTACAGGCATTCGCGTGTGGGGAAGTCAGTGATACAACAGGGGAGGGGCCACCTAGTGAAGGGGGACCTGATACCCTTATATTGTGATTTGTGCACACATTGAGTATTGGACTGACTGTACAAGCATTTGCGTGTAGGGAAGGCAGTATTACAACGGGGGAGGGGCCGCCTGGTGAAGGGGGACCGTGAACCCACGTGTTGTGTTTGTGAAACATACTCTTTTTGTGCTTTATTTGGGTCGCCGTGAAAACGGCGTTTGTTTGCAAGAACGCGCTTACTGTTGCGGGCCTGTTTGCAGTAATAAAATCCCCAGCCGCCTGAACTGAACAGGGGGCTGTGGGAAGTTTTGTTGACTTCTTTGAGGGTGGTCCGGCTAGTGCGGGACCCGTGCCCTCTCTCTTCCTCTTGCATGCTAGGACGACTTAGGCGGCGCTGTGTGAGGCGCGGCGCTTGGTCTGGGGCCTTGGCGTCGAGGAAGCGGGAAGCGCTTGGTTGCTCTCGGCTGGCGCTGGGCTTCAGCCGCAGGGCGGGGCTGAGAGGCCTGTTTCGCGGGCTTTGCTTGCCGAGGCGTCGACGGGGCTAGCTTGTGAGCACTCGACGCCGAGCTAGAACGTTTTGGCAGGAAGTGACGCATGGCCTGGGACGCTTTCTGTGCCTCGGTGTATCTCTCCGAGAACCCCGTCACCGCCGGGCCAAAGAGGCCGGTGCTGGATACTGGGGCGTCGAGGAACTTCGTTCTCTCCGCGTCCTTAATGTCAGTGAGGGTAAGCCAGAGGTGGCGCTCGAGCACGACCAAACTCGCCATGTTCCTCCCGATAGCCTGCGCTGTGGCCTTGGTAGCCCTCAAGGCCAGGTCCGTGGCGCTCCGCAGGTCCCGAAAAGCCTCAGGGTCCGGGCCAGCCTCGTCCATAGACCGGAGGAGTTTGGCCTGGTAAACCTGCAGCACGGCCATCGTGTGCAGGGCCGATGCAGCCTGACCGGAGGCGGAATACGCGCGTCCAGCAAGGGCTGAAGTGCTACGGCACGGCTTGTTGGGATGAACAGCTCTAGTTCGCCAGCTAGCAGCTGTGTTCGGGCAAAGATGAGCGGCCAACGCCTCTTCGAGGGGCGGCAACGACTCATAGCCTTTTCCCGCTGCTCCGTCCACGGAGGAGAGCGTCGCGTAAACTGCGGGGCCTCGTGTAGAATAAGGAGAGCGCCAGGCCTTGGTAAGCTCCTCGTGTACCTCAGGAAAAAATGGCGCTGGTTTGTGGCGAGGGGCCTGTTGGTGCCCTGGCAGAAACCAGCCGTCCAGCCGACTTCGAGGGGGTTCAGCGGGCGCGGCCCACTCGAGCTCGAGGTCCGCTACGGCCTGCGTCAGGATCCGAAGCATTTCCGCGTCGGAGTTAGTCCTGGTAGCTGAGGCGTTGGGCGTCGGCTGGGAAGCCATGACGGGGTCGAAAGAGCCCGGCCATTCTTCCTCAGACGCGGCGATAGACAGGCTGTCGTCGTGCTCGCTAGGCCCACCGAAGGAGACAAGGCCCGCCACGTGGGGGGGGCGCAGATCTCCCTCGAACAGGACCGGAGATGAACGGGCTGGAGAGAGTGAGGCACGCGGGGACGTGGCCGGCGTGCGTTCACTAACATCCATGCTCTCCGGATGCCGTTGGCTGCGGCGCTTCTTCTTCCTCGGTTGAAGTAGGGCCGGAAAAGGAAGCGCGGGAAGGGCGGCATCACCGTCACGGGAGAGGGCTAGCCGAGATCGCAGCACGGAGATAGGCATGCTCTCGCAGGCCGCACATCCGCCGGCAGACAGTGCATTCTCAGCATGGTGGAGTCCCAGGCATGGAATGCATTTAGCGTGTTGGTCCGCCTCGTGCAGCTTGCATCCGCATGTGGCGCAGGTATTGACACGAGGCATTTGAAACAACGCTCGTAACAAATAATACACACTATAATACAATTGTGGTGAAAAGGATATCGCCGGATAGCCACAGGAGAGACGGCGTCAGGAGAAACACGATGAATAGTGTCGTCTGCTGAACTGTAGCTCGCTCAGGCTGAAGGCTTGTTCGACGGCGAAGACTCAATAAATGGTCAGAGACATGAAGTTTGTCGCTGAAGGAGTAAAATCTGCTATAATGGCGAATTCGGGGACTATTATAGACTGAGGTCACGCCCCCTTGGCGGGCTCTGACGTGTATGACGCAGAGTAATCTCATTGGTCGCACGTCAGAGGCGCCCGCGCCATTGGATGTGCAGTTGCCGCAGCGCAGCCTATGAGCGAGCCAGACGCTCATGTTCTAGCTGTGCAGCTGCAAATGCGCTTTACATAAAGGCTTCAGTAAATCGAGGAAAAGGAGTTTCCCCACTGCGTATAGCTACGCAATACGAAGTGACCGTTCGAAAGGGAACTGTACACACAAGCATTATCCTGCATTTATCATCAGTGTGTGAAGGGGTTTGGATATGAATGTTATGTATGGGTTGTACAATACACTAATTTTGCACATGAAAGTGGCTGAACCGTATTTATTTGCTTTTGTGTTATCTCGCTAATATTGTGAGTTGTTACAGCATCAAAAAAAAAAACAAACAGCTTAGCAACTAAACAGTTTATTATAGGCTATTATATTTATCTGCATATTTCTTCGTTTTTTTTAAGTAATTTAACTCGCTGTTTCACTATTAACCAGGGGCGTCACTAGGATTTTCATTTTAGGGGGGCTAAGCCCCCAATGAGGGTATGATTTTTTTTTTTTAAATAATAAAAAAAAGTTAACACTTTAGTTTAGGATCTAATGCTCACTATCAATTTCATTACCATGCAAAGGCAGGGTTTTAGAATCACTGTGGTCCCAAATGTGAGGCAGGGCATATAGTGGGGTTCGGGGTTTCCCCGAGAAAATTTTGATTTCTCTGATCTACATATGTGCATTTTAAGATGTTTTGAAGGCCAAAAAAATTGGATAACAGCTTTAAAACCATGTCAGTGGGCAGCTGATTATTTTTCTCTCCTCATCAGCATCACACTCTTTTTCTCTGTCTCTTCCCCTCCTAAAGCTGAGCTTTGACTGATATAGGCTTTTCATTTTTGTCTGTCAGTGAAGAAAGTAAACATAGGGTCAACTGATAGGTTGCATTCACAATATGTAGGCTACACATTCATTATTGATCTTATGCCTAATACAGGGCCGTAGACAGGGCTTTATAATCAAAGAGGTCCTAAATTTGAGGTTGGTAGGGGGTTCAAATTTTTTATTTCTCTGATGTGCATTTCAAGACGTTTTTAAGACCAAAAAAAAAAAAAAAGGATAAGAAATAGCTTTAAAACCATGTCAGTGGGCAGTAGATTATTTGTCAATACCTGCTCTCTCCTCATCTCCATCACTCTTTCTTTTTTTCTCAGTCTCTTCATCCCTTTCTCTTCCCCTCCTAAAGCTGAGCTTTTTTAATTTACTAAAGGCTACAATTTGTATTATATTCTCAATATGTACACATTCATTTTTAATCTTGTGCCTAACATGATGAAAACGGCTTTGTTAATGTTTCTTGTCCCCTCACAATGACAGTAAACTAATTATTACATTACACGTTACATAGGCTTGTTTTCAGTTCAAAATGGCGAAAATAGACAAAACTATATTAGTTTGTCTGATTATTTTTTGTCATTCGTTTAACATTTATGACCTAAAAAAAGTCAAATATAAAATGTTAAGTTTAGCTACTTACATCTTTCTCGCACTTGACCGTACGCGTTGAGTCACACTGTTAAAATTCGCGCTCAGCAGCGTCTGTGAACATAAAGCCCGCCTACTTTGATTTGATTGGTCATCTAAAATATTCTGACATTGACGAGCAGTGACAGACCAATGAGGCTCAGATGAACACACACACACACACCCTGTCCTCTGTTTCTGACGTGCTCTCTGCTCGGCGCCGCTGCGGATTGAAGATGAAGAACGCGCTGAATCTGATTATAACAAGACTAAAGCGAACACGAATTTGTGTAGCCTACATTAATCACAAATTTTTAGGGGGCTAGGCAGAAGTTTAAACTTAGGCCCCGTTTACACGAGAACGATTCCGGGTGAAAACGTAAAAATATTTTATCGGATGTGCCTTTCGTTTACACGGCAACGGCGTTTTGGGGGCTTAAAAACGCAAAAAAGTGAAACCACCCTCCAGAGTGGAAATCTTAAAAACGCTCCACCGTCGCTTTTCCCGTCTAAACGGTAAAAACGCAAATCTGCTCACGGTGGCTCTCGTCGCGTACGCGTTTACGTCACATGCATGCGCCAGTACAGGAAAATAACAACCAACATGTCAGATTATTTCCATACGTCGGACCTTCAAGTTGCCCTAGCAGCTCTGAAAAACATACAAGAGTCTTTTCAGCAGTAGTAAAAAATATTCTAAGATATTGGTGTTGTTGTGTGGCAGTGCTTCACATTGCCACCTAGCTGCCTGGAGTGCATACTATATCGAATTTCACACACTTTTGCGTCACCATGCACGCGGATTTCCCAACCATAACGCTCGTCTAAACGCAGAATAAAAAGTGATAACGCAATGCCACTTTTGCGTTTTCTCTTCAGATCGTTTCTGTGTAAACATAGCTTTAAGCTCATCCAGAGTGTTGGGTCTTGCGTCTCTCAACTTTCTCTTCACAATATCCCACAGATTCTCTATGGGGTTCAGGTCAGGAGAGTTGGCAGGCCAATTGACCACAGTAATACCATGGTCAGTAAACCATTTACCAGTGGTTTTGGCACTGTGAGCAGGTGCCAGGTCGTGCTGAACAATGAAATCTTCATCTCCATAAAGCTTTTCAGCAGATGGGAGCATGAAGTGCTCCAAAATCTCCTGATAGCTAGCTGCATTGACCCTGCCCTTGATAAAACACAGTGGACCAACACCAGCAGCTGACATGGCACCCCAGACCATCACTGACTGTGGGTACTCCAGTGCTGCTTCTCTGCAGCCCAGGTCAGGCGCTTCTGCCGCTGTTTCTGGTTCAAAAGTGGCTTGACCTGGGGAATGCGGCACCTGTAGCCTATTTCCTGCACACGCCTGTGCACGGTGGCTCTGGATGTTTCTACTCCAGACTCAGTCCACTGCTTCCGCAGGTCCCCCAAGGTCTGGAATCGGTCCTTCTCCACAATCTTCCTCAGGGTCCGGTCACCTCTTCTTGTTGTGCAGCGTTTTTTGCCACACTTTTTCCTTCCCACAGACTTCCCACTGAGGTGCCTTGATACAGCACTCTGGGAACAGCCTATTTGTTCAGAAATTTCTTTCTGTGTCTTACCCTCTTGCTTGAGGGTGTCAATGATGGCCTTCTGGACAGCAGTCAGGTCGGCAGTCTTACCCATGATTGCGGTTTTGAGTAATGAAACAGGCTGGGAGTTTTTAAAAGCCTCAGGAATCTTTTGCAGGTGTTTAGAGTTAATTAGTCGATTCAGATGATTAGGTTAATAGCTCGTTTAGAGAAACTTTTCATGATATGCTCATTTTTTGAGACAGGAATTTTGGGTTTTCATGAGCTGTATGCCAAAATCATCAGTATTAAAACAATAAAAGACCTGAAATATTTCAGTTGGTGTGCAATGAATCTAAAATATATGAAAGTTTAATTTTTATCATTACATTATGGAAAATAATTAACTTTATCACAATATGCTAATTTTTTTTGAAGGACCTGTAAAAAAACTGGATGACTAGCAATTTCCTACTAATTAATTCTGAAAAAACAGAGATTGTAATTATTGGACAAAAAACTTCCTCACGTAATAACCTAGAATACTGTTTAACACTTGATGGCTGCTTTGTCAAGTCTTCGTCGTCGCTTAGGAACCTGGGTGTGCTCTTTGATACCAATCTTTCATTTGAAAGTCACGTGTCTAGTATCTGTAAAACTGCATTTTTTCATCTTAAAAATATATCAAAAATACATCATATGCTCTCAATGAAAAGTGCAGAACAATAAGTTCATGCGTTCATGACATCAAGGCTAGATTATGTAATGCTATTATGGGTGGTTACCATAATTCGCTTAATAAACAAACTACAGCTGGTCCAAAACGCAGCAGCTAGAGTTCTTATCAGAACCAGGAATTATGCCAATATTACCCCGGTTTTGTTATATATATTAAAGGGTTTACGTTTTTAAGGTCTGCGCAGAGATAACGAATAATCGTTTGCACCTTCGAACCTATTTCAGGGAGTGCGTTCTCGAGACACCAGACACTGTTTTATGCGGATGGGCGGCCGGGGCGTGTTAAGGGTTTTTCTGTTAGAATAGTGTCGTATTAGCGGCCTGGAAGTTAATAACTAATGATCTTCGCAACCGAAGTGAATCAGTCAAAACTAACTTTAGCTGGACAATAACATTATCCTAGAGCTGTGGTAAAGCCTAAACAATCTGTTACGGTAATTTCTATGATCATTGTAAAGCTGCTTTGAAACAATCCATACTGTTAAAAGCAATTTATAAATGAAGGTGACTTGACTCTAGCGCGTCTCCTCATCGACATCGGCCGAGTCCCCTAACCCTAACTTGCTGCGCAGCAATAATAACCGACAGACTTCAGACAATGCCTTTGAATATGCTTTAATCACGGCTGGAGGATCTCAGACAAATTTCAGAGAGAATCCCACCAGCAAAAGGAATACAACAGTTTTTTTTTAGAATAGGAGCATGGCAAAAATGACATGAAACATTACATAATTTCCCTACAAATTGATTGGTTCTTCATATGCAAATCATTCTTTTACTAGGTAGGAGCAAACTTAGATCTCAAATCATTAAAAAAATGGAAAAGGGTTAGAAGGTTAGTTGATTACTCAATATGTCATGACACTATTCTAGACAGTATATTTTTGATATTGTCTAGCCAGCATCTCAGAAGTTTCCACTGGTTTCAACACAAACTTCAGAGTACATTTTTTTTCAAGTGGTAGAATGTTAGTCCTAAAGGAAAAGTAAGTTTAGATGTTAGAGTTGTGATTAGTTTGATAAATGGTTTACTATATTATTCATTAAAAAAATCCATCACACTGCACATAGGCAATTCACACACCCAATATATCTGCCTGTGAGTAGAATGGGAGGGTATTGCTTATTTGTTTATTTATGAACTCATTCATTTCATTGTTTATACAAAGTCTGTGGTGCCCGCATGCTGTATGCCTCATGTTTATACAAGAATATTTATTTACACACTGATTGATGCTGCTCAAAGGTGGCATACACAACAATAATAGCACAATGTTAAAAGCATACATGAAGAGTATACCTTAAATTATTTAAAAAAACAACAACAGGAAGTCATTACAGGGTAGCGCAGATTAATAGAGGGCATAAATGACACCACTAAAAATACTACCAGAATTCGAGAAATATTTAGGTAGAATTGATGAAAATTGTTCCAAACGATCATTTGAATGGATAAATGATGACTCATTCATTAATACTATTGGCGCTTTGTTTCAAATTTCAGTATCAATTCATTTCTCACGGTCACAATACCTATAGTGGGTAGCCTATTGAGTTTCCTCCTGTGTGTGGCTTCAGAACATAGGCAGATAAACAGATGTGGGTAGAGTATCCAAAAACTGTACTCAAGTAAAAGTACAAGTACTTATAGAAATATTTACTCAAAGTAAAAATAATAATCGTAATAGTTACTTGAGTAAGAGTAAAAAAGTATCCAATGACAAATCTACTCAAGTAGCTAGTTAGTAGTTACTTCGAATCATATATAGCCTACATAACAATACAATAACTTGTTAATATTTTGATAGATATTGAATTTGAAGATTATTATTATTTTCATAATTAGATGTCTTTGCAAAAAACGCATAAGAGACTAGCATTATTTCTGGCATCTGTAGCCCAAATATCATTACATGTCCTTTGCATTGTATAATAATAATGTATACAGGTAAATTTGAATTATTAGAAAATGTCGAAATAAAGTGAACCTGCAGAATTTGCGTTCAAAGGCATGTAAAGGGAACTGTAGTGTATGTTACGTGCGAAATGACGTAACAAAGCATTCATTTATTAACAGCCCAGTAAGCAAGTATTGTGTTATGAAGTTCTTTGGCGTAAGCCCGTCTGTAGCTCGCAATTAGAGTAACGGAATCTGCATTTCCTGAAGATGAAGGCAGAGGCGCAGGCGACCCCCTGGGAGGTATGGACAGGGACCATCCTGGTGCTGATGGGGAGGATGGAGGTGAATGTTGGCGTCAGCATCTGCGAACTCAGACCGATCTTTTATACTACAAGTAATAGAACATGATTGGTTAGATGTGAAGGTAATGAGTGACGTAACAATTGAGTCTTCCTGGCAGAACTTACACTAGATCTTTCATTTCTGTAGGCGCGTCTATCTAACTGTCTGAGCAAAGACATTCGTTTTCAAGACGAGCAGGTCGCCACCTCTGCGCGATACTCAGATTACTGCGGATTGGCGGGCGTTCATTCATTTAATGCATAAATAGGTATATGTCCAAAAATAACTGGTAAAGTCATACTGTCACACTCACAGAAAGACAGATAAGGCAGATGTAAGTAATATTCAGGTTTATTGATGTGCAGAGAGAGCGAGATGCTGAGTGAACAGTGCAGAGCAATACTAGAGTGCGAAGAGAATAAACTTGACACGAAGAACACTTCACTGATGAGAAACTCAATGTCTTTTACCAGGGTACTGTTGAACACGAGGACTAGGGAGACACTGGACGATGGAGACCAGGAGACTCTGGGCGATGGCCACGGGAATACACAGGACAACAGGTAAGTATCTTCAGATAGGATGAAACAGTTGAGTAGAGTCTGTAGCTTCGCAAGACGAGACCAGACACAGAGGTGCAGGAGACTGAGACTGAAATAGTGATAGTAATCATGATGTACAGGTGCCGGTGATTAGAATTCAGGTGATTGGGATCTGGTGTAACAAGTGGGCGGGAGTGATGTGGATGGCTCCGTGACAGTACCCCCTCCTCCACGGTCGGCTCCTGAAGACCGGAACCCACGACGACGGGGACGACCACGACCTCTGGGTGCAGGACGAGTGGGATGTTCCTGGTGAAACTGGGTTAGCAAGGAGGGGTCAAGGATGTCGTCACGAGCTACCCATGAACGCTCTTCTGGGCCATACCCCTCCCAGTCTACTAGGTACTCCAGACGATTGCCCCGTCGTCGGGAGTTGATGATGGCTTGGACTCTGTAGATGAGCTCATCAGTAGCGACTTCTGGAGGAGGAGGTACATCAGGTTCTGCAAGGGGAGGAGACAAGGGTTCAGAGTAGGGTTTTAACAATGAAACGTGAAAAGATGGAGAGATACGGTACTGTGCTGGTAGATTAAGCCGGTATGTGACATCGTTGAGCTGCCTCTGGATTGTAAAAGGACCTATGTAGCGGGGACTCAGCTTACGACAGGGCAGGCGAAGACGGATATCTCTGGTAGACAGCCATACCTTTTGTCCTGGTTGGAATCGGGGTGTCTCAGATCTTCTGGCGTTGGCTTGGGTGGTATGTCTTCGCACTGCCTGTTGTAAATGGACGTGAGCTGAGTCCCACACCCTCTCACTCTGCTCGAACCAGTGATTAACAGCTGGAACCTCAGACGGTTCCCCAGACCAAGGGAACAGGGGAGGCTGGTATCCTAGGATGCATTGGAATGACGTGAGTCCTGTGGTTGATTGACGGAGTGAATTTTGGGCATATTCCGCCCAGGGAAGGAACCGGCTCCAGCTGTTCTGGTTCTGGTGGCAGTATGACCTCAAGTACCTCCCGATCTCTTGGATCTTACGCTCAGTCTGGCCGTTAGTTTGAGGATGATAGCCGGAGGATAAACTGATGGAGACTCCAAGGAGCTTGAAGAAGGCTTTCCAGACTCGAGAGATGAATTGAGGACCTCGATCGGATACTATATCCTCAGGAAGACCGAAATGACGGAACACATTCTGAAAGAGGGCTTCAGCTGCTTCGAAGGCGGTGGGTAACCCTCGGAGAGGAATCAACTTGCAGGCTTTGGAGAATCTGTCGATTATGACGAAGATGCAAGTATAGGACTCTGAGGGTGGAAGGTCAGTCATGAAGTCAATTCCCAGATGGGACCACGGACGACGAGGGATAGGTAATGGAACCAGTTTGCCTGCGGGTAGTCGACGGGGAGTGTTGGCGATGGCACAGACTGAGCAACCCTTGAGATATTGGGAGATGTCTTGGGCCATAGACGGCCACCAGTAGCGCTGGCGAAGGAGCGAGAGGGTTCGCTGGCTACCTGGATGTCCATAGCCCGGAGAGGTGTGAGCTGAGTCCAGAAGGGCTAGACGACAAGATGTGGGGACGTAGATACACCCTTCTGGACCTCCCGGCGGAGCAGGTTCGGCTTGGGTGGCGAGTCGGATATCTTCGTCTAAGGCCCAGAGGATAGGACTGACTATTATGGCTGGAGGGAGGATGGTTTCAGGTTTGGAAGGTTCAGGATCAGGTTGATGGAGACGCGAAAGAGCATCAGCTTTGGAATTCTTAAATCCAGGTCGGTAAGTAACTATAAAGTCGAACCTCGTGAAGAAGAGGGACCATCTTGCTTGGCGTGGATTGAGGCGACGAGCTTCTCTGAGGTATTCTAAATTTCGATGGTCTGTGATAACCTCAAACTTGTGCTTAGCTCCCTCCAGCCAGTGTCTCCACTCTTCTAATGCCAGCTTGATGGCGAGGAGCTCCCTGTTGCCGATGTCATAGTTCTGCTCCGCCGGGGACAGCTTTTTTGAGTAGAAGGCACATGGATGGAGTAAAGGTGGGTTCCCCTGTCGCTGTGAAAGTACCGCTCCCACCCCAGTGGAAGAAGCATCTACCTCCACGGTAAACGGCAATTCTGGATCTGGATGGGTTAGGATGGGAGCGGAAATGAAGGCTTCCTTGAGAGTGGAGAAGGCGGTGGTGGCTTCTGGATTCCAGGACAGAGACTTGGGCCGGGATTTGAGGAGAGAAGTGAGCGGGGAACTGAGAAGACTGTAATTATGGATAAACCTGCGGTAGAAGTTGGCGAATCCTAGGAATCTCTGGAGTTCTTTGATGGTGGTTGGTTGTGACCAGGTTCGGATTGTGTCCACCTTCCTCTGGTCCATCTGGATGCCTCTTTGATCAATGATGTATCCAAGGAAGTGAACTGTAGAAGTATGGAACTCACATTTCTCTAGTTTTAGATAGAGGTGTTGCTCTCGAAGACGCTGGAGGATCTGCTTCACATGGTGTCGATGTTCTGTGAGGTTCTTGGAGTATATCAGGATATCATCGATATACACTATGACGAACTGCTGGAGAAATTCTCGGAGGATTTCGTTCATATAACCTTGGAAAACTGAAGGAGCATTGGACAGTCCATACGGCATAACCCGATATTCATAGTGCCCTGAGGGCGTCACGAAGGCAGTCTTCCATTCGTCGCCCTTACGGATGCGAATTAGATTGTAGGCACTTCGTAAATCTAATTTGGTAAAGATACAGGCACCACGTAGTTGTTCCAGGGCTGAGGGGACCAGAGGAAGGGGATAACTGTACTTTATGGTTTGGGAATTAAGAGTCCGGTAGTCTATGCAGGGCCGCAAGCCTCCGTCCTTCTTCGCCACAAAAAAGAAACTTGAAGCGGCAGGGGATGTAGAAGGACGAATGAAATCCTGACTAAGTGCCTCCGAGATGTACTCCTCCATGGCCTTCTGCTCCGGGATGGACAGGGGATAGACTCGACCCTTGGGTAGAGTCGCCCCAGGTAGCAGGTCGATGGCACAGTCCCATGGCCGATGAGGTGGTAGTTGTGTTGCCAACCGCTTGCTGAACACATCCTGGAACGCCCGATACTCAGAAGGGATCTCCATCTTCTTGTCAGACTCTGGGCTCTCAATGGTAGTGGAATTAATGGCGATAGATGGATTGGTAGCACTGGAGTGGAAAGGAGAACTAGACACCTTGACCACAGGAGTTAAACAGGACTGATGACAGGATGAGCCCCACTGAAGAATCTCACCAGTAACCCAGTTTATCCGAGGTTCATGTTGGAGCATCCATGGGCGTCCCAGGATGATGTCCGCGGAGGATCCTTCCAACACCAAGAACGAAATCTCCTCGGAATGTAGGCAACCTATGTGGAGAGTCATGGTGGGGGAGAAGTGACATATACGACCACGACCCAGCGGCTTACCCAGAATAGTATGAACCTCTAGGTTTTGGGGACAGCGTTTCCTCTTGATGTTGAGCCTTTGAAGGAGGTTGTGGGAAATGAAGTTACTCGCTGATCCGGAGTCGATGAGAGCTTGTGCTGGAACATTGGAACAGGCTGTTACTAGATAGACAGTAGTACGAGTCAAAGGTGCAATTTTAGGAGAGAGTTGGATAGTACTAACCGCTGGGCGTGGTGGTCGTATAGGACAAGCGGTGATGACATGTCCCTCGCCCCCACAATACAGGCACAGACGATTAATCCATCTTCTTTGACGCTCCGCTGTAGAGAGTCGCTGAAAATTTACCTGCATAGGTTCTGGTGTTGGAAGGGCGGCAGATGGTTCCAGAGGCGGAGGATGCATAGCGGGTTGGATTGAAGGGCATGCAGTAAGTCGTTGGGAGACACGGATCGATTTCTGGATGAAAGCCTCTAATCCCATATTATCATCATGTATAACCATCAATGAACGAATTTCAGGATTGAGACCATGGCGATAGGCGGTGAGAAGAGCCACTTCCTCCCATCCACTTGCCACAGCGAGTGTTCGAAAATGTAATGCATAGGATCCCACCGATTGATTACCTTGTTTGAGTTGAAAGAGCTGATCATGGACGGTTAGAGAAGACGTGGACTGCCCAAAAACTTCCTTGAAATGCTGAATGAATGCTGTTAAAGATTTAGTTACTGGAACATCGGCTTGCCACAATGCTTGTGCCCACGAAAGAGCTCGACCAGAGAGAAGGGAAATTATAAATGCAATCCGCGCTCTATCAGTGGCATACAACTGGGGTTGCATCTCAAAGTGAAGAGTGCACTGGAGAATAAACCCGCTGCAATCCTCCGCCTCGCCGCTATAGGTCGCTGGTCGGGCCATGGGACTGGCAGAGGCAGCAGGTGAGGGAGTGCTGGGTTGCGGAAGCGATTGACGAACTGCGTTCACCAATTCCGCAAACGTATCCGTAGAAACTGCGCTCGTACTCTGCATAGTTGGGTCTGGTCTTCTGTCACACTCACAGAAAGACAGATAAGGCAGATGTAAGTAATATTCAGGTTTATTGATGTGCAGAGAGAGCGAGATGCTGAGTGAACAGTGCAGAGCAATACTAGAGTGCGAAGAGAATAAACTTGACACGAAGAACACTTCACTGATGAGAAACTCAATGTCTTTTACCAGGGTACTGTTGAACACGAGGACTAGGGAGACACTGGACGATGGAGACCAGGAGACTCTGGGCGATGGCCACGGGAATACACAGGACAACAGGTAAGTATCTTCAGATAGGATGAAACAGTTGAGTAGAGTCTGTAGCTTCGCAAGACGAGACCAGACACAGAGGTGCAGGAGACTGAGACTGAAATAGTGATAGTAATCATGATGTACAGGTGCCGGTGATTAGAATTCAGGTGATTGGGATCTGGTGTAACAAGTGGGCGGGAGTGATGTGGATGGCTCCGTGACACATACTTTGTAGTAGTGGTATCGTGGCTTAGTAATCTGTTCTGTTGTAAACTGTATTACCTCAATGAATTGAAATCGAATGTAGCTTGTTCACAGACAGCATATGCCGATGTTCAACTTATAAAGATCTTCATCGCTGGCAAACAATTGGATGCTTTTGCAGATTTACTTTCAACTAACCGTAGGTCCATGGCCACTTCATACAACGCTCTTGATGCGCTTTTAAATTTCCTGTTACTACTCGAGTGAGAAACTGCTTCAGATGATAATTTGATAATTTGTGATTGGGGCATCGCTAATGTCCCAGAAAAAAAGAGACAGCGGGCACTTCGAATAGCTATACGTATTTCTTAACATGCATTAAACGAAAGTAACGAGAGGAACGTCGCCTAGCATAACAAAGTAAAAGTACAGTTTGTTTTTAAGACATTAACCCTTAAAGAAAATTGCAAGAACCAAATAAATTGAATACTTTTCTAATGTCTCCGAAAATTTTTATAAAAGAAATAGACAAGATAAGTTGATGTACTTTTCGGGAGAAGTAACCAAATAAGCGTATAATGAAGCATAGAGGAAGCTTATAATGTCATGGATTGCTTAGAAAAAAAACAGTACATTGAAGAAGGAAAAACCAACCATAGTGCACTCTAAATAGATATCTTTAAAGGTTCTTTACATGTCAAAACTGTTTTATTTAAAACCATGTCAGGCTGAAAATCCCTTTTCTGCTGAAATGACTCTTTGTGTTTGGGTTTAGGGTTCTTTATTCCCATTTTTTTTTATTTTTTTTATTTTTTTATTTTTTTTTTTTATCTGTAACTGCCAAAGCCTCATCATTATTCATTTGCTGTGTAGCTCTCTTCACAACAACACAGACACAGGTCGGTTTCTTAAAACGGGCGTTTTAATTCTTTGGCTCATCTTGTTTACGCCGTGAAAACTGCATTCATAAATGAACATAGTACAAACACATCAGCCTATTATACAATGCAGTCCTAAAGGAAACGAGATGCAAAAAATATGATGCTTTCAATACATCAAACAAATACACATGTGAAACAAATAACTCGTTGGCTGCTTGTCATGAAAAGAGGTCCTCGAGTCCTTTGTTTAACAAAATCTTCTTTACTGTCCCCTTTGACTTGAGACAACACTTATTTTAAACTTAAATTCAACTTTCAAGAGCTTTGTTAGGCGTCCGCTCATCATCAGTCCATCGGGGGCGACACAATATTTTGTCATTTCCACTAAAGTGACGCATTCTCGCGCCTTACATTGAAAGAGCCACAAATTAATTTACATAACATTACATTAAATTCACATTTTTACATTGTACCTCTAATAGATGAATGCATGAAATGATAGATTTAATTATAAATGAATAATTAAACAAATGCATAGAACATCTGCATAACAGCAATTACATTCTGGCTCTCAACCATCAACTGCACAGATTATCAGCACACTCTCAACAGGTAAATAATTTATTTCATTAAAATATCTATAAATGGTTTCTAACTGGTTTCCTAATGATGTCATTTTTTTCTTTTTAGCTTAACAGAACCCGCTCTTTTCAGTGAAGGATACATCTCAATGCTTCTCCACTAAGTAACAACGATATTGTATTTATAATCCATATTCTTAGATATTTTTTTAAAACGTTTTTAAAAATAATTATTATAATTATTCTATTTTAACATAGGCTAATTACTTATACATGAACAAATGGAAGAGACACATTGTAACTCTAAAGACATTTGCATTTCAGATGCTGTTATCTGGCAGAATCTCTTCATTTGCACTCAATTACACTAAAATATAAACATACAATGATGGACTTATCAAAATGTAATTGCAAGATGATAGACATATTCACAAATAATGTCAAGAGGGATTGATAGACACATCATCATTAAAAAGCTGTCACCTTTCGCCATGGTGAAAAATGGCATCCTTTGTTAGTAGATTTTCGGAATTAAGCTTAAGATAGGCTTGATTAACATAAATGAGACACAAAATAACTATAGCGTGATATATATATATATATATATATATATCGTTATCGTGAAATAAGAATTTAGTCACTTCACCCACCCCTACACTATATGAGAATTTCCTCTAGCAAAATGGCAGTTTTCCAACTCTTTTGAGATAGAGGAAAGGCTGCACAAACCCTGACATGATCACAATGCACAAGGCCCCAGTCCAGGACAAATAAAACGTGTTTAAATCCATAATGTAATAAAGCACAAGAGAGATGATCAAAGGACCGTGCATAAGCACTGCAGACGCCAGCACGATCCGAATAATGTGAAAAGCCTTGAGTTTGTCTTGATTCACTCCATTTTTCCTCTTGAAGTCGTCACTAGGTCCAGGATGCTTCAGAGCTTTCAGGACCATCAAGCAGCTGAACACTTTGATACTGAAAAAAACAAGGAGCTCTGGCAAGACTAAGCTTGGAAGTTCAATGATGTTCACTGAAACTATTAAGCTTGAGCTAATGATCAGAATCCATCCAATGACAGATATGGCAGTCCTGTATTTCATGGGTTTGAGCTTCAGGAAGGTCACAGGATGGAGAACGCCTATGTAACGCTCCACACAGATGCAGCTCTGAAACAGAGGACGACCGACCAACAGCACCAGTGCAGGAAAATATATGCCAAACTTACAATCAGCACAATTAAAGAAATACTGCTCTATGACAAAAACATAGGAAGAGCAGTAGAAAACCTCAACAAGTGCTGCATTGAAGATGAAGATTTCGGTGGACTTTCCTTGAATCATCTCCTTCACGCTCAGCCATAGTATGTAACAGTTTGCTGGAAGACCAAGAACCAGGTTGATGCTGAGAGAGACGGCGATAAAATACGAGGGTATAACATTGCAAGAGCTGGAGTTTGCTGAGAACAACGATGGGATGCATGTTGAAGCGTTAGTTGCATCCCAAGTCACCATTTTTATATTTTCTTTTTAATCTATAAGAAAGCAAAGGAAAAAGTGGAGAGATCAATAGGTGTAGAAAACAATGTGTTTTTTTTTTTTATTTAGTATAAAGAATGTTTCCTCACAAGAAGCTCTTGATACGGTAGATGTTAGTTTGACTCCAGACGATTGAAGGTGGGACTGAATGTGGTTTGTTTTAAATGCTGAAGAACTGCATTACAGTGACTTATTGGAGAGTTTGAGACTTTTTGAGCAGTTTTGCATTGATGCAATATTCAAATTCTGTTTTTGTAACATTAGAAATGCACATCATGCATGCAAAGAAAGGCAATTTATTGTGAAGTGGAATAATTGTGTCTGTGTTCACAATGATTATAATAAATCAACAGTATAGTCGTGGCAGTACAAACATTTTCAGAAGCAATTTTTGCACCAAAACTGACATTTGGGAAGTTCAAGTTTATGAAAATTCGAAAGTGCCAGCATCAAAATGATGTCTGACCCTGAACATGGCCTCTGAACACCAGCCCAAGTTAAAAAAGCTCAAAACCAGTATCAGTATTTTTCTTTGTCCTGGCAGCTTTGGTGTGAACTCCACTTTGGCGGTTGCAAACTCTTTAGCACCAAACTGTTCCAACCCTGCAGGAAAAAACAACAACTGTTACAACCATGCGTTTTTTAAATTTAAATTTTGTATTAATAAAAAGCAACAAATATCTTGACAGTGTGAAAAACTGCTGTGGTCAGAAAACAGTATGACTCTTCAAGATGTATAAGGGGACTAAATGCAGCAATGTTAACTTGGATACATTTTTCAGTAGCAGTTATGACATTTCCTGTAAAATTTTACTATCAGACAATAATTTAAAAAATCTAAATCTCTTGCATATGTAGCATACAGTACATGCTACAAAATTGTGATGTTTTTATGTGGTTGCTATGATGTTCTGATAGATAGATGGATAAAACTGTAACTATTGAGTTGCTTGTATTTCCCTAACACGGTGTTCATTATATTGATATGTTGTACTGATGCATTACCTCTGATGAAATGCTGCATCTTTCTCCCAGGGGAATGTATGTAGATTCACATCTCAGTCCTAAATTATCAGGTGACTTACTCATGAGTGATGGGTTTGTTGTCTGTTCTGTTGACTTAAAGGTTTAAAATGTTATGCTGGGTTAATATGCTCTGCTGCTAACTATGGGTCAGTATTAATAATCTGGGGTGTTGAGGAATGAGGAGGAAGAATAAAAAGTGGAGTGTTGAACTACAGCACACTTGTTATTGCTGCGTTTTCTTATATTAGTTGGCAGCACTCAGTTTACCTATGCCTGTTTTGTTGTTTCCCTGGGTCAGCCCTCTGTATCGATTCATACTTGACAAAAGATGTTTGGAAACTATCTTGTCACCATCGATTGCACGGGATATCGTGGCTGGATGATGATGATTATGATGATTAAACTTTATTAATCCCCGAAGGGAAATTTTATTGTCATAGCAGCTCAGTATGCACAACACACTAGTCAAAAGTACAAATACAGATACACTTAAGGGACAGTGCTACACAGAGTTATAACAAGATCTGTCCCGGGCAGATGACTTTTCAACAAAGTCTAATAGCACCAGGCAGGAATGATTTTCTATATTGAGATCTGAGCCTCCTCAAAAAATAGAGCCGACTTATAAACCTTCTAGGAAGGGAAGACCTTCTTATAAACCGCTTCTGTGTTTGTAGACCACTCCAGCTTATTGTCCAATTGGATACCCACGCACTTATGAGGAAATTGTGAAATCATATTAGTCCTCCCGACTGGAGAGGGCCCCCACCCTTATTCCTGCTGAAATCTACCACCATCTCTTTTGTATTTTAACTGCAGGTGATTCACCCCATATCACCTCACAAAGTAGTCAACCAGGTCCCTGTACTCTTCTTCCTGTCCATTTTCCACACCGCTAACTACACTGAAAAAATATTTTCATTCATCCAATTAAAAAATTTTAGGGTAATGGTTCACATCTATATTTTATTACTTGATCCAATGAAAAATAAATAACTTACCCTAACCAATTTTTTCTATGTCTATGAAAATTATTTTATATAACTTGGTAAAAAGTAAATTTTTCATGTTGAAGAAAGTCAATTAATTTAAATTCCTTTTTTTGATCTAAACAAAAATATATAGATCTAATCAAAACAAAACTTCTCATTTAAGAAATATGTATTAAAAATTATTTGTTTTTTCCAATCAAATATATATAGATTTAATTTAACAATTATGTATCATTTTTAAAAATAAAAATACATTTTTAAAAATAAAAGTGAATAGAAATTATTAATTTTAAACAAACAAAAAGATATGGATTTAATAAAACATGTTTCCCCATCAAGGAAATTTGATCTGATCCAAAATCTAATAAATAAAAAAAGACAAATAATTTACATTGCATAAAGATTTATTAACGTATTGCACACATTCACAATTTCAGTGCTCAAGTGTCATAATTTAACTTTAACGGCTGGCAAACATTGACCTATAGAAAACAACAGCCTGAGAGAGAGAGAGTGTTTGTGAGAGAGAGAGAGAGACACAGAGAGAGAGAGTGTTTGTGAGAGAGAGAGAGAGAGGATAGTTCACCCCAAAATGAAAATTCTGTCAGTAATTACTCTCCCTCATGTTGTTCAACCCTGTAAGACTTTCGTTCATCTTCGGAACACAAATTTTACTGTAGTCACTTGGACTATTTTAACGATTTTGAGGATGGCAAGTTTCAATTCCTTAGAAGCCTATGGAGGAGTGACCCAGCTTTCAGATTTAATCACAAATATCAAAATTTGTGTGCCGAAGATGAACGAAAGTCTTACAGGGTTGAACAACATGAGGGAGAGTAATTACTGACAGCATTTTCATTTTGGGGTGAACTATCCCTTTAAAGGGGATCCCTTTAACTATTCCTTTAACCGAGAACGATGCAGTGTATTAGGGAATGCAACAATTACACTACCAGAAATGCAGCTGCGGTATATATTTCACTATCTCTGCTACAAATTATATCTAATTGTAAAAAAAACAACAACACATTGTTGAAAAGTCAAGACATTGGAATGGAAGTAGAGTTGTTATACACCGCTATATTACAGCGTTCCATCTCATCTCGATTTCAACTAAACTTTTCACAATTTTATCTGAACTGGATTGCTTCTGAAATACTGAACCCATTACTTTAACTATAGCCAGTCACTTAAACAAAACATTCTTTACGGGTATAAACTGGAATGTGAACCCTGAATTAGTCCTTTAAAAACTAGAACTAGTCCTTTAAGCTCTATTGTAGAGCTGGTCATACAGCCTCTTTACTTTGTTGGTCATGCCTTTTGGGTTCAGGTCCATGATGACTTTCTGGATATACTCAAATGTCAATTTCAATGTCTTGGGATATTCCAGATTGAAGGCATAAAAAAGGCCCAGGAGAATGGCAACAGCATTTGCGACAGAGGGCAAGCCGCTCAGAACCTCTTGTCCCTCTAGAATGATGCCAATGTTGGTAGGTACACCTTGTGCATCTCTGATGACAAAAATTACCATGGTTTCTTGCTGAAGAATTTGTTCAGCCTCTTCCTTTTCTGATACCTGGAAAAGAATTTAGGAAGAAAAGAAAAAAAGAGAAAGAATAAGGAATGGATACAGGTTGGGTTTCCCCCCAGATTAAAGGTTAACAACAGAGCCCAAACTATTAGACGACATTCAGATGCTATTTTTTATTTAGATAACAAAAAAATAACTCAAAACAAACTGAATGCAAACACAAAATGCACAAAATTGTATAATTAGCATCTACTTCTAACTAATTATAAAATTATGTTTTTACTCCAATTCGTTATTGAAATATAAATATAAAAGTTGCATAAACTTACCAGCGCAAGGGACTCTGGTTTTAGTGGAAAGGTATTGTATCTCTATTTGAACTTTGCTTACAGACTGTTTTCAGACATATATCTAAACATAGTCTGATGGCTAATTTTGAAGTTGACAGCCTTAGCTAGAATTTTCGCATCGCTAAATTAATCTTGCCTTACCAGGAAATCCTTAATGAGGTCCTCCACTGCTTCTCCCATGTAGAAAATGAGACTTTTTAGTGCAATCTCCCTCTTTACAGCAATGTCAGTATCCTGCATCAAGATAGTAAAAAATATCAAATGAAACTGGTTAAGTCGATCCATGCATTTACTGCGAGTCTGTCAAGGTTTATTAAAGGTGCTCTGAGTGATGTTGGGTGACGGCACTTCTTGTTGACGTTTAAAGTATTGTCAAACAAAACAGAGGCCAGCTAGACCCTCCCTCCTCCTCATCCACGCACAAACCCCCCAAACCCCGCCCCCACATCATTCTTGTCGGTTATTGGCTGGAACAGTTTGTGTTTCGTGGTGCGGGTCAGCCCAGTTGGTTTATGTTGGCGTGTGTGGAGCCTGGGTTGTCTGCAGAGTCCGCGTCTTTTTACAGTGTGTTCAGGGGACAGGCAGCTAGCGGATAGTGAGGAGATGTTTGCTGTATGTGACAAAAAAATGTTGCCCTAAAAAATGTGTGACATCGCTTAGAGCACCTTTAAGTGTGAGATAGAGAGCTAGTTTATGTAGGAATTAATGAATGGGAATGGTCATGCATGCAATATACATTATCAGTTGATATAATAATCATTACAATATTATTCAAGTTTGTCAACCCTATTAACGCCCCCAAAAAACTGTGAGTTGAGAAAGCACGTAAAAGTCCTGACAGAAAGTGATGTACAAGGATGTAGTGTAACGACGCCCAGTTCCAGTAATGCACTAATATTTTGTTGGTAGTACCAGTTTGCAACAATTATTAGTTAACACTAAGTTGTCAACATTTCGGAAAAAATAATAATTCGTCGTGACGCGTTACTCTACATCCTTATGCATCGCTTTCTGTCAGAACTTTTACGTGCTTTTCTCAGCTCACAGAAGTGAAGTCAACATCCGCGTTAACAGTAGCATTATATTGTATATTGAAAATATATTGACTACTTGAGATGACATGATGGTGAACAGGAAAGTAAAAAACATATACCTTTTCTACAATTGGCAGCAGCTTAGTCTTCTCACGAATGGCTCCACCCTTCTTTCTGACCACCTGCATCAATTCACTGCACCTCTCGTCGAGCTTCTCCATGAATTTAGCTTCAAGGGGTATTGTGGTGACCCTCAGGAACTCAGCATTCACCTGGGGAACATACATCATATATATATATATATATATATATATATATATATATATATATATATATATATATATTTCAAGTAAAGCATGTGATTTAGCTTTACATATACATACAATATATTATGAATAATGCTAGTGTACCTCTTGAACTTCTAAGAGTGCCGGCCATCTCTCAATGATACTGCGCAAAGATGTTTTCTTGTCGACAATTTCTTGCCTCCTGAATGCAAACGTCTGAGCTATCTTCTCTCTTATAGTTTTGATATTGTTCCTTTTCTTTACCTCAGACAAGAGGGCTATTCTCTCTTGCTCCATGGACTCTGGGGTCTCGTTGAGAGGTAGAGATGGGTAATGGTTAGACTCAGCTCGCCTGGGTTTCTTTATGTTCTTTGCAGGGTGGGCATCCATCGGGGACTTTCTTTTCATAGTGTTGATAGTCAGCTCGTCAGATGATGAACTGTGCGATTTCAGGTATGTGCGATAGTTATACATCTTCGTCTTGAGTCTCTGTTTCCATCCATAACTGTGGTTAAAGCACCCAGGTTCTTTCAGACAGGGGTGTGTCTGTATGAGTGTCTCTGCCACTTCGCTCAAGTCTGCATCGCTAGGATAAGATTTATAAGAAAAGATTTTGTCAGCGAGTGTTTCCAGGACGTTTGAAACCATTTTAGAACTGGGAGTGAGTCTAACCAGGCTTCTCTGGTACTCAGCATTTCCAGCCCTAAGTTGGGATTTGGTTGAATGAGAGAAAGTTGGGATGACAAACACCTTGGGCCACTGCTCCTTTCTGTAGGTATTAGAGGAATGGCTGCTTACGGGTAACAAGTCATCTAAGCTTGCAGAGATACTTGAATCATCTTGGCAGTGAAAACTGCCCTTATCCACAGACATGTCAACTGAATCCAAGAATAGAGTCACAGTGGGTTCAACATGAATAACTTTCAAAGTGGCAAGATCCTTCAGATCTGAGGTTGAAGTTAAGTTAACCCAAGTGCCAAAATCAGCATCGTAGTACTGAAGTCGTATTTCATTAGTTAGACCACAGACGCTCTTTATTTGCTGGATGACTTTGTCAACAGAGGATGGGATGCCATTTGGAAGCTCCAACTTGATGCGGTTGTCCTCTTCTAAAATCACCAGGAGCCGTGTGATGCCCGCCATGCTTTGGGATCCTCTGAGTAGGATGAAAAGAGAGAAAGACATTAGAAATGTGCATAACATTTTTTTATGGTTGAATGATGAGTGGGTGCTATGAAGTCCATGTTAGAGGCATAAAAAATGAATTAGCATCAGGGCCTGAACTTCGTTTTGGAAAATAGGGAGGAAATCCCCCTTTAGGTGATTCTTATGGGGGGGATTTTTTTATTTGAGGGGGGAGTTTTTTTTTAGACAATTTTTAAAAATTGCGTTAACCTAAATGTTTGCTCACTCATTGTATTTGTGTTTTTACAATGGGGTAATTTTTTGTTTGTTTGCACAACAAAAGGAAGCTTGATTTCAATCTTTGAATAAAAAAAATAAAAAATAAAAAAAAGTAGCTCAAATAAATACAGAAATATAGAATAAATATAGAAAATTTTAAGTCTAACACAAGTATTCAGAAACTACAGAAAAGGGAAAAAGTAATCAAATGTAAAATAACACGGAATAGTCTTTAGTCCTGTATAATTTGAATACATAGGCTATTAATCCTGATTTCTTACAATTAATGCTATCTTTTGTTGTTTTATATACAATAATGACAGACACATTTTAGGCTACTCTCACTTTAAAAAGCTAGTGCATGGATCCATTAAGGGGCCGTTCACATGTTGAACCGAAATTCGAGCCCTGAGCATTATGAATTAAATCCACTGTGACCTTCATGAATGAATATGTATGTATATATTTGACCCAACCCTTAAAGACATGACTTAATGCAAACCTTAAACTTGAAAATATCGCTTGAGTGTAATAAGCCGCATCGCCCCAACTGTGTAGTGTACCAGGGGGTAAGGATCGGTCAGTTGAGATGGCTCCAGAACTTCAATCTCCTTTGAAGGTGAGGTTTCAAGTCGATAGGCTTTGAAGTGTTCCATGTACCAAGAACTTAGTTTCCGAACAATGAAGACCAACTCTTTTTTGAGAACCACCATCAGGATGATTTCAGTGAAGGCAGGCATTCCTTCAATTGAGCCATATGGAAGGATCATTCCAAGTCTGTAGTTAAATCCATTATAGGTGACATTTTCAGACAGAGAAACTTCCTTTACATTTGGGTGCTTGTGTTTAACAGCCAGTGCAATATCATCTTTCAGGACATCAAAGCTAACTGTTGAACACTTTTTAACTTCCAATAAAGGTTTAGGAAAGTTGAATGAGTAGAGCTGGTGCGCCAGAGATAACTTGTGTCTCTCTGCCAAGGAATACAATAAGTTTTTAAAGCAGCTAGTGTGTCGTGCAACTCTCTTAAAAAAGCTATGTTTCCCTTCAAATCTTAAAGTCTTAAAGAGTGAAACAAGAGGTCCAAACTGATAAATTAGCTGCGGGTAGTGTTCCAAGAAGTGATGCTTTGGAAGCAAGTTGGAGTCTGGGAAAACCTCCTTGAACCGTACTCTATGCTCAGAGATTTTGAAATTTAAATAAGCTATTGTTTCGTCAGTATGCACAGGTGTGACAACAAGGTCAACAATGTCCTTTAAGTCAGTGAGGAGATTCCAGGCAGGTTCGTCAGCAGGTACTTTCTGTCCCAAGAGGAGTGGCAAAAACCTGATCAAACTCCAATTCTCGTGAGAATTGCCACCAACTGTTTTCCTTTTTGAATAGGAAAGTGGTACAGGATGGGGGGAATTTGCTTTATCTTTCCACTTGAAGGGAAAAGTTTTTATGGAGTTATTCAAAAACTCCAAGGTAAAGTACTTCTTTGAGGTGAAAACAGAGAGACAAAGAGCTATTTCATGAGGAACAATCCCTTCAAATAAATCATGAACTATGTCTGGTGGGAAGCCTGTAGTGACATTAAAATGTGCAAGTTTTTCAGACAAAACACAAGTTCTCTTAACGCCGAAACAATTGGCCAATGATTCCTCCTCAAGTGTTTTAAGATGTCTTGCGTGACCCTCCTCTGTCCTTAAAGAGAATGTTCCACTCCCTACGTCCCTCGTCTGAATTTCTAATTTCGAAGCCGTACAAAACCTACAAACATAAGCACTCGAAAAACTCTCCACAAAACCAGCACAACCATGAGCACCTAGGTTATCAGCAACAACACATTGCACTCTCCCCTTTACAGATTTTCCTAACTTGCTCACAAATATACCATGTTGCTCTAAAATAACTATATCATTAATCAAAGGCTCTAAAACTGTGTTAAATCCATAGACATGTACATCATCACTTTTGATCAATGCAGCCAAGTAGATTGATGACAATGAAGAGTGCGAACCAGGTGGCAGATTGCCTAAAATCCAGTATAGAGCACAGATTTTATGCTTTTTGCGTGAGGTGCCAAGGGGATTGCAAATCTCAAAATCATCTATATACAGAATTATTGAAACTGCACATTCGTTTGAGAAAAGGCTGTGTTCTTTAAAGATTGCACCATCCCAGAGACATCTGTAAACCTGGTTCTCACTTGACACTGATTGAAGTTTCTCCTTTAAATTAAATGCATTGCTGAGAATAGTCTCACAATTCAAAACCTGCTGCAATGTTTTTAGTACAGAAATGTACTGAAATGACCTTTTGTTCTTTTGATCAATTACATATTCCACTGGTTCCACAACAAAAAACTTACTCCTATAATATTTGTTGCGCCTCCATGCAGTAGATAATGGGCCGTCTTTTCCAATAGCACTTTGAATAGGATGTGAGGTACAGAGTTCTGTGGCTAACTCTTGGACAAGGGACCCATCTACCTGACAATTATGATTCACTAAAAACTGAGTGATTGTCTTCTGAGTGACCGGAACAGACATGGTACCAATAAGAAATTGCAGTTCCTCAAGAAGTACATTTACAGCTGCACTTGACACCAGGTAAATGTTTTCCAATTTTAGGAGAACTGAGGCTAACTTTAGCTCGACATCTTCTATCAAATCTTTAAGTTCTACAAAAGTTGGTTCTTCAAATAGTAAATCATCATTCAAATCAATCTCACTGTTAACTGAATCAAAAGCAGAGGGATAGAAGTGTGATCTGTGAACTATGCCAGGTTTTAGATCTCTTACTGTACACACTTTGTGTTTTCGCCATTTGTGAGTGTGGAAACTTCCATATACATTGGTTTGATATGAACAGTCAACCGACATACAAGTAACTGATTCATTATTTTTCAAATGTTGGCCAATGTGCTGAAAAAAGTCAGTTTCAGTAGCAAGTTGGTTGCAGTCACAAACGTGGCACTTAAAATGTGAGATGTCTTCTATAGATGAATGCGGAGAAGGGTGGTGTGTACATAGATGCTTCAGTAGAGCATTCCAGGTTTTGCACGAAAATGGGCAGTTTTCATACAGGCAGAGATAAGAGTGGTGCCTTCCATATTGTTGATGATTGAGTCTATTATGTTTTAGCAGTTCAGATCTTCTGGTACATGAATAGATGCAATGCTTGCATCTCCACATCCGTTTGTTAACCAAAATAGCCCACGAAAAAAACAAAATCCCCCCCCAAAAAAGCTAAAATTTGGACTCTGCAAAAATACCTGCACATATACTTCTAGAGGGTTTCTCCCACCACCACAACATCAGCTATGATAAGGTTGAGGCCGATGAGATGTTTCCACCTGAGAACTCCAATATCCTGCATAAGAGAGAGAAGGAAATGAGAGAGGCCCAGGCAGAATGTCTTGGCAATAGTCAAAAGTAGAAAGCGCTATAAATGTATTTATCATCTCAACAGATTTGAATTGTCACACATTAATTCATTTGAACTGTTTATTAAAGTATAATATACTCGGAAACCGAAAATTTAGGCTTCCGCTTCTCGCTTTGACTATTGCCCTGCGATCGACTGCTTTTGTCAGCCTCGTTACCCGCTGTGAGTTTGTTTGTTTGCGCAAATACGGTTTGAACATTGGTTGTTGGTCGTAGAGCGAGACACCACTTCACTGCTGCTCGCCCTGCGATCGACTGCTTTTGTCAGCCTCGTTACCCGCTGTGAGTTTGTTTGTTTGCGTTTGTTTGTTTGCGCAAATACGGTTTGAACATTGGTTGTTGGTCGTAGAGCGAGACACCGCTTCACTGCTGCTCGCCCTGCGATCGACTGCTTTTGTCAGCCTCGTTACCCGCTGTGAGTTTGTTTGTTTGCGTTTGTTTGTTTGCGCAAATACGGTTTGAACATTGGTTGTTGGTCGTAGAGCGAGACACCGCTTCACTGCTGCTCGCCCTGCGATCGACTGCTTTTGTCAGCCTCGTTGCCTGCTGTGAGTTTGTTTGTTTTCCCGTCTATCCTGCGTCTATATTACACCCATACCACTAAAAAGACGGTTATACCCAAGACTTGAGTCATAAATTAGTATAAATATTAATAGCATCACTGGTTGCATCATTGCTAACTTACTGTCCATCTGTTAAAATGGCGAATATATCAGGTGTATGTTATCTACCTTTTGGTGCAGATGAGAACAAATCTGAATTGCTTGCGGTGCAGTCTGAATTAGAAGCTGTAGAAAAGCAGATCCTTGACCTTCTAGAGAGACAAGCTGAGCTGAGAGACCGGCGTTTAGCTCTTGAAACATCACGCGCTGATGCACACGGATCAGTGATTAACGTTAGTAACCCGCTGACGCTGACCTCGTCTACTCCGTGCGTTTCTCAGCATTGGTCCCGAGCGTCCAGGTCACGATCGGCCATGATTTCATTCACTCCGGCTCCAACACACCACCACGAAGCCTGGGTGGTTCCGCGGAAGCCGCGAGCCAGGACAAGAATCTTTTCGCCCCTCCCGGTTTTCGAGATCTCCACTCAGAACCGCTTCTCCCCTCTTCGCGAAACGGAACGCGATGCTGTGATCATCGGCGATTCCACCGTCCGACACGTCCATGCTACGTTAGGTAAAAGTAAGGTGCACAGTCACTGCTTTCCTGGTGCTCGTGTTCTCGATATCACTGCGCGGGTAACTGAGATCTTGAACGGTGACGAGCGCGTCGGAGCTGTTGTGCTGCATGCGGGAGCTAACGACACTAGGCTGCGACAGACGGAGGTTCTGAAGAAAGACTTCAGGAGCCTTATCGATACGGTACGCAGCACATCGCCTGAAACATCGATTATTGTGTCTGGACCGCTTCCTACGTACCGACGAGGGCATGAAAAGTTCAGTAGATTATTCGCTCTAAATGAATGGTTATTGTCATGGTGCAATGAGCAGAAATTGATTTTTGTAAATAATTGGAATCTGTTTTGGGAGCGACCAAGGCTCTTCCGCGCTGATGGCTTACACCCAAGTAGAATCGGGGCAGATCTTCTGTCGGATAACATCTCCAAGATGTTAAATACCATTTGACTAGTAACCAAAAATCCAAATCACAGTCTCTACTGCACCAATTTAATTGATATTAATACTAGTGTAGAACATTGCATAGAAACTGTGTCTATTCCTCGTTTACTAAGATCAAATAATAAATCTACTGCAGGATCTAGAAAAAATCTAATTGTTATTAAAACAAAAAATCTCGCTATTAGTGAACAAAAACAATTTCTAAAGCTAGGTCTTCTAAACATTAGATCGCTCACACCTAAGGCGGTTATTGTAAATGAAATGGTCACAGATAATAATTTCGATGTTCTGTGCCTTACTGAAACCTGGCTTAAACCAAATGATTATTTCGGTCTAAATGAGTCTACTCCGCCAGGATACTGTTATAAGCATGAGCCCCGTCTGATCGGTCGTGGCGGCGGTGTTGCAACAATCTACAGAGATATCCTGAATGTTACTAAGAAAACTCGTCATAGGTTTAATTCGTTTGAAGTACTTGTGCTAAATGTTACGCTCTTAGATGTAAGAAAAAAATCCCTATTATCTCTAGCATTGGCTACCGTATATAGACCTCCAGGGCCTTACGCCAATTTCCTAAAAGAGTTTGCTGACTTTCTATCAGATCTTTTGGTCAACGTCGATAAAGCATTAATTGTTGGAGATTTTAACATACACGTAGATAATTTAAATGATGCGTTAGGGGCTGCGTTTACAGATTTATTAAACTCCTTCGGGGTCAAGCAAAACGTCACCGGACCAACTCATCGTCTTAATCATACACTCGATTTAATTATATCATATGGAACCAATCCAACCGATATAGATATTGTTCCACAAAGTGATGATGTCACTGACCACTACTTGGTAACTTGCATATTACGCACTGCTGTAATATGTCATGCTGCGCCACGTTATCGACCAGGTAGAACAATTCGTCCATCCACCATAGATCATTTCTCAAATAGCTTATCTGATCTGTCTCAGCTGCTGTCTGAACCCAAACAAACAGATGAATTAGACGAACTAACTAGCACTATGAGCACCATTCTCTCTAGAACATTGGATATTGTTGCACCCATTAGATTAAAAAAGGTCAGAGAAAAAAGTATAGCACCATGGTACAATAATACTACGTATGTTTTAAAGAGAGAAATCCGTAATTTAGAGCGTAAATGGAAAAAAACTAATTTAGAGGTCTTTAGAATCGCGTGGAAAGACAGTATGTCACTTTATAAAAAGGCACTTAAAACGGCCAGGGCTGAGCACCTCAGCAAATTAATAGAAAACAACCGAAATAATCCAAGGTTTTTATTTAATACCGTGGCTAGACTAACAAATAAACAGACGTCGTCTGAACAAAATACCTCGTTACAGTTTAGTAGTAATGATTTCATGAACTTCTTCACCGAGAAAATTGAAAGCATCAGAATCAAAATCGTAAACGTTCGATCTTTGCTCGCGCCTTATAATTCGGCCGCAATTATCACCCCGCAAGAACAATTACAATGCTTTACAACCATAGAACAAAAAGAGTTAAATAAACTTATCACTTCATCTAAAACAACAACATGTTTATTAGATCCTATACCAACTGAACTACTGAAAGAAGTGTTACCTGTAGTGGAAGAGCCTCTTCTCAATATTATTAACTCATCTTTATCTTTAGGTCATGTTCCAAGAACGTTCAAGCTGGCAGTTATAAAACCTCTTATTAAGAAACCACAATTAGATCCAAATAACCTAGCAAATTACAGACCCATTTCGAATCTTCCATTTATGTCAAAAATATTAGAAAAAGTTGTGTCCGCTCAACTCGGCTCTTTCTTGCAAGAAAACGACATCTATGAAAAGTTTCAGTCTGGATTCAGGCCACATCATAGCACTGAAACTGCGCTTGTTAGAATCACAAATGATTTACTTTTAGCTTCGGACCAAGGCTGTATCTCAGTACTAGTTTTACTTGATCTTAGTGCTGCGTTCGATACTATAGATCACACAATACTCTTAGATCGACTACAAAATTACACTGGTGTTCAAGGACAAGCATTAAGCTGGTTCAGGTCATACTTATCTGACCGCTACCATTTCGTCTACTTAAATGGAGAAAAATCGATTATAACTTCGGCAAACTATGGAGTGCCGCAGGGATCTGTGTTAGGCCCTTTATTATTCTCAATATATATGCTGCCACTTGGTAATATTCTAAGGAAACATGGAATTAGTTTCCATTGTTATGCTGATGACACTCAAATATATATTTCCTCACGGCCAGATGAATACGCTAAATTATCCAAATTGACAGATTGTGTTAAAGATATAAAAGATTGGATGACGCATAATTTTCTTTTATTAAATCCAGACAAGACAGAGGTAATACTTATCGGTTCTAAAAACCATCCACAAAACCTTTCACAGCACGACTTTAACACAGTAGGATGCCCTTTTACTCTATCCGCTACAGTAAAAGACCTGGGTGTTACATTAGACTGCAACCTGTCTTTTGAAAAGCATATTTCATATGTTACAAAAACAGCCTTTTTCCACCTTAGAAACATTGCTAAGCTACGTAATATGCTATCAGTCTCTGATGCAGAAAAGTTAGTTCATGCATTCATGACCTCGAGACTAGATTACTGTAATGCTTTATTAGCTGGTTGTCCTGCATCTTCAATAAACAAGCTACAGTTAGTCCAAAATGCAGCCGCTAGAGTTCTTACTAGATCAAGAAAATATGATCATATAACACCGATTTTATCATCACTTCATTGGTTACCTATAAAGTTCCGTATTAATTACAAGGTATTGCTTTTGACCTATAAAGCTCTAAATGGTTTAGCTCCAGTCTATTTAACGGATCTTCTATCGCCTTACAATCCATCGCGCTCTTTAAGATCACTAGATTCGAGGTTTCTGGTCATTCCTAGGATATCCAGATCCACCAAAGGAGGCAGAGCATTTTCACATTTAGCTCCGAAGCTCTGGAATAGCCTTCCTGATATTGTTCGTTGCTCAGACTCGCTCTCCCAGTTTAAAACTAGACTGAAGACGCATCTATTTAGCCAGGCATTCATATAAATTTTTTATCTTACAGTTACTGTAAATTCGGCCTCTAGTTCATAAACGCCAGAGGAGAACTGGCCCCCGACTGAGCCTGGGTTCTCCCAAGGTTTTTTTTTCTCCATTGGGTCATCTGATGGGGTGTTAGGACACCATTAGGTCACTGGATGGAGTTTTTCGGTTCCTTGCCACTGTTGCCTTAGGCTTGCTCAGTTGGGGATATTCAAATTAATTAACCAATCATACCATTGATCAGCTCTACCAAACTTGGATGTCTTTTTTCCAGTAATAAACAAACATTAAATTGTTTTGATTGATACTGTGAAGCAGCTTTGATACAATCTGTATTGTGAAAAGCGCTATATAAATATATTTGACTTGACTTGACTTAAAGCATCATAACATTGAAATTACATTATAAAAAGAGCTGTGTGCATATTTTTTATAATTTTAAGATGTTCAGATCAAAGCGGACCTATCACATCAGTTTAGCCAGAAATTCCCTCTACCCTCTGGTCTCACCGCTTTGTGTTGTTTGCTTGGAGACACGAATCTGCTGTGGTTTAATTTAGAATGAAATTTTCGTTGGCGGAATAAACGTGTCTAAAAAAATATACTGTCTAAAATGAAACTTTCAATTTTAAGTTATTTAACTGTTTTATAAAATAAATATGTTGGCAATCATGCTGGTTTTTTGGGAGAAAGCGCTCTTGCTCGTGTGATATCGTAATAGGCTATGTAAGGGCTAACTTTACAAGGCCATAACGTTATTTTTTTTTATCTCAGCCTAACGTAGTTTTTTGACACTTAAGTACAAGTCATCTACATTAACAGACAAACATTAAGCCTTTATATTAATTATAAACTGAATTCTGAAGTATTTTACTAACCTCGAATAACGTATTAATGAATGACTGTTTCGTACGTCGCTCGTTCGACAGAGTGAAAAAACACTAGTCTACAGCATCCTGTGTCAAGGTTGGATTCAACGTGGCTTTACTGCCCCCCTGTGTCCTCTGGCTAGTACCATTTATTTTTGAAAACCAACCGACATCGCCCGATTGGCGCCAATGCAGCAATAAAAAAAAAAAGTTTGCCAATGGAGCAATATTAGACATAAATAAATGTTGTATTTCGTCAGTCATAACTGCATTATCCATACATTAAGCCAGTCCCTTAACATGTAACGTTAGCTTATTCACTTAAGTTAGTTGATCAGGTTAACCGTTCTAACGGTTTTAACGTTATTCTTATGGCTGACTGAGATAACGTTCCGTTCAATGCTTAAACGTTCACGTTAATTACCATTGTAAAATCAAAAAAGGCCACGGGTTCCCTTTCGAAGGGAACTCAACAATACGTCAACGACGTTATGGGGAACGCCTCAGGCGTGACAGGTGTCTGAAATCACTATCAAATCACGTCAATCATATTGACCGGCGACAGCCCGTGAATCATTAGCGTGAATGATTAACGTGCGACCTGGAAGTATAAAGGGGCGCCTTGCACACATGACAAATCATCTCATCGTCTTCAGGGACTGTCTGTTTGAAAACGCTACTCAATGAAACGGTAAGAAAATTAAATGTACAGCACACGAGTGTGCTTTTCCTGCCTGGGAGAAGAGCGCGCACGGGAGATTCTCGAGGGAATCCTCTGTGTGAACTGTGAGCGTTTTTCTTTTAAAACGCTCGCTCTCGTCTGGCCCTCTTCTCGAGTGAAGGGGGTTCAACGTCTGGTTCTCGTGGTCCCGCTCGTGCCGAGGCAGAGCGGCGACTTGCATCATGGGCTTCCAGATAGAGCTCGTCGATCATCTTGAGAGTGCTGTAAACCTCTCAGATGATTCGACGGCTGACGAGGGCGAACTGCAGGTCGATGACGAGGATTTTTCACCGACGGTTTCCTGCAGTTGCTGCTCTTCAGGACGAGCAGGAGATGGCTGAGGAGGTTTATAATCAGGTAGATCCTGAACCCTCTCAGCCACCCTGCCCCGTGTATGCAGGTCTGGTGGATGTTGTGGAGCGCGCCGCCAACAGGCTGTAGCTGCCATGGCAACGCGCTAGAGGAGAGACCGCTCGCGGTAGGCTCGGCGATCGGTTTCTCCCCGGCCATACACCACCAGCTCAGGTGAGCCTTCCATTCCTTCCTGATCTTCACACGGAGATCGAGAGGGCATGGAAGAGCCCATACTCTGCCCGTATTCACTGACATCAGCGGGTTAATTTCGCTGATGTTGATGGGATCGCAGAGCATGGGTATGTGTCGAGGCCGCCCATTTGATGAGTCGTTTGCAAACTATCTCGTGTCTGGGCAGGCGTCGACACTGAGAGCTCCAACTCTGCCATCCAAACCGCTAAAGACAACAGCGCGTTTGAATGGCAGAGCATACACGGCAGCAGTTCAGGCTGGTGCTTCCCTGCACACCATGGCGGTGCTGCAGGCATACCGGGCCGACCTGCTGCAGGATCTCGACCAGGGGGCAGGGATGTCCCCTGAGGCGGTTACTGAGCCGCGCCGAACCACGTCTCTTGCGCTCCGGGCCACCAAACAAACTGCTGCCACGATCAGTCGGTCGATGGCGGCGATGGTGGCCACGGAGAGACAGCTTTGGTTAAACCTGGCCGACGTTGAGGAGAAAGAGAAGGCCTTTCTCCTCGATTCGTCGGTTTCGCCCTCTGAACTCTTTGGCCCCTCCGTGGAGGCGGGGCTTGGGAAGTTCAGGGAGGCGAAGGCGCGCTCAGCTGCTTTTAGGAAAAAACCTGCATACCGCTGAGATCCGGTTCCACGCCCAGGCAGGCGGGAGGGCCTGGCCCTTCACGGTCTGAGGACCGTAGACAGGGCCAGAGAGCCAGTGTCGCCTCTCGTGCGCCCCCTCTGTGGAGGAACAGGGCGCAGGAAAGGTGTGACTCCCGCTAGAAGAGGGATCTGAGGGAGGTTATCCAGCACAAGCGCATACAGCGTCGCTGATGGATAATCTCCCCGGAGGGCTTCATTAAAAAGAGAAATCCAGCCCTCTCCTCTCTTCTGACTCCCCAGACGTGCATTACATCAGGCCTGGCGCTGGGCCTATGATAAGAACGATGTTCCAATGGCCCGCCTAGGCTTGGTTAGTAGAAACGCCTCTTTCAGGCATGTAAAGTGGTGGACCCCAGGTTCATAAAGAACTATCTGGCGAGTCTTCACTCCGCACGCCGCAGGTGAGCTGTCTGGTCTTTTCAAGAGTCAATTTTTGTGAATTAAAATTCCGAGATGTATCTCTCTACAGACCTCGTTCCCTGTATAGAGCTATGGGGTCATGTCATTTGCTATGTCATCAGGTAATAAGGTAAGAGAAGTTTCCTGGATTATTAGGGCCCTGAAGTTCCCCATTAGGTGGCCAGAACGATAACTATGTTAGCCTTCGGGCTGTTAGCCACCTCAGGGTAGAGTAGTTGGTCTCTCTCTTAGAATTTTTTACTTAGAGTGTTGACTGACGCTAGAGCTTCAGATAGATCTTATGTCCGGCCCACGGGTCCGTTTGACTTCTTCCTGAGTATTTCGCCCCTTGAGCTCTGTTTGGGTTTTCATTAGGCTGAGCGATCATGCAGCCCTTTGTATGGAATAATACAGACTATATTCTTTAGTAAGGCTGTGGCTCCTCCGAGCCCTCAGATAGATCTATGCCTGCAGGCTGGCCCTCACCAGGGCCGCCTCTGTAGCTGGCCTAGGCTGTGCCAGGGATAATAGAAGTGCTCTGCTAAAATTTAGCATTGCTTCCTCTGAACCTTCACTTTGTGAATGTAGGTTTCTAGCATCCCTGTATAAACAGCCTCCTCCCATGGGAGTCGTTAGGCCAAGGCCCGCCCCCTTCTCTGCATTCTGGGGTGACTAGAGTAATGCAGCATGGTGCAGAGGATGGTTTGTAAGGACATGGTAGGCCTCAAACAGGCCTCCGTGGTATATATGTCTTTATTGAGCAGGGTTAGGCCGTCTTTCGCTTCACGAAGAAGACTGGGTTTCCTGCCCGACCCTGCCATGCAGAACTGGCCTACGGATTTAGGCCGCCAGTTTAGGCTTCACTCACCTCGCTGAGCTACTGCTCGAGCGCTAGGTTGTAGGTGGATGGCTTTCATTCAAGCCCCACTCCCCTAGGTTGGGCACAGATACATTTCTGTCACCCCTAGAGCCGCTGGCAGGCCCGGACCCTGGTAACCTCAGGGTGAGGTGTGAGTATCCCCCTGTGATACAGGGTAGGTCTGAGCACTTCACTCCCAGTTCTGTTTATCCTACCTCGCACCACTATGGCTCGGGTCGAGTATGAAGTAAGCTTCACTTCTTCTTTGGTCGAAGTACGCTCCCCTGAAGCCAGAGCATTGCCCTGAGCTGACGCCCATGCATATATGGTAGGCCCCTGACTAATGGGGCCTCCGTTGAGGCAGAGTGGCGTATGTTGTACTCCCCTTGTTTTAAGGGTGCTAGCTTTTTTGCGGAGTACACTGCCATGGGCAATGTGATTAGGCACCAGGATGCTGTAGGCGCTGCGTAAACAGCTTTGCTGCCAACGAAGGCTGCGCCATTAGGTAGTAGGCCTCAGCAGGCCTCCTTGATTGGACAGCCCCCTAGAGGGCACTGTAGGCCAGCTCACTTTACGTGGTTGGCCTTGGTGGTTCGGGCAGTTGACTCACTGATGGGTAGTAGGCCTTAAACAAGCCTCCTCGGAGGTGAGTCCCAACATTGTGGGACATACCTTATAGCGCTACTGGAAGCCCATTAGTAAATTATGCTTGTGTAGTATGGTTCCCAACAGTGTACTTTATAGCAGAATATGACTTTCTATTAGCTAGTAGGCCCGACCAGGCCTCCCTGATAGGCGAGTCCCCAGCTGGCTGGCCTTAGCAGGCCACCTTATACTATCACCCGGACTCAGGGCTCAAAGCTAACAGTGGTTATCAGGTAGTAGGCCACTCAGGCCTCCCTGAAGGTGAATTCCCACTTAAGATGGTTATCAGGTAGTAGGCCTCAGCCGGCCGCCCTGAAGGCGAATTCCCACTTAAGTTGGCTATCAGGTAGTAGGCCTCTCTGGGCCTCCCTGAATGTGAGCTCCCAAATATTGTGGCTGTCAGGTAGTAGGCCGCTCTGGGCCTCCCTGAATGTGAGCGCCCAAATATTTTGGGTGTCAGGTAGTAGGCCTCACCAGGCCTCCCTGAAGGTGAGTTCCCACATGCTGTGATTATCAGGTAGTAGGCTCCTCCAGGCCTCCTTGAATGAGTACGGTCAGGTAGTAGGCCTCACCAGGCCTCCCTGAAGGTGAGCTCCCCACATACTGTGGTTGTAAGGTAGCAGGCCTCACCGGGCCTCCCTGAAGGTGAGTTCCCACGTACTGTGGTTATCAGGTAGTAGGCCTCTCTTGGCCTCTCTGAAGGTGAGCACCCCACATACTGTGGTTTTCAGGTAGTAGGCCTCTCTGGGCCTCCCTGAAGGTGAGCACCCCACTTACTGTGGTTATCAGGTAGTAGGCCTCACGGGCCTCTCTGAAGGTGAATTCCCACTTACGTTGGCTATCAGGTAGTAGGCCTCTCCGGGCCTCCCTGTAACGTTCCCTAGTGGTGCTGGGTTTATGAAGCTAGTGGTCTCTTGCTATCAGTTTCAGCTAGCCTTAATAGGCAGCTGCTGAAGGCGAGCTTGCGCCCTGGCTCGCTAAAGTGTTCATTCTCTGCTATTGGTTCCCTCCCGGAACTTTTTCTGCCTACAGCCTGGTTTGCCTACCAGGCAGACCTGTGCTCCCCTCACCGAGGGTCTCTATGAGCATGCGGCTTCCTGAGTCTGGTCAGACGGTCGTAGGCCTCTCGTGAGGCCTCCCAGTTAGATCAGCCCTTAGGCCTTCACAGGCCTCCTCAGTGTTTTGAAACACAGACACTGGGTTGATCCGTGGATCGAGTAGAGAAACTCCCCTCGCTAGCAAGGGTTGGAAAGCACTATGCTGAGTCATACTCTCCGGGATATCCCGTCTCTGAGATCCGGGCCGAGTGGTTCACTGCCAGCTTCGCAGTCCCTCGGGTTGGATGCCTTTCTTAAGGCTTTGTTGTCCAGAGGCTCTGTCTTCAGACAGACAGGATTTGGCCAGACTAGTGTCTATGTACTGACGCCAGGTCAGGCCGTCCTGGTGGCATTTCGGGGTGAGTACGTTCCCCTGAATAGTGACTGGCTGGGGTTCCTTCGGGTTCCCTAGCCACATTCCCTAGAAGGGACCCCTTCTAATCGGAAGCTGTGGTTCCAGGCCCGGAGCCGGCCCAGGTAGACCTTTTATTTAACCATGTTTATGAAGGTTTTTCTGTGAGGCTGTAGCTTGGGCTATGACCGTAGGGAATGCTGTCACTGACAGCCCAGTGTGACCTGAGGGTGAGTGGTTCTAGCGTTTCATTTGAAGTTGCTGGTTCTGACAGTTGTCACTGCCACTTGGCATGCACTCCCCTTAGCATGGCGGAGTTGGTATATCGTTCCCCATAACGTCGTTGACGTATTGTTGAGTTCCCTTCGAAAGGGAACGTCTCAGGTTACGACTGTAACCTATGTTCCCTGAGAACAGGGAACGAGACAATACGTCTCCCTGCCATGCCTCGGGGCTTGCCTACCGTACAGTCCCTTCAGACGATAAGGTGATTTGTCATGTGTGCAAGGCGCCCCTTTATACTTCCAGGTCGCACGTTAATCATTCACGCTAATGATTCACGGGCTGTCGCCGGTCAATATGATTGACGTGATTTGATAGTGATTTCAGACACCTGTCACGCCTGAGGCGTTCCCCATAACGTCGTTGACGTATTGTCTCGTTCCCTGTTCTCAGGGAACATAGGTTACAGTCGTAACCTGAGACGTTTTCTTTAAACGTATGTTCCCTTTTGAAATCGGTCAGGAATTGATTTACGCCGACATATTGTGTAAACTCAGCTAGCTAACACCAAGTTAACATTTTCAAACTATCGTAGCCTACATGCTTATCTAACGTTACCAGAGAAAGTCAGCGCCATGTCTGGCATAAAATTAACAGCTACTAAATACAGCAGATTTAAATGGTTGTTTGTTTCACTTACCAGAGTTTTTCTGCGATGATTCTGATGGTTGTTTGATTCTCAAAAGTCTGGTCTGGTGAAAGAAAATGGTGATCCACGGAGCGACTTGAAGAGCGATCTGGTGACTGTCACTGGTCGAGATTTGTGTTTAATGCCCATGCGCGGGCCTGTGTGTAACCTTGAAATTGTACATTCGTTGAAACAAATTTTTCTTATTTAAGATCTTAATGAAAAATATTTATATTTAACACTGTTTTGAACGAATAAAATATAACTTAAAAAATAAAACAAATAATAGTAAACTGAATTGAAAGAAAAATTATTAATTGAATGAAGTACTGCTTGAAAACCTTTTTTCAGTGTATGGAGGAGAGTGAGCTCGCCGTTTTACTACAGTGCCTGGGAGCCAAGGGATTGAACATGTTCTACCCGCTGCCTAATAATGGTCGGAGTGTTGCCAATACTTTCAAAGCTTTAGAAGAAGATTTCCAGCCTGCCACGAATGTTGTTGAAATGACATAAATTCAGACAACGAGCTCAATGGCCGGATGAATCAGTAAGGAATTTTGTTTGAATTTTGTCAGAAATGCTGCACGTATTCGTGAGCATCTCTACAGCCACAGTTAACACTGAAGAACACAATGCTGTTGGCTGGCAAAACGGATATCACCATCGGTGCTTGAGATTAAACCTGCTAAGCGTGGCGTGCCACATTGTAATTGGAAATACCATGGAAAATCTGTGAGTAAAACACGATCACAGTCTACTGAACAGTCCAATCATACTTGCTTCCATTGTCTGTCTAGCTCTCACTTGGCTAATTCTCTAAATTGCCCTGCTGCTAAAGTTAAATATAAGAATTGTGGAAAAGTGGGACATTTTGCAAGGGTTTGCTGCTCAGCGAAAAAAAAGTGTACTTGATGCCCCTGAGGTTGAGGTTCCTGAAATTGTGCATGAAGTTGAAGGGAAACCACTGAGTGATAAAATAAAATGCACTGCGACCATAGGAACTGAGGAAATGAGCCCTGTGCCGATTGAGCTCACAGTAGACTCGGGTTCCGCTCTTTACATCCTTCCTCATCACCTTTATAAATGGCATTTCAGTACTCTCTTGGTAGTCCATCGTCATCTGATCATCATGACTTCTCCTATAATTTGTGGGTTTTTCGATAAATGTGTAGCCTGATGCGAGAAGCACACTGTCTTTAACAGACAGGGCATATAAAAAGTTCTCCTGATTGTCTTCTGGGGGCAGGAAAAAACATGGCCTGCTTTCTCTGGTGTCTTTTAGATAGGCGATGTTTAGTTCTACTGTCTTTGATACTTTGTACTCTATTCTGACAAAGTTGCTGCCAGAGTGTGTGATTCATGGCACTACTTTCCAGGGTTGTAGGCTTTATCCCACACTTTTTAAGAAATCCTTTTAGGTGGCCTTTAAGCCTCTTTTTTAACCTCCTGCAGAACGACAGCCAAGATGTAAGAATAAGATTCATTCCTTCCTTGCGCATGTATATTATGGAGATGCAGTGACTAGTACTAGCATCTATGTTGTTGAGAAAGCCACCCCTATACTGGGCATGGACTTAGTGTCTGGCCTCAGTATTCCCATTGCTGGAAATGAATTGGTCTCGCCCTCCGCCATTGTGAGACAAGTGACGGCTACAACAACAACAACAGAGACCATCGGATGCACTAAAGGCTTTGTATACAAAGCCTTTAGTAAAGTAATTTATAAATTGGGTGAAAGTAACAAAGTCAGTAAAGCCTGTACAGCAAAAACTGCACAGACTTCCTTTAACAGTTAGAAATGCAGTTATCAAAGAAGCCATCATTGTGCAGGTAGATGCCTTGGGACACATTATTTTTGAGTAAGGCCTGCTACCCAATGACTGCCACATTCAGGCTATTTTGCTAGCACCAGCATTCTGGATTCGCGGTTGTGCCAAACTACTTAAGTATAAGTGCATACTTAAAGAATGTGGGTGTTTTCAGTTGGACTGAGGACACACATAAATGCTTTAAGAAATAGAAGGAGCTCATTCAGAACTTTGGAGATCTTTGACCCAGCATTGCAATACACTAGTCTCAGTCTGCAATCTCTTCATGCCAGCTTTCCCAAACCCATGACAAAAGTGCCAAAACGCATACGCCTCCTCTTCAGTCTGTACCACTTCCTTCTGCATCGTGGGAAAAGGTTGGACGGGACATTGTTGGACTATTTGAGTTAGGGACCTGGGATTGCAGGTATGCACTCACTTTAGTTGACTATTACAGTCAGTGGCCAGAAATAGCGTTTGTCAGTAATGTCACTACTGATACTGTCACAGACTTTCTTGCCACAATATTCAGCCAATTTGGCAACCCTGTGGAAATTGTGACTGATAATGGTGTGCATTTTACATCTCTTACCTTTGCTGATTTCCTTGCAAGCAGGAATATCAAACATGTTCTTACCTCCCTGTACTTTCCTCATGCTAATGGGGCTGTGGAGCGCATGGACCATGTCCTGAAGCATTGTGTTCAAATGGCAAGCTTGAAAGGAAAGCCCTGGGAAACTTTTGTGTGGGACTTCGTGCTGCATTACCGTGCCATACCTCATCCCACCACAGGTGTTGCACCCAGTGAACTCTTGCTTGGATGCAAAACTGAGAATGACTTTACACATTTTACCCAGCAGGCCCTCTGCTTGTACTGATGTTACAGTGCGAGCTCGTGTTTACGCTCGCCAGTCTCAAGTCAAAACCTACATTGACATCAAACGTGCAGTGAAACCATTTGCTTTACGACCAAGTGAGAGAGAGCATGTGAGAATACCCATTCATGTGATAAAGAGCAGGTCGAAATTCAGTCCCCCTTGTACAGTGCTGGGACAAAAAGGTCAGGACACGTATATCCTTGATGACAGGAAAGTGTGTAATACAATACACCTGTAACCATGTCCAGGTCAAAGCCATAATGAACCTACAGAGGTTCCAAAACCGGTTGTCACACCGGTAGCTCAAAAACAGCCCAGAATCAGACGCCCGCCAGTCTGGCACAAAGATTTTGTCACATGAACTGTACACACAAGGACACTCATCATGATAGTACACGACTACCGTAAAGTTGTTAATTTTAAGATGTGAGGCTACATGTTGATGTTGAATAGTGTATCTGTACTGTTTTGCTGCTTCTGTGATTGTATTTGTTTGCGTTGAGATATGCTGAAGTCCGTAATTGTTGTGCTCGGTTAATATGCTCTGCTCACTGGGGGTTGCTATTAATAACCTGGGGTGTTGAGGAAAAAAGAGGAAGAATAAAAAGTGGAGTGTTGAGCTACAACACGCTTGTTACAGCTGCGTTTTCTTTTATTAGTACTAATGTAAGAAACAACACTGCTGGTCAGGTTGGCACCATGTATGGTGAACACAGTTCTCAAGAAGCTCTGGCAGTGGTTTCTGCAGCGCCAAATCTGCCGCCAGGATCTGGCCCACTTTCGGCACGCCCAGAATCTGTGGAGTCATGCATACATTCATATATGACTGGTGATTGTATTTTCTATGCCGGATTCAGTTTGAGCGGTAGGAATTATAGTTTGTACCACTAGCTTTACTAGGTGTATCTCCAAGGCTGAATCCGAAAGCGGTCCCCTATACCCTCAAATAGGGCGTTATTTGAGGGCACAGCCATTTGTAGTGGTGTCCGAAACTCTAGTGGACGTTATTGAGTGCACTTATTCAATCCCACATTGCACTGCAATAATGAGTGTACAGACAATGTACGTACAACAGCTGTCCGAATTCGCTCACTCCTTTTCCTTCAAGTAAACTGTATTAGTGGACTAACATAGGGGATAGTGCTGGCACTGATAGATGTCAGGCACTGTAATTTGCTCTGGCCCCCTTCCTTTTCGCCAGAGTGATGAGATACGTAGACTGTCCTCACTCAATGGCTGGCTGTCTAAGTGGTGTCTGCAAAATAATATTGAATTTATAGGCAATTGGAAAAGTTTTTGGGGCAGACCTGACCTGTTGAAAAGAGATGGTATTCATCCCTCCTGGGATGGTGCTGCTCTTCTCTCTAGTAATATGGCACATAGTCTTAGACCTAGGGTTGGGTACTGAAACGTGGTACCAATAGGGAACCGGTTCCGATGTAAACCGTAGTAACGAGACCAAATAAGAACGAAAATTTCGGTGCCTGATTTCGGTGCCTGACTCTCTGTCTTACACACGCTTCATGAGGCACACACGCACTCACACACACGCAAGGTCTCTCTCCCTCAGTCCCTCTCCGCCGTGCGCACGCTATACGGCTTGGAGCACAGTCTCTTCTGTCTCGCATGTGCTCGCTCGCTCTTGATTCCGGGAGATTTTAACTAATTTGCGGGCATCAGTGTAAAATTACGCGTCAGAACGCCCTCTCTGTGGCGATTGTCTGAAGCCCATATAGAATCACGGCAATTCGTTGGCTGATGGCGCAGGAGCCGCCTCGACACTCTTACGTCATCATATTATATTGGCGCGCGCCAGAATACACAAAAAGTATTCTCGTCGCTTGATAAACTTAAGATTTAACCACTGTAGTCACTTGGCAAGTTTCAATCCCTTAGAAGCCTATGGAGGAGTGATCCAGCTCTCAGATTTAATCAAAAATATCTTAATTCTTGTTCCGAAGATGAACGAAGGTCTTACGAGGTTGGAACAACATGAGGGTGAGTAAATACTGACAGAATTTTCATTTTTGGGTGAACTAACCCTTTAAGGCTGTTGGCGGTTTTAGTTTCATATTTCAGTATCAATTAATTTCTCATGGTAACAATACCTATAGTTGGTAGCCTATCTAGTTTCCTCCTCCTGTGTGTGGCTTCAGAACATGGGCCGAGAAAGATCTTGGTATAATAATGTATTTAAGAGGACAGAACAGAACAATCATTTTCACAACTCCAAAAAAAAATGTAAGATTCCTTCTAAAGATAGATATCTTAACCTCAAATAAGAGATTTTATCATTAACCCATAAAGAAAAATTGCAAGAACCAAGTAAATTGAATACTTTATTAATTTCTCTAATAGACAAGATAAGTTGATGCTTTTTGGGAGAAGTACCCAAAGACATGTATAATGAAGCTTAGATAATGTCATGGATTGCTTAGAAAATGAACTGTGCATTGAATAAGGAAAAATCAACCATAGTGCACTCTAAATAATTATATTTAAAGGTTCATGTAGCGGTTTTATTTAAAACCTGAAATGGTTCTTTGTGTTTGGGTTTCGGGTTCTTTATTCCCACCCTTTTGTTTTTAAATCTGTAACTGCCAAAGCCTCATTATTCATTTTCTGGAGCTCAACCATTAACTGCAGAGACTGTCAACACATTCTCAACAGGTAAATGATTTCTTTCTTAAATGTCTATAAATTTCACCTTCAAATTGCAACTGGTTTCCTATGATGTCATTTTCTCTTTTTAGTTTATCAGAACCAGCTCTGTTCAGTTGAGGATACTTCTCTAAGCTTTTCCCCTAAGTAACAAAGATACATTTGATACATTGATACATTCAATTTTATCAATGTTCTTAGATATTTTTTTAACATTAAAAAAATATATTATAATTATTATATTTTAACATAGGCTAATTACTTTTACATAAAGAAATGGAAGAGACACATTTGTAGCTCTAAACTCAAATGTCTATTTCAAATGCTGTTATCTGGCAGAATCTCATCATCTGCAGAGAGATACTGACACTTAATTACACCAAAATATATACATACAATGATGGACTTAAATGCATCATAAAGGATTGTGAAGATATTTTACTGTTTTTTTTTACAGTTATCCAAATTGAATTGCAAGATGATAAACATATTTACAAATAATGTCAAGAGGGATTGATAGACACATAATTATAAAGCTATATCAGCTTGAGCCATGGCAGAAAGGCATCATTTGTCAGCAGATTTTTTTTTATAGAATTAAGCCTATTAATACATAGGCTTGATTAACATAAATGAGATAAAATACCACAAAATAACTATATCGTGATATATATCGTTATCGTGCAATAAGAATTTGGTCACATCACCCACCCCTACACTATATGAGAATTTCCTCTAGCAAAATGGCAGTTTTCCAACTCTTTTGAGATAGAGGAAAGGCTGCACAAACCCTGACATGATCCCAAGGCACAAGGCCCCAGACCAGGACAAAAGAAACGTCTTTAAATCTATAATGTAATAAAGCACAAGAGAGATAACGATAGGACCGTACATAAGCACTGCAGACGCCAGCACGATCCGAATAATGTGAAAAGCCTTGAGTTTGTCTGGACTCACTCCATCTTTCCTCTTGAAGTCGTCACAAGGTCCAGGATGCTTCAGAGCTTTCAGGACCATCAAGCAGCTGAACACTTTGATACTGAAAAAAACAAGGAGCTCTGGCAAGAGTAAGCGATGAAGTTCAATGATGTTCACTGAAACTATTAAGCTTGAGCTAATGATCAGAATCCATCCAATGACAGATATGGCAGTCCTGTATTTCATGGGTTTGAGCTTCAGGAAGGTCACAGGATGGAGAACGCCTATGTAACGCTCCACACAGATGCAGCTCTGAAACAGAGGACGACCGACCAACAGCACCAGTGCAGGAAAATATATGCCAAACTTACAATCAGCACAATTAAAGAAATACTGCTCTATGACAAAAACATAGGAAGAGCAGAAGAAAACCTCAACAAGTGCTGCATTGAAGATGAAGATTTCGGTGGACTTTCCTTGAATCATCTCCTTCGCGCTCAGCCATAGTATGTAACAGTTTGCTGGAAGACCAAGAGCCAGGTTGATGCTGAGAGAGACGGCGATAAAATAAGAGGGTATAACATAGCAAGAGCTGGAGTTTGCTGAGAAAATCGATTGTATGCATGTTGAAGCGTTAGTTGCATCCCAAGTCACCATTTTTATATATTCTTTTTAATCTATAAGAAAGCAAAGTAAAATGTGGAGAGATAAATCGAAAACAATATGTAAGCATTAAAAAATGTAGTATAAAGAATGTTTCCTCACAAGAAGCTCTTGATACGGTAGATGTTAGTTTGACTCCAGACGATTGAAGGTGGGACTGAATGTGGTTTGTTTAAAATGCTGAAGAACTGCATTACAGTGACTTATTGGAGAGTTTGAGACTTTTTTTGAGCAGTTTTGCATTGATGCAATATTCAAATGATTTTTTTCTAACATCAGACATGCAAACGAAAGGCAATTTATTCCAACCACACTTCTATTTGTAAAATGGAATAATTTTTTCTGTGTTCACAGTAAATATAATAAATCAACAGTATAGTTGCGACAGTTCAAAATATTCAGAAGCCATTTGTGCACTAAAAGTGGCATTTGGGAAGTTCAAGTCATGTTTCAAAAAATTAAAAAGTGCCAGCGTCAAATTTATTTCTGGCCCTAAACATAGCCTCTGCACACCGGACCAAGTAAAAAAAAAGCTAGATACCATTAACAGAAAAGATATCACAAGCGCAAGTAAAAACACCTCCTTTATTCATAGATGACTAGATTCTCGTAGGTCTCAATGTTGTGAAGTTTATCACTGGTAAAATCTATCATTATTTTTCTCTGTCCTGGCAGCTTTGGTGTGAACTCCACTTTGGCGGTGGCAAACTCTTTAGCACCAACTGTTCCAACCCTGCGGGAAAAAACAACTGTTACAATAATGATTATTTAATTTTATATATTGTATTATTATTAAAAACGTCTGAAGTCAGAAAACAGTGTGACGTGTTTAACAGTGTTAAAATGTTAAGGGTTTTAATGGGCAACTCAAATTCAGTCATTCATTTATATCTTTAATATCTTAAACATCAAAAATAAGTAAACTGAAAATTAAAAACCTACAATAGGACTAAATGTAGCAAGGATGCAGTTTATTTCTAATGACATTTTAATACATGCACATTTTTACAGTCAGACAATAATCTGAAAAATCGAAATCATCTCTTTCAAATGTAGCATACAGTACATGCTACAAAATTAGGATGGGTCTATGTGATTGCTATGATGTTCTGACTGGTTGCTAGATGGATGGATAGATATATAGATAGATATAGATCTAGGACAATTTAATTGCAACATTTCTGGTTGGTCATGCATAGTTTTAGTTTTAACTGTAACTATTTAGTAGCTTGTAGGCTACAATTTCAAAGTAACTTTCCCAACAGTGTGTTCCTTATATTTATATGTTGTACTAATGCATTACCACGGAAGAAATGTTGCATTTGTCTCCCAAACTGGTCAAGTGATGATTTAAAATGATACCAGGTATGTCTGCTGGCAGAGCGAGGGAATGTAGTTTCACACCCCAGTCCTAAGTGATCAGATGACTTACTCATGAGTGATGGGTTTGCCGTCGGTCATGTTGGCACCGTGTATAGTGAACACACAGTTCTCCAGAGACTCCGGCAGTGGATTCTGCAGTGCTAAATCTGCAACCAGGATCTGGCCCACTTTCGGCACGCCCAGAATCTGCGGAGGAACGAATCGCCTTATTAAATCTGTGAGTTATGCATGCGTTATTCAGATTTAATATGTAGTGGCTGTCTCAATTCAGCTAGTAACTTGAGACTCTCCTGATTCAGTCCAGCCCTAATTAGGCCAATTAATTTAAATGAGCATAATATAACTAGCCCCTGAATGTTTGTGAAGTCCAAAATGTGAACCAAAAGTTATTTCACACTGTGCTTTTTCATAAAAGATTAAGGGTTTTTGCTTTAACCACTGGGCCATTAACATTATTTTGTAGTTGTTTAATTAACTTAATAGAAAAGTTGTTTGTTAGACATTTCTATTTAGATTTGGGGATGTTTGATCCACTATGCGAGTCCATAAATTTAATTAAAACATTTTTTTTTAGAAAGTGGGATTAAAACAGCCTGAAGATCTGTGCCATGTTTGGTGGATCTTGCTTGTAAACTCCACGAGTTGAATACTGTACATCATTTTGGTGTTTATTTGGAATTTAATTTGGGACAAAAAAAAATTCTGCCCAATAATATGCTAATTTTGTAAAGCCAACATACTGTAAATGTAAATTGTTAAGATCAGTATAATGAAACCAGAAGATTAGATTTACGTTGATGATTATTTCAGGGCTGTCCAGCAGGATGGTCTTCTTCGCTCTGTAGAAATCCCGTGTCTCTGCATCGATGAGTAAAGCCATCAGTTTGATCATCCTGTCTTGAGTAATGGCTTTACTGTAATCCGCGTACTCCAGTCGAAGAGTTACCTTTCCCCCTGAAACATAAAACAGGGTTTTTGAATACATATGAATACACAAAGTACAAGATACAACTTAATGAACCAGTCTTACCCTCAGTAGAAGCTAAATTCATCTCTGTAAACTCGCCCAGTCCACAGGTTTCTCCAAGTTTGCCGTTGTAGGACACCGCCTGAGCGTAAAACATAACCCGACAGCACTTTGTGACCATGGTGTTGTTTTTGAGCTCTGCGTAAACGTCAAAGTCAGAGCCGATCTGCATATCCGGGGTCACTCTGATCTTAATGTGTAAACCTGGTTCCTCTCCTGCCTGTGCCAGTCTGTTGTGATGATTCGCTTTCTCATAAACCTTTCTCTCCTCTTCAGAACCTGAACAGAATACAGTATTTATCATGACGAGGGCAAAAGAAATTTGTTAACGTCACAATTTATCGGTACCAGACAATGCTCAGTCTTACTGCCCTACTGAGACCAAGAAAAAAAAGGGAAGTTTTTTTTTCCATGTTTTGTATGCTGGTGTCTCTACCAGGCTTTTAATCTAGCCTCACCAAAGCCGCGTTTCCACTGAAATTACACGGAACAATTTTTCCCTGGAAAAATGTAACTTTATTACTTTATTTATTTACTTTATTAGAATTCAATTCACTAGTTTTTTTATTTGATTCTATTCAGTTCTGTTTCAACTAGACTCTGATTAATAGTTACAATGCCTGTTTTGTTTGCATACTTCTGAGCTACTGCTGTAAAGTTTTAATAACATTTTTTAAATAAGAAAAGGATTCGTCAGACTGATTCAAATGCAACCCCCCCCCCCCAGCAGAACAATTGGTACAATGATGATAGTTTATGGATTCCCTTTTGGGGATTGAACCTGTTGTGAATCCTGTTGCTTACCAATCTAAATCCTTAACAATGAATGAATGAAAAACCCAGAATGTCTCCCTACCCTCTGGATACTTGTAGTTGTGTGTAATGTCCTCTCTCTCATCTCTGCCCACTGCTTTAGTGCTGATGGATTTCCCAACCTCCACAGTAGATCCTCCTATCTTAAAGACTCTTCCATCTCTCAGTTTGATGTACTCCACCACGTCTGCGTTTACCTCAGCGTACAAGAACGGGGTGTCGTATTGGAAAGTGAGCTCGCCCTCTTTGATTGCTCTGACGGAGGACGGACCACAACAGAGGACGCCTGACAAAAAACAGGGCAATAGAATTTAAGTCCTTCTTCATTGACTCTGCTTTTTCTCTTCTATCAGTCATTGATTATTGGCTCACCATCACTCATATGCTGGGGTGTTGGGTCGCTCGCTTGCCAACCTTCATACCCGAGTGCCAGGTCTGAACGTGTCATCCAGTTCTCCACCCAAACGTGGAAGTTCCTGAGCCAAGGACAAGGTACCTTTTTCATATTTGCTTTACACTTTTTAAAATAAAGGTCCCAAAATGGGGTTTTCACAGCGATACCATAAAATAAAATGTTTTGTTTCCCCAAAGAGGCTTTCAGTGAACAGTTCTTAAAAGAACATTTTAATATTCTGAAGAACCATTTTCAACTACCTTTTGTGCAATGGAAAGTTTCCATGAATGTTAAAGGTTCTACATGGAACCATACTAATAAATAACCTTTATTTTTTTAAAAGTGATACTCAAGTTTAATATCTAAAGAACCTTTTGTGGAATGGAAAGGTTCTATTGATGTTAAATGGAACAATAGATGGCAAGAACCTTTATTTTTTAAGAATGTACCACTTTATCTGGATCAATTTTGACTTCCCTATACATACCATATGGAGTCATCAGCAATGTTCTCATCAAACTCGTTGTAGAAACGCTCCATTATTAGGTCGCCATTGCTGTCATGTGCTGATCCAAAGTTAGTGACGACTCTGCATGGGATTCCCAGAGCTCTGGACACTGGGACACAAATAAAGCATAAAACGGGGATCAGAATCATAACTGAGATTGTTAATAATTGTTGGTACCTAACAGGTAGGAACAGTTTTAATAATTGGGACAGGCATAGGCCTTTAAAAAGTACACATGATTACTGAAAAGTGGACGTTTTGAACCAGGGTTATTAAAAACATTTGAATGGTGCAAAAAAACATGACACTTATGAATCTAGAAATGCCCCCAACCAAAATTATAATTATTCCTTGTGTTACATATTCAGAACCACGCATACAAATATAATGACAAACAAACCTCTGCCATCAACTGAGTTTTCCATACAGTTGAAAAATACAGTACAATGATGCATCTGCTTGCTAAATTGTTAAATGATTGTTTATAGACTTGTGATAATTTTTGCAGAAGTTAATGAATCACCTGTGCAGGCAACAGCTGCAAACACCCAGCACTGTCCGTAACGCACCGCTTCGCAGCCGTTGTTACTCCACTGCCGGAGGATGGAGCAGCTGTCCTTCCAGACGGTGGGCTTTACCCCGTTCTCATAGTCACCTGTCCACCTAGCCTCCAGAACTCCTTTATCTCCTCGACTGTTGATCTGAACAATACAAGACAACACATGGCAGGGAGTGTTGTGCTTGAAAGCACCTTAAACATTTTCTTCAATGCTTTGAGAATAAAATTATTATATACTACTAGACTACATTATGTTGTTTAAGTCTTAAAATATGCAGAATTTGATTGTTTTGCTTAATGGAAATTTAGATTAGAAGCTAAACATCAAGTTTTAGATTGTAACTGAATAGCAGTTGAGCTGGTGATAATCAAGCAGAACACTTTTAAACTATAGTATAGTTAGTAAGTTCAGTAATGTTTGAGGGCCGTTACTAACCATGGCACTGAGGACTCGAGTTACGTACACAGGGTTCTTCCTCTCAGAACAATCCAGAACTGCATCACTTATGTAATTTGGACTTTCATTCAAAATCTGCAGACAGATATCCAGTATGCCAGACTCGAACTGTGGAAACAGAAGCCAAACATGTCAGTGAATTGTAAATGCTTTATGCACTAATACCATCTCAATGCTTTATTGGCTGCTTCTGCCACTAAAAATGATTGTATTAAAGGAAGTTGAATTAAGGGTAGCTTCTGATAAACAGGTTGCCACGGTGAATCAGTCATAGAGATATTGCTGAAAGCAGAACCTGTCCAAAAGACCACGGTAGGGCCATGATACGCTTGGGTATCCCACGGTAGATCAGCCCGTCCTGAGAGAGGACGTATTCCTCCCTCTCAGCTTCACTCGCCAGATATACGGAGTCCTCTGAAACGGCCAACACAGATTGAGAATAATAATTTGAACTTGTTTATTGTCTGATTTTATCCAAAGTGACTTATAAATAATGTAAAATGCGAATGCAAGCTTGACATTATGATTTGACTCAAAAAAATAATAATTTGGATTTGCCTAATGTTACCTAATTTAAGGAAGATGAGTTAAAAAATATCAATTAATACTTTCCATCACGTTTTTTTTTTTTTTTTTGCAAAATAAGAATGACGATTTTTCTAATTTTTTATATATATATATATATATATGTATATATATGTATATGTATTCGCTTTAATGCACGTATCAAAATAAAAGCAGTCAAAAGTAATTTACCTTATAATCTGTAAAACAGTAGAAAAAAGTGGAAATCGGGATTAGCCATAAAATAATGTCTTCAGGATCATTCATAAATGTTGTATATGGGCTGAGAATTGAACAAATAGCTGTAATCTGGCTCACAGGAAGAAAGGAATCATGTCTTTATAGCAGTTTTCTGCTGATTAATGGAAAATACAATGCTTCACCTCACCAAAAATCCTGTTTTACCCCTTGCTTTGTGCTAATACCATTGAAGATATACTGTATGCGCTGTTTAGACTACAAAAAAACAAAAAAAAACGACTTATGCACAAAGCCAAAGATTAGTCATTTTCATTGTGTGCCCCTGCTTAATTACTGTATGTGCTCATCAGTATTGATCACTCATTATAAAACAGCTTACTTTTGCACCAGGGGTTAAAGAGCAGGACAAAATCTCCCAGGCCAACTCCTTCTCCCTGATCCAGGATCAGCTTATAGACTCCAATAGGGGCGTTTGGGTGTGAGCACACGGTCAGAGAGACTGTGCTGTCGGACGCGGTCTCTGCAGTGGCACTCCAGCATGATCTGGAGAAGAATTTACTGAGGCTGAATTTGGCTTTGGTTTGTGATTCCACTGAGGGTATCGGACCTGAAATCAAACAGAAAGACATGAATGGATAAACACAAGTAGTCTTTAAATGTGACATGCATGTTTTGAAGCCTTTACATCATGTTTCTAATTATAGCGTATGATCTGATGACTGTGTGTACAGCATAACTGTCATGCCTTTCAGCACTGTAAACTTCACTGTCATGGGATGCCCTGTAATAAAACCAGCCCTGATTTATTGTAAGTGTTTTAACAAAGTCATTAGGATTGAAAGTGAACATGCACGTTCCTGTTTTAATTGTAAATGATTTATAAGTGCATGTTATTGTATAGATGGAAACAAATTTTTTTGGCATCATAATTATTTCATTAAAATAACTACTACCTTTAATTCAGCCGATGTCTCCAAGCTAGACTTTACAGGTGGATGCTTATTGTGGTGATCTATCTAGGAGTGATTTTTATTTTTTTTAAATACTAATATCTGCTTCTTTTTTTTTTTTTTTTACACATATTACTGTGCATTCACACTGACAGCATTTTAATTGTTTGGTCCCCAAGTTATTGTTGCTAGTAGGTGTTAGACTACCAAGAGATCAAAGTTTGCTCTTAGATGTAATTTTTTTTCATTGATAGCCATTCAAAAATATGTGAATTTTGAATTATGTTAACGTCATTTAAAATAAAAAGTATTTAATATATTTTGTTAATTATATTTTAGTGAATGTAAATGTCACATTTATATATATATATATATATATATATATATATATATATATATATATATATATATATATATATATATATATATATTTTATGTTTATATATTTAATTACTGCATCTGCCAGTTAAACTCTGACCCTTGTTAACTACAGTTTCCAGGGTTCACTTTCACTTGAGCTTCACTTTCTACACTGTCATTGGTTGCTGCTGCACTCATTTGCCTAAAAATGAAAGTCTGCTCAACCTTGTTGCATTGGCAGTGGTTGCTTTCACTCATATCACCAACTCATGATATTAAGGTTGTTTTGGTGCATAATGGTTCAAATATGTAGTTGTATGTTTGTTGTAAAGTCTGAAATTGATGGAAGTGATCGTGAAACCTGTTGTGACGATGAAATTGATATCGGCCCCATTTTGAAAGTGAGTTCCCGGTCTCAGGTGTAGAGTGATGGTGAACGGCTGTCCTCTCCTCACGATCAGTCTGTCCACACCGTTCAGAAGTGTGTGGTGATCCGTGTTGTTCTCCTCACACGCCAGATCAATGCGTTCAATCTCCACGACTGTGAAGGGAAGAAATAGAAAACATGCAGTCATTCAATCTTTAAAAAATGCCTTTGTGCATTGTGCAAATATTATTATATTCATTTGCGTTAGTCATTTTCAGTGACGAAGCACATGCACAACATGCTGCCATTTAAGCATTTCTATTTTTAGCACATGACCCATAGATTCTTGACTAACATTTGAGGAATCAGAATAAATGGGTTTGCATGCTTTGCAATGGACAGGAACGTCATGCACAGCTAGAAACGGATGCAAAAGCATCGTGATGCTTTAGCACTCTGACCCGTGAAGATATGTAGATATCTTAAAGAGATAAACACCTCAGTCACGAGTGAAATCACAAGGTCACCAATACTGATTGTTGTAGAAGAAAAGTATAGAGGATTAAGTATTTCAAATTGAGACAAACATTTTTTAAGGTATTGCAATGCAATTATCTGTTCGATTGAAGTGAAGTGAATAAATCTCTTTAGGAAACAGCTGTGGATGATCTTTACATCACTGCACATGTACTGTACATTGACCATGCTTTCGCAGTTACCGTAAAGACACCTTGGCAAATTATTTCTCATGCATTTTCCCAATAATTATCCAAATTTACCACAAAAAAACGTGCTGTATTTGCTCCAAATGCTACCATGAAGTTGAGCCTACCTTTGTCCATGGTCCCAGGCGGTAATGCTTGGCCTGCGCGGTGTGTGACTCCGTGTTGGGTGACTTCAGCTGGTGTTGGGGTCACTGGAGAGATATTTCGGGCGTTGTGTCCTAATGTTACAGTGGTGTCAGAGGACGTAGACATTGAACCCCGGCTCTTATTTATGACAGTTCCTGTCTTCTAAGACTAATGGCATTAAATCAAATTACAGCATGTCATGTTACATGAGTCTATTTCTGACAAACAGTCTCTGTGGGGTCATAGAAGCACATTAATTATTATCTATATATGTGCACCCCTGTACATGTCTGCTTACAACTGTAAAGCTGTAAATCAGAGAGTCACTTTCATCCATTTGAGGATGTGGTCTGTTTTAGCTCTGACAGAAGTTTCCCTCAAGGTGTTTCTTGCTGTGTTGTGTCCGTGTTACTGTAGGTGAACTAAAGAGGACGTATTATGCCCTTTTACAAGTCTTGATGTTGTTTTTGGGCTCTACTAGAATAGGTTTTCCTGCTTGAATGTTGATTATTTTCCTCATATTCTCCATTGTTGTAGCTCCTCTCTTCCCAATCTGTCAGTAACACTCTGTTTAGTTCCTGTCTCTATGAAGCCCCTCCTTCTGAAAAGCACACTGTGCTCTGATTGGTCACCTGGATCAGTGTGTTGTGATTGGTCAAGCACTTTGAGTGTGTTTGGGAAATGTCCCTCCCCTTACCATAACCGCCAGTTTCAACACAATTATGCGTATCAATTATTTAAATGAGGAATATTGTGACGTGTTTCAGGGAGTTCAGAAACAGTGACACTGATATAGAGAATAACTTTGTAACTTTGCAGAGCTTTTTCATGCTCAAACTTTTTGAATATTTTTTAAACAAAAGACTACTTGCACATGCAATAGTGATTATTATTGTCAATGTAAAATATTTAGAAGTTACTGCTACTCTTGCTAGTGCTGTAGAAGGCAGTAAACGTTTGCAACAGATCTGCATTAGGTTGATTATAGTTAAGATTCTTTGTAATTTAGAATGTAGAATGTCTTACAATTCTTTTCATTATGTAAGAGGCCTCTTGGATAAGTGGATGTTTACTAGAACTTTATTTATATATATTAATTAATTAATTCACTAGATTGTGTTAAAAGCAAACCATTTAGTGTTTAGTGCTGGAAGTCACTGGAAAACACACTGGATTGTATGACTACTGTCTCACTGTCTATCGAAAGCAAGACACAATATAGCAAATTATAATTACCTTTTATTTATTATAAATCTTTTAAATAATAAAATACAGTTCCCTTTCGTTGTCACTCCGAGTTACGTCGGATGACGACGAAATGGGGTTTCGCTTAGAAAGCCTATCAACTTCGAGTATTACAAAACGAGCCAATGGCAAAGAAATGCCATGGGTCTGCGGAATTTGCATGACGTAACTCCGCCCCACCTCGTGGGTATAAAAGGAGGAAGTCTGCAACAGCAGTTTATGTTTTCGCTTCGGAGCCAAGTTAATCCTTCGTTCCACAAGCCATCTCTGAACTGTCAGCTTTACAGACGAGCAAGATTCTCTGGTGTTGGTGTGACGGCGATCTCCCGGCGAGTGCGCGCTTCCTGCTTATCTGTGCAGTGGTTTGCCAGTGAGTGTCTTTCTCCCCGGGCGCTTCAACACTCTCAGAGTTTCTTTCTCTCACAAAAGAGCTCGCACGCGGCACGTCTTTTTAAAGACGGCTCGCCCGTGCATTTCTGGTCGCGGTTGACTCATTTCTGATTTTGATGGGCACATTCTCTGCTCTGCGTGCTTGGGCTTGATCGCGCTAGAGCAGCGTTTGTGGATGACTCACGTTCTCCCCGCGGGAACGTGATCATCGCGTCATTATGGTCGAGACTCAATGATCTCGTTAGAGAGAGAGTCCCCTCATCCACACCCCGATCTAACACTCTCCACGTGAGGTGCTACTTCGGCTGGTGGCCAGGGTGACCTGAGGCTGTTGGTGTGGAACAATGGCGCCGACTATCTGTCCGTGCCCCACACCCCCCCTCTTTATTGACGCAACCCGTGAACGTTCACCGGATGCCCGCGGGCCCGTCTTCGGACCCCCCGCGGGTTTTCCCTTGACGTTCCAGAATTGGATCTGTTGTCCATCGCAGCATCACAGGGCGGGCAAGAATTTTCAGGAAGTGAAGATTTGACAGTGCTGCCACTTTCGGGTGTGCATATGGCATTTGTCAGGTCAGATCCTGAGATGACGGCCATGCTTTCCCGGGACGATTGGTTTTTGGGGTGGCCGCGGACCCTCGTCGCCGTCTAACCCCAATACCTTTCTTCTCGGATGTGCATCAGGAGATCTCGAAATCCTCGAAGACCCCAGGTCTTCCAGCGATCCCTCGTTGATCTCCTCCGCCCTTCCTTCCCTCTGGGGCCGCTGCCCATGGGTACACTGGGGTCCCCCCGGTTGAACGCTCTGTTGCGATGCTAATGTGTCCTCAGAGTGCTTCTTCTCGGCGCGATCCTAAGCACCCATCCAAAGCCTGTAGTTTTTCGTCTACATTTGTGGCGAAATCCTATAGCGCCCAGGACAGGCAGCCGCCTCACTGCATGCCATGGCCATTCTGCTGGTCTACCTGGCCCAGGTGTTCATGGACATGCAGGAGGGTAGGACTGACCCGGGGCTCTTCATTGAGCTGCGCGCCGCCACTGACCTTGCTCCCCGAGCGACGAAAGTGGCCGCACACTCCCTGGGTCAGGTGATGTTCACCATTCAAGCCTGTGGCTAACCTGTCCGATGTGCAGGATGTCCGGCGGACCCGTCTGCCCGACACCCTCATATCCCAGGTCGGCCCTTCGGCGGTGCCGTTGAGGGCTGTACAACAGTTCTCAACCGCCCATGAGCAGACTGTGGCATTCTGCCCCGACGGCCCCGCCGTCCGCTCAGATCCCTCAGTCTGCCCATCCGCCGAAGGCGCCCTCCCGCGGCTCCCACCCCGCCCGTTCACCCGGGCGGGCTCTGGAGGCCGCGGGGGGGACGCCATAGCCCTCTCCTGCCCCGCCCCCGCTAAACGCCGGGCTAAGCGGCGCTCCTGAGACGGGCTGCTCAGGGATGATGGTCACTTCTCAGGAGATGGTAGCAGGACCACTCCTTCCCCCGGTGGAGGGCCGGGGGAGAATCCCTCGTTTTCCACTCTCCGCTGCTCACCCCCGGGTGGGCAGCAGCCTAATGTGGTTAAAGAAGTGACACGTTCATCCCTGAGCACACAGAGTTCTCGGACGACACGGTGCGCCGCCTCCGAGCCGTGCACCCCTCGTCCTCCTCTGTCCCAGAGCCGGATGACAGCACGCGCCGTCCCCGGACCGTGCAGCTCTCATCCCCCTCTGTCGCCAGACCCCTGGCAGAGCAGACCCCCGTGGAACGTTCGTCCTTCCCTGGTCTCCTCTGTCAGGACGCGGTCTATGACTGCGCCCCCACACTGGGCCGCTATGCCGTCCACGTCCGGGCCAGTCATACCGCCTCGCTGCCCCGCCGACGGGAAGTCTGTGGTTCACAGGACCCCGCTGGTACAGTTCTTGGGAGCCTGGTTAGAGCTTCCCCACCTGTCCCGCTGGGTCGCCCGAACGATCAGGCTCGGCTACGCGATTCAGTTCGCGCGGTCTCCTCCCCGATTCAGGGGAGTTCGCTCCTCTATGGTCGGTGGCAATGCCCCCATCATGAGAGCGGAGGTTGCTACCCTGCTGGCGAAGGGTGCGATCGAGACTGTCCCTCCAGCCGAAATGAGGTCCGGCTTCTACAGCCCGTACTTCATTGTCCCGAAGAAATCCGGTGGGTTACGGCCAATCCTGGACCTGCGCATGCTGAACCGCTCCCTTCACAGGCTGCCGTTCAAGATGCTCACTGCCAAGCGCATTTTCGAATGTGTACGGCCCCAGGATTGGTTTGCAGCGATCGACCTGAAGGACGCCTACTTTCATGTCCCCATTCTCCCTCGACACAGGCCGTTTCTACGGTTTGCTTTCGAGGGGCAGGCATATCAGTACGCGGTTCTCCCATTCGGGTTAGCCCTGTCTCCTCGCGTCTTCACGAAGGTCGTCGAGGCAGCCCTTGTTCCTCTTCGGGAACACGGGGTTCGCATCCTGAACTATCTCGACGACTGGCTGATTCTAGCTCACTCTCGGGATCAGGTTTGCGAACACAGGGACCTAGTGCTCCGGCACCTAGCCTGTCTGGGCCTTCGGGTCAACTGGGAGAAGAGCAAACTTTGCCCCGTGCAGAGGATCTCTTTTCTCGGTATGGAAATCGACTCGGTCGCCATGTCCGCGCAGCTTACGAGCGAGCGCGCGCAGTCACTGCTGACTTGCCTGAGACAGTTCGAGGGCAAGAGTGCGGTTCCACTGAAACTTTTTCAGAGGCTCCTGGGGCATATGGCATCTGCAGCCGCGGCAACGCCGCTCGGATTGCTTCATATGAGACCGCTTCAGCTTTGGCTTCGCGACCGAGTCCCGAGGTGGGCATGGCAACACGGCACCCTCCGAGTACCAGTTACTCCGACCTGCCGTCAGACCTTCACCCCGTGGGCGGACCTCAGCTTTCTACGGGCCGGAGTGCCCCTGGAACGAGCTTCGCGGCATGTTGTTGTATCGACAGATGCCTCTTCCACGGGCTGGGGCGCCATGTGCAATGGACGTGCTGCCGCGGGCTCCTGGACAGGACCCCACCGCCTATGGCACATCAATTGCCTCGAGTTGCTGGCTGTACGTCTTGCTCTGCGCCGCTTCCGGGCCGTGCTCAAGGGCCAACACGTACTAGTCCGATCAGACAATACCACCACTGTAGCGTACATCAACCGTCAAGGTGGTCTACGCTCCCGCAGTATGTCACAACTCGCCCGCCACCTCCTCTTATGGAGTCAGAAGCATCTGAGGTCGCTTCGTGCCATCTATATCCCCGGAGCTCTGAACTGTGTAGCCGACGAGCTCTCACGGTTTCACCTCCTCCCGGGAGAATGGCGGCTCCATCCCCAGTCGGTGCAGCTGATTTGGGACCAGTTCGGGGACGCACAGATAGATCTGTTTGCCTCCCACGACTCGACCCATTGCGCCCAGTATTATTCCCTGACCGAGGGCACGCTCGGCACGGATGCTCTGGCGCACAGCTGGCCGCAGGGCCGCAAGTATGCGTTTCCCCCAGTGAGCCTTCTTGCGCGGACCTTGCGCAAGGTCAGGGAGGACGAGGAGCAGGTCATGCTGGTTGCGCCGTACTGGCACACCAGGACCTGGTTCTCCGAACTGGTTCTCCTCGCGACAGCACCTCCCTGGCCGATCCCTCTGAGGAAGGACCTACTTTCTCAGGGACGGGGCACCCTATGGCACCCTCGTCCCGATCTTTGGAACCTCCACGTGTGGCTCCTGGACGGGACGAGGCAGGTTTGAGTACCCTACCACCACCGGTGGTGGCTACCATCACTTACGCTAGAGCTTCGTCCACGAGACATCTCTATGCGTTGAAGTGGAACCTCTTCGTCAGCTGGTGCTCTTCTCACCGAGAAGACCCCCGGAGATGTTCGATTAGTGTCGTGCTTTCCTTCCTACAAGATGGGTTGGAGCGAAGGCTGTCTCCCTCCACCCTAAAGGTCTATGTCGCCGCCATTGCCGCACAGCATGACCTTGTTGAAGGTAAGTCTTTGGGGAAGCACGACCTGATCGTCAGGTTCCTGAGAGGAGCGAGGAGACTGAATCCTCCTCGCCCTCCTCTCGTTCCCTCTTGGGATCTCGCAGTGGTGCTAACTGCCCTGCGGAGTGCTCCCTTTGAGCCTTTACAGTCAGTGGAGCTTAAGTTCCTGTCAATGAAGACAGCGCTCCTGGTTGCACTGGCCTCCATCAAGAGGGTAGGGGACCTGCACGCATTCTCCGTTGACGAAGCGTGCCTGGAATTCGGGCCGGCTCACTCTCACGTGATCCTGAGACCCCGGTCTGGATATGTGCCCAAGGTTCCTACCACTCCCTTCCGGGACCAGGTGGTGAACCTGCAAGCGCTGCCCCTGGAGGAGGCAGACCCAGCCTTGGCACTGCTCTGTCCAGTACGTGCTCTCCGCACCTATGTGGACAGAACCCAGTGTTTCAGGACCTCAGACCAGCTCTTTGTCGGTTATGGTGGGAAGCTGAAGGGAAAGGCTCTCTCCAAGCAAAGGTTGTCTCACTGGATAGTGGACGCCATTGCTTTGGCTTACCAGCAGCTAGGTCGACCGTGCCCCCTTGGTGTGACCGCCCACTCCACCCGGAGTGTGGCGTCCTCTTGGGCTCTAGCGCATGGCGCCTCGCTAACAGACATCTGCAGAGCTGCAGGCTGGGCGACACCGAACACATTCGCTAGATTTTACAATCTCCGAGTGGAGCCTGTGTCCTCTCATGTACTCGCTTCAACTAGCTAGTACTGGACCCGCTCAGGTGTCTTCGCTTGCTCGCCATTCCACTCCACGGACTGGATACGTGCGATTTTCCCCTCAGGTGAGCTTCTCCGAAAGCCCTGAGTTCCTCCAGCACTTCTGACGTCGTCGCCAGTGTCTATTGCCTGTGCGCCGGCTAGGTGCCTCCCGTGTGCATGGTCCCTCCCTGAGCGACCCCCACATGTGTATTTCCACTGTAAGCCTCTCTCGAGCATGTGTCTTTCCCTTGGCAAGCCACCTTGCCACCCCTGGGGTTGAAATATTCCACCTGCGGCTGGACACCCCAGTGTTCTCCATATGCATCTTTCGGGTCATATGTGTATTTTCTAAGTCCCCCCCTCTGGGTTGGCAATAATTGCATATTTCCTCTAAAATTGTGGGATATGCTCCCCAGTGTACCTTGGTATTCCTGTGCTAAATAGGAGTCCTTCGTCCGTGCTAGTCTCACGACAGGGATCTCAGATTTACGCAGGGCACTGGAAGACAGCTGAGAAGGTGGCGTGATTAGACTGGTAACCCCATTTCGTCGTCATCCGACGTAACTCGGAGTGACAACGAAAGGGAACGTCTCGGTTACGTATGTAACCCTCGTTCCCTGAGTAGGGAACGGAGACGTTACGTCTTCCTGCCACTTTCCGCTGTACCGCGGGGATCGCCTGGGCTCAGTCTTGGCTCCTCAGCGAAGAAACATAAACTGCTGTTGCAGACTTCCTCCTTTTATACCCACGAGGTGGGGCGGAGTTACGTCATGCAAATTCCGCAGACCCATGGCATTTCTTTGCCATTGGCTCGTTTTGTAATACTCGAAGTTGATAGGCTTTCTAAGCGAAACCCCATTTCGTCGTCATCCGACGTAACGTCTCCGTTCCCTACTCAGGGAACGAGGGTTACATACGTAACCGAGACGTTTTCTTTCTCCAATACTGACATCCTGCATATTACAGTACACAAAATGAACATAAAACCCTTAGACAGTCCAAATTAATTTTCAAAACAAATTTTCAAACAATTGTTTTCATTATGTATGTATTTATTTTCAAAATTCCCTGAACCCCATGGGGTTTTTGAGCTGGTTAAATGTACAAAGCACAGCATTTAAGTGGTATAGCAGGAAAATAAAATAAAATATTTGGCTATTAATTCATATTCTGGTTAATGTAATGTTCAACATTGCATTTTCTTGTGTAATATGATTTTTAAATACATTTTTTAAAGAAATCTTCATCAAGAAATTGTCTCATGCAAAATAATGGCCACGCTTAAACAGAAAGTTTCTGTTCTTTTTCCAGAACTGTAACAGGAAAATGTCCATGTAGTTCCTCAAATGTGCCTTTTCTGATGAGGATGATGATGATGATGATGATGATGAAGTAAACAACTGGTCCACCAAAAAGGTCTGGTCACTCTCATCTTGCTTTTTCTTCTTTCTTACTGCAATTCTTTCAAAATATGAACTGATATCTTTCCTGGTCTGTTCTGCATCAGGTGTTTCCAAACTGTAACATCTGACTTGTTGACTTCACTGGTTAGAGCGTCACATGACCTGAACTACAAGATACAAGCATATATTTTACATCTTTAATATAATTCAGAATAATAATATCTTAATCTCTCTCTCTCTCTCTCTCTCTCTCTCTCTCTCTCTCTCTCTCTCTCTCTATATATATATATATATATATATATATATATATATATATATATATATATATATATATAGTAACATTCAACAGATTAGAGCTGTGCGACAATATAGTTTACATTTTGCGATGTACTTTATATTATTTGTATCTGTATTAAAACTTACCTCTATCACAGCTAAACTTCTGTTGATGCTTTGGATCGAATCGGCTCTTGAAACTGACACTGAGGTAAGCACAGAATAACATCATTAACAGGAAATATGAATTTATTTTCCTCTTGAAATATCAGTGTTAAACTCTCCAAATCCTAGTTTTTGCTTTATACAATCTAATCACCACCCTAATCAAAATAAAAACATGTGACTCTACAAAGACAGCAAATGAGCGCTCACAATTGATTTTAACATTTACATTTCTGCATTTTGCAGACACTTTTATCCAAAGGTACTTGCATTGCATTAAAGGTACGCATTTTACTGCTTCTTGCATTCTCTGGGAATCGAACCCTTGACTTTGGTGTTGCAAGCACTAGCTGTACTGTTTCAGCCATAGGAAAGTCATAACTACTTCATTCATAGAGATTTTTTTAACCTACTTTTTATTTCTATTTAATGCACAATCTAAGTAGCTGACCAGGTTTACATTTCACTGCAAGCTGTACTGTATGTAACTGTGAATGTGCCAAAAGAAAATCTTGAATACTTGAAAATTTATTGATTAATTAAATAAATCTATAATTTGGGTGAAAGATTTCACAGAAAATCTTTCACACTGATATTTCCTTAATATTAAGGCATGGGTAAAAAAAAACAAAAACAAAAAAAAACTAATATATATCACAAATCACATTAGGAATTGCATTACAAGTTTTCTGAAATGTTATGTTTAAATCTGCAAATGAGGCATTATATAATTAAATATACACTCATTTGCATAAACCTTCCAGAACAGAAATCTGAACACATTTTTTAATTAGTCGTATAAGAGTAATTTATATTAGAGTCAGAGGGAAGTCATTTACTGAGGGGATTTTGGATATCCCTTTTTTCACTTCATAAATAAAAAAAAAGTGTCAACAGCAATATTTTTTTAGAAATAACGTTGTATAAAATCAGGCGAATGATATATGAACAAACCCCTCAGTAATAACCTTAAAAATATAGATGAGAATAAAACTGTAAAGTTTGGTGTATATAAGTGCTGCTGAAGTGGAGTTAAAAAAACGTTTAACTTTTAACACTTATATGTACACTGTAATTGAAATCTACATTAAAATGTTTATTTCTTGCACTACATCAATTTGCGTCTGTAGATTTCAATTACAGTGCAAGAAATAAACATTTAAATTTTTATTTTGGATGTTTTCTTTCCATTTGTCTGAAATAAATAGCCCACAATTGACCAGTGCATGAACAAAAAGTGTCTTTTGTTTTTTACAATGTACTGTAGGATCTTCTAGGACAGGTCAGCATCATTTTGCGTAATAATGTCGTCTAGGTTGGCAGCTCACTGAGTTCTGGAAAAGAGGTGATTTGCATTTATGTCTCAACCTTGAGAGGGCCGTGAGCTTCTGTTTGTGGACTGATCTTCTTTCTGGACAGGGTTGGTGAGCTGTAGTGAAGACCATGAGCAGGAGACGACTGAGGAGCTGAAGGTCTGGAGTGAACCAGTGACGACACAGACGCTCTTCTTCCTGTGGGGCAATTATGATCCGCACAGCTAAATAAACCTGCGTTCTCCACAGATGAGTCTATGAAGAATATATGGAGAGAGAGATTTTCATATTATTAAGCCCTTTCCCTTAATATACAGACACTTGTATTTATTTTCCTGTGATGGTAAGTAGATGTTTCTGCTCTGATACCGTATTTTCCTTGGAAAACGCTTGGGGACATGGAGCCCCGCCCAGACGAGGATGATGAGTGGCTGCCGGCGGTTGACGTGCTGCTGCCAGAGCCAATCGAATCAGGCCGTGGCAGAGACACGCCCCTTTGAAGGCTAGACACCAAGGGATTGGGAGTTTTCAGAATTCCTACAACTTCTGTCAAAACAAAAGTCACAGAAAGTTCAGGTGAATAGGGATTTTAGTTTATTAAGTCAAATAAATACAGTATTTTTTTCAGCGGCGTAGCAACTATTATAGAGAGCTGCAGTGATGTATGTTTGTATTCAGCATCGCCCTTGTTCCCTCAACAAAAGCACAATATTTTTATTCATTTTGCTTCTCAAGCCAATGAAAAAATCCTCTTGAGTCTTATTTTCTGAAAATAATTATCAAAATTAAGTGCGTTTATGCTTAAAACAATTAAACAAATCTGCCAGTGGGATCAGAAAAATAAACTCCATTTAAAGGGGAAACAAGTTTATTTTTCTTTCCACACAGGCAGAGATTTGTTCTTGTATTAAGCATAGAGTCACTATGTTCACTATGATATATTTTTCAGAAAATACGTAGACTTAATATCTGAAGTCATTTTGCTTCTCAAGTAAATGTATCTTGATTTAAGAAGGTTTAGATATTTGTACGGCAATTAGTTAGGGTGAACATCACATTGTAATTATCAGGTGCAGCTTGGGTAATGAATATTAGAGTTTGTGCGCTGAGACTCTGACTAAACTAAATAAAACGTAGGAAAGACGTATTTCGATAAAACTGTGCATTTTATTCATTGCGGTTGCAATAGTGTTTTAATGTGGGATTTTAATGATAAATATACTAGAATAACTAATTTCAGGATAGTTTTGTCCACCCTCTTTTTCAAACCGTTACTATGCCCTTGAGTTTATCACTATGAGTGTAATGTGTCGTCATCGTCAGCTTGTGATTGGCTGATAAATACCTCTTTTTCCTGTAACATCACCGTTCACGGCGTGATTGTTAAGGACTGCATTTCTGGGCTGAAAGTTTATAAAAGGTTTCCAACTCATTCCCATGAACAACCTCTCTTGTCGTCTCTGCTCTGCAACACAAATATCAACAAGTTCTGTGGATCTACAAGGACATGCAAGCACAAACAACTTGTACAGTAACCTCTAATAAACATTTAAAGTTGTTAGACTTAGTCTCTAAATGACTAATTTACATTTTTTTTTTTACCATATATTGTGTTGTGCTCTGCTCTGACCTCTGCTCTTCAGCGCTTGTTCCCACAGTATGTGTTCCAGGTCTCTGGTCCAGGCCTCCTTGATGTCCCGTGTCTCTGCCTGTAGGATGTATGTGTCCTGGGATCGTCTCCTCCTGAACCAGATCTCGAAACTCCGGCCACTCAGACCGCAGGAGTGGGTCATTCCAATCTCACAGGTCTACAGAGAAACATTAAACAAGTTTAAATTGTAATCATAGGAGACACGGATCAAATTGTGCAAATGAGACAAACACTGATTTTATTTACTAATACCTTTATTTGAAAATAGAAAATGAGTGTTAACTCGTGGCCATGTTTTGTGAGTGGGTTTGATTTCGAGGAAATACACATTCCCTCCTGCATTTATTTAATATAGTAAATACAGTAAAACAATAATACTGTGAAATAATACAATTTAAAATAATTGAATTCTGTTTGAATGATTTCTGCTGCTCAAGAATTTTTCTTTATTAACATCAATGTTGAAAACCGTTTTGATTGCCTAATGTTAAACTGCTTTATATTCACATTTTTACTGAGGATTCTTTTATGACTAGAAATTCAAAAGAACAGCATTTATTTGAAATAGAAATCTTTTGTGACATTATAAATGTCTTTACGTTCACTTTTGATTAATTTAATGTGTCTTTGCTACATAAAAGTATTACCGTAGTGTAGCTGTTAGTTGCTTTGAATAAAAGCATCTGTCAAATGCATAAATGTAAAGTTTTGTAAGTTTCCTGCTAGAAAAAAAACCCTGAATATGACCACAACAAATCATTGTGTATTGATGCTAAGAGTTCAGTTTGTTTCAGAAAGGTAAAAGCGGACCAGATAGAATATTAATATTACCATACACATACCTTGATAGACAGTTTGTAAAAGTACACATCATCTCCACGGTCATTTTTTTTGGTCTTGGTGAAGAGAATGACGTCTTGGAAGAGAAACACTCTCCGGAGGGAACGTTTCTTGCGGAAAATTACCCAGAACTCATCCTGGCGAATCAGTTGGCCCTGCTCGTTCAGGTTCAGCTGAAGGCATAGAATGACAAAATCATGATTGCAACTTATGTTTCAGGTGTGTGAAAAAAAGACCAACTTTTTTTGTTCAATATTTTTTTAATGTATTTAGCCATAAATACGGTGGCCGAGAGAGCTCAATTAAGAAAAAATCTTAATCAGTTTGACAACACATGCTGTAAATATTGTTTCTGTATTTGGTTACATTGTGAGTATTTGCAGCACGTTTCTGTATTTAGTTGCATTGTGAGTATTTGCAGCACGTTTCTGTATTTAGTTACATTGTGAGTATTTGCAGCGCGTTTCTGTATTTGTTTGAGTTGTGAGTATTTGCAGCATATGTTGCTAAACTGTTGTCGCTGGTGTTTTCACCACTTCACCACTAACATCGCAGTCCCGGATGGCGTCCATGGTGAGCAGGTCGTTCCCGTGCCGCAGCTGGAATCGCACCACTTCTAGAGCCGCCCGGATCTCCTCTTGTTCTCCGCTCTGATCCGGCACACATTCGTCCAGGATCTCCTGCAGCAGAAGGCTGTATTTACTGATCCTCTGGACGGGCTTCAGCAGGTATGAGGAGAGATCCATGCTGTCACCCAACTCCATCTGCTTACGCTGGACACGAAGGGAAGAAGATTTCATGATTTCATATATATCAGTAAGATATTTTTTGTGAAGAAATGTATAATTTTATTCAGCAAGGATGCATTAAATTGATCGAATGCGATAGTAAAAACATTTGTGTTACAAAAAAATGCTGTTTTAAATAAATGCTGTTATTTTGAACTTTCTATTCATCAAAGAATCCTGAAAAATAAAATGTATCACTGTTTCCTCAAAAATATGAAGCAGCACAAATGTTTTCAACATTGATAATAATAATAAATGTTTTTTTTTAGCAGCAAATCATCATTAGAATGATTTCTGAAGGATCATGTGACTGTGAAGACTGGAGTAAAGATGCTGAAAATTCAGCTTTGATCACAGAACTAAATTACATTTAATAATAAATTCACAAAAAACTGTTATATTAAATTGTAATATTTCACAATGCTACTGTTTTAACTGTAGTTTTATCTAATAAAAGCAGCCTTGATGAGCAAAAAAAAAGAGGGTTCTTTCAAATATATTTAAAAAATCTTTCTTCTGAAAAATAGTGATGCTTGAGTTTTTGTGTTCCCATATGATTTCCACGACTCTACAAACCACATTTTCAACAGTTTATTGATTTTAGGTTGGATTGATATTTATTATTATTACCATGTTTTGACCATAGACATTATTTGTTTAATTTTAAATAAACGTATATTTTCTCTATTGAAACCCATCTTGTGAATTGTCCTCTTTATGTTCTGGCTTTGAGCCGGGTCGTAACAACATGTATTTGTTGAATTTATGTATAAGCGATTGTAGGTTCCTCACCTTAAAGTATCTATGATGTTGAATGAGTGCATCAGACTGGGGTTTGTTCTTGCTGTAAAGTGCGTAAAGTCCAAAACTCTCTCTCTGTTTTAATAGAATTTTGCACAAGGTCAAGTTTTAAGAAGTGAAAGCAGCATGACTATGATTAAACTGTTGTCTTACGTGGTTTAGGAAGCAGCGTCCGACTCTTCGTGGTTCTGCCTGACAGGACTCCAGTTCCTGCTGGAAGTGCTGGCAGTGAAAGTCGTACAGTTTCTCCAGGTTACCGAAGATTCGTCCGCGCTGACCGCGCAGATCCTGCGGGACGTCCGGTCTGGCCAGCAGGGGGAAGTAATGAGTCAAGATGTATCCCAGAGAGCGGACGTACTCCACCTCCGTCAGCAGGAGCTCCTCCATGACACGGTGAAGCTTCCTGACGGGAAATAAAGATAACGATAGATTTCTAAAATAATACAAATCTAAAGTATCTTTATATTACCATGTTTTTTTGCACATAGCACCATGGTAATACAATAGCTATTTTGGATGGTCAAAATAGCTGGTCATGATCACGATGACACTATAGAAATCTACACTATTTACATACGGTATGTACATATGGTATGTAAATAATGGTCAAATCTTGTTTACCATTAGAATAACAATTATGGTTTCCAGTAGTACAATCTGAAACAACACGGTGTTGTCACTTTTATAATCCTATATTTGTTCTTATTACCGTAACTTTACCTTTCTGACATCAAGCTTTTGGACAGAGAAAGAAATAGCAAATGAAAAATATTGAGAATTGTTTCACACTACTGTTTAAAGGGGTGGTTGATTGCGATTTCACTTTTTTCATTTTAAATAGTGTGTAATGTTGCTGTTGGTGCATGAACAGTATCTGCAAAGTTTCTGCGCTGAAAGTTCAACGTAAGCAGAGATATCGTCTTTGAAAAATCAGGAAGTTTAATGCCTAGAAAAACGACTCGAATGGGACTACAACGAGATACTCCCGGGTTTTATACGTAACTAACCCATAACCAACCCTCCCTCCGGAATATACAAAAAAAGGGGGCATGGCCAAATTTATGCTGCTTTATCGAAGAGGAAGAGTTATAGTGGAGAGCAGTAACCATGCCGTCGAAAGTGTGTTATTTTAACCCAGCTGTCAGGTCTTCTGTGTTCGGGCTTCCTACGGCCGCTGTAGTTCGTCAACAATGGCTACAATTTATGTTTGATTATGTTCCTGAAAATTACAATCGTAATTTAGCTCTCTGTGCTGCGCATTTTACGGAAAACAGCTTCCAGAATCTCCACAAATTCAATGTCGGATTCAACAAGAAACTGTTACTAAAGCATGAAGCAGTTCCAACTTTAAAACCAGAGGCAGCAGTTGTTGGGCCACAGCCAGTAAGTAAGACTTAATCATTTTAAATGTATTTGCATGTGTAATTTTAGACGTAATGCTTTAGTTTTTATCAAGGACGTAAACAAATGCCAGAGCTGGCTTTAGTAGCCACTTAGTTATGCTATTTCGTGTGTCTATGACAAACGCGTACAAATTTTGGACCTGAATTTGTAATTATGTACTAATTTTGTAAATGTATTTTCCATGTATACTTTATGACGTAATTTTTCGATTTGATCAAGAACGTAAACCAATGCCAACGCTGTTTGTAGCTAGTTAGTTCTTTGCTATTTTGTGTGTATAAGACAAACGTGTATAAAGTTCAAAAATTATATGTAATTGCAACAGCAAACTTCAGCTGCTGTTATCAGATGTTTTCACGTTCTGTTGGCATTTTAACACAGTTGCCACATGTACACCTAAAGAAAACGATACACCGAGTAAACTAAGGTTTGTGAATAGATAAATGGTTGTTCATTATAGGCTATCGACAAAACAATAACTTTAAAAAACGGTATTACTCAGTCATTTATTCAGTTATATTAAACATTTAATCAGGAGAAAACCGTATCTCAAAAGCATTTTCAAGTAACAGCATATCAAAATTCTTATATAATAATAGTAGAATAGAATAATAATAATGATTCAAAAATGTACCATTCAGAAACGTTTTGTAAGAGCCGTGTTTGGGGAGGTTCTGCTTGACTCTCTTCATTGCCGCTTTCTGGGTCTGATTCTGGCTCAAGCTGATACGCAGTATTGACACCATTATTTACATTTGACCGGAGCACATGCAGCTTTCGCCTGTAAAGGTAATGGGCGTGAAGTTTCCACCACGCAGTTTAGCCAATTGCAACACAGCGGCCCAACTAACCAATCTGAGCCCATTGCCTGTTTCTGAGGGAGTGGTTTCATAGAATCAGGAAGTCAACCGGTCGTTCAAATGACAGAGGAGGAAGCGGCTTACAACAAAGGTGAAATTTATGAAAAATAAGGCTTTAAAAAAAAAAAAAAACACGAAGACATGTTATATTGCAACCCATAAACACAGTCATGCAAAGAAAAAAAGCAGTAAACCACCCCTTTAAAAGTTTGGAGAAAAAGAAAAGTTGTTTCAAAGGCAGAGAAAATTATTACATTTTAATTAAAGATTATAAAAAAACATTTACTTTTTAGAACAATCAGAATCAGAAAGAGCTTTATTGCCAAGTGTGCTTGCACAACTCACACTGATGATTTTTTTTATTTTTTACAATTAGACCGGAAACATTAATTAAAGTAAACAGTAACACTTTACAATAAGGTTCTTTTGGTTAACATTAGTTAACATGAACTAACCATGAGCAATACATTATTTACAGTGTTTGTTAATCTTTGTTAATGTTAGTTAATAAAAATACAGCTGGTCATTGTTTGTTCATGTTAGTTCACAGTGCATTAACTAATGTTTGCTTAATATTACTCCGTACTTAAATATATAATTACACTGTAACAATGGCACCTTAAAATAAAGTGTAACCCAAGATTTTAATCAAATATTAGTAAATGTTGAAATTAACATTTAACAAAAAATAATAAATGCTGTATAAGTGCAGTTCATTCTTAGTTCATGCTAATTAACGTAGTTAACTAATGTTAACTAATGAACCTTATTGTAAAGTGTTACCAAGTAAGCAGTATCAATATTAATTCCATGTTGTCTTTAGGTGTCTGAAATGGGCACAAGAACACAATAAAACTCACATGGTTGTGTTTGGGCTTTCTGGGCTGGATGGAGTGGTTTCTCCATCAGTTCTCCAGCCGGTCTCTCCACGGGCCGTCTGAGTGCCGAAGCTGCCGCGACGAGGGTTCCCGTACTCCTGGTCGTGTGAGAAGATGGGCTCAGTGATGTGGAGCTCAGATCTCTTGATGTTTCTGTTCGCCGCTTGCTGCCAAGGGAACCACTGACAGCCCACTGTACCCGAGCCTGCGACCGGCTTCTGGTCCTGGGAAGCTTTTCTGCTAGTGCTTCTGCCTCTTTGCCCGCACTCTGCCGGATTTTCCTTGGCGGTCTGTGCGGTTTTGGACTCTCTCCGGGTTTTGTGGTTGGATCTGAAGTTGAAGCAGCTGACGGTGCTGTGCATGCTGTCTCTCGATCGACTCGCTCTGCTCTCTGACGGATCGGGCACAAACTCCTGCTCATCTTGTACTGGGTGGGCGACAGGACCAAAATCTTAGAGAAATTAGTTAGTATCACAATATAGTTCTTTTTGGTATTGAAAATAAGAACAAAAAAGCAATTTACAAATATATTAGGAAAAGTACAATAGAACAAATATATAAATATGGAAGCTTATTTCTGCCATGGAATAAAAAATAAAAATGGTAATTGCGAGGAAGAAAAGTCAGAATTGTGATATAAATAGTCTCAATTACTTTTTTAATTTTTATTACTTTTTTTTCGTGGCAGAAACAACAACTCAAAAACAGAATTGTGAGATGTAAACTCACAATTCTGGGAAAAAGTCAGAATTGTAAAGTATAAATTCAAAATTGTGAGAGGAAAAAAAGTTAAGAGATAAAAAGTTGCGATTACATTTGAATATTTTTTTTTATTTTGTGGCGGGAAAAACAACAACAACAACAAAAAAAAAGAGAATTGTGTGATGTAAACTCATAATTCTGAGAAAAAAGTCAGAATTGCAAGAAAAGTCAGAATTGCAAGATGTAAACTTGCAATTGTGAGGAAAAAAAGCCTGAATTGTGAGATGATAATTTGCAGTTATCTTTTAATTTTTTTATTCTGTGGCAGGAAAAACAACAACCTAAAAATAGGACAATTTTTTTTTTTTTTTTAATTGCAAGATGTGAACAATTATGAGGGGAAAAAAGCCTGAATTCTGAGATAAATTGTGAGATTGGCGGATATAACAACAACAAAAAAGAATTATTCTTTAGAATTTAGAATTATAGTTTTTAAACCCCAACAGAATTGTAATATGTAATTTAAACTTGCAATTTTGAGTTTCTAACTTGGAATTGTGAGTGGGGAAATGCCTGAATTATGAGATAAATTTGCAATTATTTTTTTATTCCGTGGCATAATCAAGCATCCATATCATCCCGCCCCACCCTATCTCACACCCTATCTTACAGACGCTCCTGAATCCTCACCTGGAAGCTTCTCCGGCCAGTCAGAGCCTCGTCCAGCGGGTGTTGGAGCTCCTGCCAGTCTCTCCTCCAGCCGGCGCCGGACGTCCTGGCAGTGGATCCAGGCGGCGTCCCACACCTGCAGAGCCCTGGAGCTGGAGCACGCCTGCGCTCTCACGTCCTGGAAGTGTTCGGGAGAAAACTCCTCTAACCTCCGCAGGTGAGCCTGAAGACGGGTCCAGCTCTCCTCATCTGGGGAACCGCAATATTGATCCTGATCCAAAAATCGCCTGCAGTCGCTGGCCACGGCTGAAGCCTGAGAGAGAAGATCGATTACTTCAGGTGTTTTGGGGGGATTTTTGGCATTATATGGGTTAAAAAAAGTCCAAACTTCAAAATAAATACTGTGTTGATATCAATAGGAAATTTCGGTTACATTTTACTTTACTGTTACAGTGCAATTATATATTTAAGTACTGAGTAATATTAAGCAACTACATGTACTTACTATAGGGTTTGGGTAGGATAGGATTTGGTTGAGGGTTAGTTGCATGTAATTATGCATGATTTACTGTTATTACTATGGTAAGTACATGTAACAAGGACACTGTAAAATAGTGTTACCGAATTGTCTTTTTTGAACGAACCAGATGTATTTTTTGAAAGAAGGCAAGTTTATATTTGATGACTAGTTATAAAATAAAACACAAGATGGCAGCATGATCTCATGATTTGAATGTTCACTAAATTGGCAGGACCGATTCAATCTGGAAGAGAATATGCATTTTGGAGTCATACATTATACAAAAGTTTGGGGTCAGTATGATTTTTTGTAAGACATTAATCCTTTTTATTCAGAAAGGACACATTAAATTGATCAAAAGTGTCACTAAAAAAAGACATTTATAACAATCAAGCGTGGCGTCAGTTCTGGTAGGTTACGTTAGTCAAGCTCGCATCAGTGACTCTCAGCTGATCCACGTCTACTGTACCTATAGGAATACGATACCTATCACTGTATACATATATGACATATATGACCATATGACACTGGTGACTGGAGTAATGATGCTGAAAATTCAATGCTAACTATTGTTACCATGACTTAAATAAGCTTTAATGTTTATGCAACATAAATGACAGTCAAACTTCAACATGAATTTTAAAGCCACTGTGTTTCTAGCAAGCACCTAAATGTGGTCTACAACTAATTCAAGGAGTTTACATGCTTGAATGAGACAACTATTGTTTTTAAAATAGTTAACATATGAGTGACTTAAATTTATGTTTGAGGTCTGTGGTAACTTAAAAGTTAGTTATCTGACTTTGAAATGTTAGGACCAGTCGAAGATAAAAAAATTAGTTACATCAAAAGGTAAACTCGTCTAATTTGAATAGGAAAAGTAAGACTGATCTTATCTTATCTTACCTCTTATAACTGATAGTTGGTCAAACTAGTTCTTAAAGGGATAGTTCACCCCAAAATGAAAATTGTCATAATTTACTCACCCTCAATTTGTTCTAAAACCTTTCTCTCTTCTGCTTAACTCAAAATAAGATGTTTTTAAGAATATGGGTTATCCAAACAGGCTTCTTTGACTTTATGGGAAAAAATACTAAAAGTTAATGGGGTCCATTAACTGTTTGGTTAACAACATTCTTCAAAATATCTTTTGTGTTCAGGTTTGGAACAACTTGAGGGTGAGTAAATGACAGAATTTTCATTTTTGGGTGAACTATCCCTTTCATATACAGTCTTCTATGATTTAAATTAGAACGTCAGGGGCCACTATGTGAAGTACAGATTAATTTGCTCATAAATTTAAAACATTTTATTCTAAAAAGGGGGAAACTGAATTAGTAGCAAGGGGTGTGGTGTTTCCATCACTGGTTTTGATGTTATTGTTGTGTGTCATGTTAAAGGGATAGTTCACCCAAAAATGAAAATTCTGTCAGTATTTACTCACCCTCATGTTGTTCCGACCCCGTAAGACCTTCGTTCATCTTCGGAACACAAATTAAGATATTTTTTATTAAATCTGAGAGCTGGATCACTCCTCCATAGGCTTCTAAGGGATTGACACTTGTTCCCCGAAAAGTTATTAAAGACATCGTTAAAATAGTCCAAGTCACTACAGTGGCTCAATCTTAAGTTTATCAAGCGACGAGAATACTTTTTGTGCGCAAAAAAACAAAACAAAAAAAACTTTATTTCAACTATTCATTTCCTTCTCTTTGGGCCTCGAGTCAGTTCACTAGTGTAATAGCGTAAGCTTCTGTTGTTGTACGTCACAACCATCACACACATGACCAGCGTCGGCCAATAGTGAGCCTACGTGTGACGTAGCTCTACGCGATCACACTACGTGAACTCACTCGAGGCCCACAGAGATGGAAATGAATAGTTGAAATAAAGTCGTTATTTTTGTTTGTTGTTGCGCACAAAAAGTATTCTCGTCACTTGATAAACTTAAGATTGAGCCACTTTAGTCACTTGGACTATTTTAACGATGTCTTTAATAACTTTTCGAGGGCTGGCAAGTTTCAATCCCTGAAGAAGCCTATGGACTAGTATGGAGGAGTGATCCAGCTCTCAGATTTCATCAAAAATATCTTAATTCATGTTCCGAAGATGAACGAGGGTCTTACGGGGTTGGAACAACATGATGGTGAGTAATTACTGACAGAATTTTCATTTTTGGGTGAACTATCCCTTTAAGAGTGACCCAAAAGACAAGTTGAAATCCGATTTGAGCATCCAGAGCATCCAGACTGAGACGCATCTGTAATTTTTTTTTGCTCTCCTGACTTTCAAAAACCCATCTGAATCAAATCTGGACATGCAAAAAATGCTGAATGGTGCAAGCTAACTGGAATTGATTGTAATAAGCCATATGAATGTTTTGGTTTTATTTTATATATAAAGTATGTGAAGAAATGAATGAAACTGTCAGACGTACCCTCTCACAGAAGTGGCAGATGTACACCATCATCCCCATCTCTTCATAGCAGCGCTCGGCCCGCGACACAAACTCAGCCAGGCTGGATTTAAACGTGGACACCATCCTGTGAAACACCTCGGTCTCGGGATAGTTCGGGCCCTGCACTCTCTCCGCATCGGACACCAGCATCATCGCCTGATGCTTTCGCTCCTGAGATTTCAACAAATACACACGGTTAAACAGCTTCCCACACTCTGAGAAGAAATGTTCTATATGGAATCTTAAAGGGTTCTTTCTGTCAGACATAGAACCTTTTCATCATGGGATTATTTTATGTACAGTATTTAGTTTTAATATTTTTTATGAATAATGCAGCTTGTAAACATACTTTATCACTAGAAGAAATTTGTTAAAGGTGAACGACCCATCTTATGCAATCATTTAAGACATTTCTTAAACCTTTTTGGCATAAAGTCTTCTTTAGAATTGAGTTAAGATCCGTAATTGCAGGACACAAAGGAACATACAGGAGATCGCCGGGACGAACTAATACACAACCACATGAAACGAAGACAATACCGGACAATGAAACAAAGGAAACAGAGGGCTTAAATACACATAATCAAGGTAAAACAGAACAGGTGCAGGAACTAATTAACTATCAGAGGGGCTGTTTACACGATTCAGTTTTCAACTAAAAACATAAAACTGTGGATGTGTTTTGGCCATTCATTTACACGACAACAGCATTTTGGGTGCCTAAAAACACAAACTTAAAAAAAAATGGGTTTCAAAGTGCAAGTTTTTACTGTGTAAACAACAAAAACGCAAATCTCTGAAGACGATGACGTCATGCACATGTGTATTACGTGTTCAGTTTATAGTTTTTCATCAACATCTAATGGCCTGAAAGCAGAATACAGGGGTTTTAGTTGTTTTCGCAGATCCGTGTGAATGTGGATCGTTTTGATAATGGTGTCGTCTGTACGCGGAAAACTCAAAGGAAAAACTTTCTTGTTGACAATTAAACGTATCCTAATAATGATCAGGAACAGGGAAAACAACTTCAGCTAACGTTCCTGGCAAAGTTCTTTCAAAGTTATGAACAAACGTTCTTCCAGTAACGTTAATAGAACATTCATTCAGAGTTATCTGGTCTTTGATAATGTTCTCAAAACGTAAGCACAAAATTTTTATTTATACATCGTTCTTGATTTTTTTTTTTTTTTTTTTTTTTTTTTTGGGGGGGGAAATTTTCTGAAAACAGCTGAATTTTTTTTTGTTTCAGAACATTCAAAAGTAACATTCCCATAAATGTTTGTCAAATGATAAAATGGAATGTTCCCTTAAAGTCAATAATTGTATCCCTTAAAACTCATCTTTAATCACCAAAATAAAATATTTAAATGTTTTTTTCCTTGAAAAAAAAAATCTTCATGCCCTAAAATATCCTAATGTATGAATGTAACTCTACACCCTTTAGTACATTCACCACATTTAGTATACGCGGTTCTATGAATATGCTAATGAGCCCTGCCTCCACTCACTCACTCAGCTCAGAGATCCATCGTTGACGATCACACGCTGATCTGATTGGTTACAAGGTAGTTTGTGACGTCAGAAACACCAGCGATTTCAAACCGTGTTTTTGAGACTGTCTTTTGTTCACCACAGGGGGACTTTAATGTTTGCATAATCCCCCCAATTTTTTTTTAAAGAACATAATGTTTTGAATGTTCAGAGAACCTTCAGAAATAACGTTTTCATAACCTAAAGGGAACGTTCTTAGAACATATTTGTTAGCTGGGTTAATGATTTTAAAACATGCATAACACAAGAAAAGATTTAGTTTAATCCCTAAATGAAGTCACTTCTGCAGCAGCACAGCATTAAGTTTCTTGACCTTTACTCACGTTTGCTTCGGAGAGAAAAGCTTGGAAACTCTGCAGTGTGTGTTGGATTCGTTCACTGGAGTCGTCCACAGATTCGGCTTGCAGGAGCTGCGTTTCTCCTTCGGTGTCCAACCATTCCTTCATCTACAGACAGACACGCTTACTGAACTCTGTGTGTCTGAATGCTACAGATGTAACTACTCCAAATGCAAAAGATGAATGTACACTATTGTTCAAAAGGTTTTTTTTTTTTTTTTTACTTTTATTAACACCTTTATTAAGCAGGAATGCAGTAAAGACATTTTTAATGTTATAAAAGATTTCTGTTTTAAATAAACTCTGATCTTTTGAACTTTGAAGCAGCACAACTGTTTTCAACATTGATAATAATCATAAATGTTTCTTGAGCATTAAATCATCATATTAGAATGATTTCTTAAGGATCATGTGACAATGAAGACTGGAGTAATGATGTTAAATGATCACAGGAATAAATTACATTTTACAGTATATTCACATAGAAAACAGTTAATTTAAAGATTTACAATAATACTGTTATTACTGTATTTTTTATTATTATTAATAATAAATTAATTATAATTTATAATTAATGCTTTAGTGAGCATCAGAGACTTAAAAAAAAAAAAAAAAATCGTACCGACTCCAAACTTTTGAACGGTAGTGTACTGTATATTGTGGCCTTACCGTAGTACTAAAACGTTAGATTTTTCAAAACCTTTCCGTTTGTGTTTTATGATTGTACCTTTGCAAACCTCGACTCCATCTCTCTGAGCTGTAACAGGAAGTCCAGGTGCTGCAGGGACACATTGGACTTCCTGGCCAGAACGTGCACCTGCTCCTCCATGGCGTTGTACAGATGTGTGACTGTGTCAATCACCTCACTGCGGCAAAACAGATCATTTACTCCTTCAGGGATCTTCAATATTATATGCATGATCAGTAGAATGTGTTTTTCCACTGAATAGAAGTGGAAAAACACATTACTGGTTCATTATTGGTGATTCCATCACATCACATCACATGTACTTTGAAGTGATATTGGAATACACTATATTGTAGTTTAATTGCTTAGTCATTCATCTAGCTCAAGTTTGTATGGAAGTGTTTTTCCGCCACAGAATATAACATTTTAAAAGATAATTGTGACTTTTTATAATTGTGACATCTTTTCTCAAAATTGTGAGATATAAACTTGCAATTGCGAGTTATAAAGTCCAATTATATCGCAATTCTGACTTTATATCACGCAATTCTGAATTTATAACTCACAAAACGTCTCAGGTTACGTATGTAACCCTGGTTCCCTGGTAGGGAACGAGACGCTGCGTTTGAGACGCGGTGGGAACGCTCTGCGTGATTGCGTCGTGAAGCACGTGTATAATCAGTCCAATGGAAGAGCGAGACGTCATAGCCCGGTGACGTCATCGACCAGGAAACTATAAAGCAACCCTGAAATCAGACGGCGACAGCTTCTGAAAGGCCTGAAGCAAGTCGATCAGGGCATGCAGGAAGTATGGCAGGCAAACGCAGCGTCTCGTTCCCTATTAGGGAACCAGGGTTACATACGTAACCTGAGACGTTCCCTTTCAAGGGAACTCGAGCTGCGTTTGAGACGCGGTGGGAACCCTATACCCACTACGCCATAGTGACAAATGCCCGTTCTGTGTGAAGTCCTTGCGCACACTAGAAGCAAGCAACCTAGCCCCAGGAGTGGAGAGGTGTAAGTCATAAAATCTGACAAATGTATGTGGTGAGGTCCAGCCTGCCGCATTACAAATGTCCTGAAGGGAAACACCCGAAAAAGCCTTAGAGGCAGCCATACTCCTCGTAGAATGGGCCCGAACAGCCAAGGTGATGGCTGTCCGGCCGCTTCATAAGCAAGTGAGATATCCTCAACTACCCACTTGCTCATTATCTGTTTAGATGCAGGGCAACCAATCTTAGGTTACCCGAAGCAGACAAATAATTGTTCTGATATACGCCACTGAGCAGCTCTGTGGACATCCGCATCCAAAGCCCGGAAAGGGCATAACAGATTAAGTTTTTCCTGATCTGGGGTATTAAAGGTGAAGGACAGAAGGCCTGCAGCACAAATGACCCACACATTTAGTAGGGACCTTGAAATACAACCCGACCTGGGGTGAAGAAATACTATCACCATACAAGGTGCAAATCCAAGTACGTGCAGGCCTCAGCCTCATGTACCACGGAGAAGACGAAATTAAGGATCTCTCCTCAGAGATAACCCAGCAAAGAAACATTCATTACAGAAATCAAGTACTGTACCAACAGGGCAGAAACAAGATTCAGAAGGCGTTCTCTGCACCAGGCAGAGAACAGTTTCCATGTCAATGCAAATTTAGTCTTCTCGTGGAGGGAGCTCTAGACTGGAGTATGGTCTCCACGACCTCGGTCGAGAGACCTGAATCTATGAGCTGGGCCCCCTCAGAGGCCGAGCCCACAGTATCCATAACTCCAGAGCTCCCAGGAGCAAAGATATCGGGAAATGTGTACAGGTGTAGCGTCAAACACACCTTATACATCACTGCCATGAGCCCCAACCAAAGACCTTTCACCGAGCGGCCACTCATGACCGCCCCCCATCCTGTGAGGGAAGCATCCGTCGATAACGTGACGCGTCGACAAGAAGCCCCCAGAACTGGGCCCTGGGCGAGGAACCAAGGTTTCTTCCACATGACCGAGGCACGAAGGCATAGCCGCGTGACCTTGATCATGCGAAAACGGATTTCCCCTCGGAGAAAACCCCTTGGTCCCGAGCCACCACTGCAGGGGTCTCATGTACAGAAGGCCAAAAGTAACTACGTTGGACGCAACTACCATGAGCCCCAACAGTCTCAGAGACTGTTTTGCAGTGAGTGACTGACCTAGTTTTACATTCTTTACTGCTGTGAGAATCACAGAAATACGTGCAGGAGACAGACGTGCTTGCATTGTTGTTAGCGGCGAACCGGCAGGGAACAACCAAACTGACCGTTCTACGACCCTCCTCGGAGGATCGTATGGGGACGCTGACACCTCGGTGCCCTGAACGGCGAACCGGCAGGGAACAACCGAACTGGCAGCGCTGCGACCCTCCTCAGAGAGTCGCACCCCAGAGGGCGCCGAGGAGAAACGATTTCTCAAAACCATCCCTACCCCGGAGGGGACCACCCTTAGAAGCCTGATAGCCTCGGCGTCAGGGCTTCCTCTTTGTCCAAGCTATTTTAGAGATAAAACAGTCCTCAGATCTTGCATATCTCTAACTGGCTAGACTGATACCGCCACCCAGGTCCCCCTCGATTGTGGAGGAGCCACAATGGCGATGCTCGTTTTGCACTCTGTGCTGCGAGGAGCTTAGTAGACCGAGACTGCTCCCACCCAGCAGTCTCAGGAACATTAGATTGGTGAGGAAGAAACCTCTGGAACGCCGCTGAATGGTTTATTTCTTAGTTTTTTTGAAAGCGGAGCGTCCAGAAGAACAGACATAATTTATCTTATTTTTCTTTATTTTTAAAACAGAAAAACATATATATATATATATATATATATATATATATATATATATATATATATATATATAAATATATCACTCCATGGCCACCAGCAGGAAAACAACCAAACTGGCCGTGCTGCGAGAGTCGCCCCCCAGAGGACGCAGAGGAGAAACGATTTCTCGAAACCGTCCCTCCCCAGTATAGTTTATCTGTTTTTGCACGGCGCAATTCTCGAATAGCGTCAGTGCTGACATCCTCACATTCATCCATGTCCTTATACTTTACCCACCAGCACTGCCTAATAAAATTTATTTATTTAAGATGGCTGGTGGGTAACGTCGGGGTTAAAAATGATGACGCCGACTCGGGAGAGAGAAAGCTCGCAAGCGTCTCTTTAACCCGAGGCACTGTCATACCATGATACCTAATACCCATAGCATTACTATAGTTAGACGTTTTGGCATTAAACACATAACATAGAAACCGGCTTATTCCACGATCTCGACACCTCAGTGTGGAGATAGGGAAAAAACGGCAATCCCCGACGAGGAGGCTGAGATACAGAGTTTTCTGTTTTTAGATATATTTCATCTAATAAACTCTATTTATTTTCACTCTCATAATGTTCAGCTGGCCAGTAAATATTTAACTAGCAACAGCACTAGATAAACCTCCTTTTAAAGCTCCTCTTTATTCAACAGAGTTATGAGCTGACTTATTTATTTATTTATTGAAAACTCAAACATCTGCCTTTTTCTTAAAATCTTTATTTGTTTTGTTCTCTTTTTCTAAACAAAACACTAACGATACCAATTCCTCGGAACTGGAAATCGGCAGCACTGGATCTGGCAGGTGAAAGTTGAGATAGGGCGGAGCCCTTCCCAATCCCCGCTGTCAGATCCGTTTGCGAACCCCGTCGCCGCCGTGCCTCGGCAACAGCGGGACCCGCGTGGGGAGCGCGAACCGAACCGTCTTCCTCGAAGAACGCCCGGCGGGAGCGGAGCGTCCTCACGGACAGCTTCTCGCAATGCTCACAGTCAGCCTCCTCGAGAACTGACTGTGGCATGCTCCACTCCCAAATAGTAACAAAAAGCTGATGTGTGTGTCCCCACCCGTGATATAACGTGGGCAGGGAACAACACAAAGCTGCTTGCTCTCTTTTGCCATAATATATATATTGCAACTTGACAGACAACAATAAATATGACAAGGACAGAATACACAGATCGCTTGCTGAAGGCACAGAAGCTGTCGCGGTCTGATTTCAGGGTTGCTTTATAGTTTCCTGGTTGATGACGTCACCCGCCTATGATGTCTCGCTCTTCCATTGGACTGATTATACACGTGCTTCACGACGCAATCACGCAGAGCGTTCCCACCACGTCTCAAACGCAGCTCGAGTTCCCTTGAAAGGGAAGTCAGAATTCCGAGATATAAACATTTTTATATATAAACAACACGTTTATTATTCAAGTTAATTGTGACTTTATATCATGCAATTCTGACTTTATATCATGCAATTCTGACTTTATATCACGCCATTCTGGGATAAAAGTCAGAATTGTGAGATATAAAGTCGCAATTACCTTTTTTATTGTTCATTCGGTAACACTTTACAATAAGGTTCGTTAGTTAACATTAGTTAACTACATTAGTTAACATGAACTAATAATGAACTACACTTATACAGCATTTATTAATCTTTGTTCATGTTAATTTCAACATTTACTAATACTTTATTAAAATCTTGTTAACATTAGTTCATGCTCTGTGAACTAACATGAACAAACAATGAATAGCTCTATTTCTATTAACTAACGTTAACAAAGATGAACAAATACAGTAACAAATGTATTGCTCATGGTTAGTTAATGTTAGTTAATGCATTAACTAATGAACCTTATTGTAAAGTGTTACCGTTCATTCTGTGGTGGAAACCAGCTTCCATAAGTTTGAGAGTGAAGTGTGTTGAAATGAGTGTTTTTACCAGCTCTGTTCACAGTATGGCGACCTCACATCAGTTTCCAGCCTCAGCCTGGCCAGCATGGCTCCGCCTCCCCTCTGCAAGCCAACCAATCGCGTGTCTTCCAGCACTTCCTTCATTAGAGCTCCCTGCTCCTCAATGCACTGCTGCACATCCTGATTTCCACACAAAAATTTCTGCCATTTTACATATTCACAGAGGTCTGTGCATCATCTTTAAGTAAGAACAGCATGCTTTCATTTGTGGATAAATTTTGTTTGGAGACAGTCAGTTTATCACAGGACGAGAGCAGATAAAAATGTTTTACTAATACCTGCACTGTGTTGATTTTATGAACACCTTCCAGTTTCTTTATAGCTCCTGATAGCAGAGCGGATGCCTCTTGCAGGTCTGACACAAATGGAAACAGTTTCTGTAACATAAAAAGTGGCGCATGTTTGTACAGATATGCAAGGTTAGAGAAACGTTAAAGTAAAATAGCTAATTTATTAAATAATAATAATAATGTGTTAATATTTACAAAATCATAAATATATAATCATAAATATTATAATAATTTCATAATTGAATATTATACTATTATAAATATAATATTACACAGTAATTCATACATACTAATAACAATAAATAATACATATTACAATATTATATATTTTTTAAATATAATGTAATTTTATATAATAATGTTAATACAGTATAATAATAATAATCATTTTAATATATTATATTATATAATGTTATATATAATAATAATGAATATAAATATATAATATAATAGTAGTAGTAATAATAAATATTACAATATTATTTTTTTAATAATTTATTAATATAATGTGTATATATATATATATATATATATATATATATATATATATATATATATATAAAATAATATATAATGCATATTACAATATAATTTTTACACATAATTTAATATAATATTATGAATTGTAATATTATTTTAAATATTTTAAAACTATAATGGATATAATAAAACGTTTATAAAATACTAATTACAATATAAAATAAATGTATAATTTAATAATCAAAATATTATATAATAAATATTAAAATACTATTTAATTTAAAATAATATAATAAAATATAATTTAAATTATAATATTATATAAAATATATGATTATACTTTTATAACTGATCATGTAAATATAATGTAATATGATTATATTTAAATATAATTTTTTAGATTAATATTATATTAAATATTTTATATTATCTATTATAATATTATATGTATAATATACTAATAAAATATAGCAATAATAATACGAATAATAATAATCATAATAATCATAAATATAATTTTTAAATTAATATTTTATTAATAATGCTGGTAGGAATCCAACTGGCTACACAATAATGTACCTGATGTATTTGTATCCAGTCACAGTGATTGTACGGTAAGGACCCGTGTAGAACCGCAGTTATCTGACTGACGTCCACTATTTTATGTAGAGCTTTAAATGACGTCACTGTTTCAATCTGCAGAGCGTTGAGAAGATCAAAGTCTGTTAGAAATAATCTTACTTGCACAACTATATTATAAAGAGAGCCACTGAAGCCAGGTGTGTGTAATTATAGAGGAAAAACCACAACTCTTCTGACCGTAACACCGGGCCTTTTCTCATGACTGTGGAGATTGTCCTTATTCACCAGCAGAAGAATCCAGTGCACAGCACGAGGATCCTGTTCCTGTGGACAACGCTCAAGATTTAGTGCTCAAATATTTATTTAGAAATGTTCGCAAGCTACAGTTTTAACTCAAAAAAACACACAGCCACCTGGACCATCAGGAGAGCTTTAGCAAACTCTGGATGCGGCGGCTTCTTCCGTGCATCAAACACCAGCGTCATCCCTACATCTTTCATCTCTTTCCTACAAAACACACGGTTAATATTAAAATTGCTGGCTGATATAATGCATACATGTAATTTTGCACAATATTCTTAAAATGACAATGCTATTGGATCTAGTTCCATGCATCTGTATCGGTGTGAGTGCTGTTGCACCTGGTGATGGTGTGGAAGTACAGCAGTAGTTTGCTGATCTCCGGGCTTGAGATGTGTGCAGAAGTCCAGACCTGATGATCTCCATAAATCTCCAGAACTGCTCGACCTGAACGGTCCTGTCCACCTGAAGGAGGCAGACGAGGTGAGATGGACATTCGACCGCGACACAGCGCTGGCCTGACGGTGGGTAATAATGCTTTCATGACTGCAGTCTACTCTCTGATCATCTGTTTTCATTTCCTTGCGGAGTATATAAAACATTCAATTCCAATAGAAATATTAAAATAAACATCTACGTTATATGAACATCTATAAAACATTATTCAATTTTATTTATTTAAATGTTTACTATATATATATATATATATATATATATATATATATATATATATATATATATATATATATATATATATATATATATATATAATAAATTCATTTATTTATTTTCATTTAAATTAAAATATAAGTGTATATTTATTTTCATTTTAAATGCATTTTTCTAGGTTTTATTCAAATAATTACTGAACACTATTATTTATTACACACAATTGTTTATTGTCTTATTTATAAACTTATAAAAATAAAAAAAATAAAAAAATACAGTTTATTGGTTTTAAATTATTAATTTGTTAATATTTGTACACTTAAATGTATAATCTAAAAATAAAAATACATTTATATTTATTTATTTAATTTCAAATATAATTAATTTTTAGATTTATTATTTATTATTTATTATTGACAAAATATTATTTATTATAAATTTTTTATACATTAAAAAAATCATCAAATGTTTTCTTTACAAAGATGATTCATAATAATAGTTGGAAAATAATGACATTTAATGCAAAGCATTACTGATTGGTTGACTATTTTAACTCATTTTTAATGATGCTACCACCAAAACTGACTCGACTTATCTACAGTATATCAGTCAGCCAGATCATTCAACCATTCAAAAAGCTTTCACATCCATTTTAATTTGCAAGGCATAAAATGCATTTTCGTGATCAAAAGAAATTGTAAGACTCAACTGACCAAATTACATTAATTTGGCTTGATAAATGTTTGTGTTTTTTTACCCGTTAGACACACGATTCCTGAGTGAAGAAGGCCATCAGCTTTAAGTGAAGTAGGAGTTGATGATCTGGATGGTGGTCTCTCCGTTTCAGCTTGTGCTGAGGCGTCTGAATGATTTATCCGCGGTCCAGTAACAGGAGAGGACAGAGTTTTTAGGTCCTGAGAGAGATCTTCAAAGGAATAAGTCAACATGCATTAAAAACATGTTCAGAGAGATTGTTTTACTTCTAATATAATGATCATAAGGACTGTAATATCATGTCTTTAAATAAAACATATTGAACAGATTTGATCTTTTCCCCTTTTTTTCTTTAGCATCTTGCCTAGAAGAAACCGATATAATCCAAACCTTGAGTCACAACGAATCGTCTTCTGTTTAACTTCGGAGACACGAGCCCAAAAGTGGTGGTTTTCTTCCCTGGAACCACATGCAGCCTTGGGATCATTTCTAAGTAGCTGCTTCTGTTCACCTCACTTGTCTGTCCTTGGACAACAATGTGGCATTTCTCAGACGTCCCAACCACAGGTGGAGTGAAACAGTCCTGAGAATTGTTCTGGGTTTGTTCCTCTCGCCCTCCGCTGGAGTAATTTCCTAACCAATCTGTTTTTGAAGAGCTGCACTGAGCTGGAGTTTCCTGTGCAGGTTCATTTGGACGCTCAGATCTTTCTTTGGGTTTGATGGGTTCTTCCGTGAACCGACATTTTTGCGCTTTGGTCCCTTGTCCGTGTTTCCTCTGCATGCACGGCGTACAGGGTTCCTCTGCAAACCTCACGGTGCGCACACAAGCACTTCGGTCCCGAGTCGCACCGCTGGACCTCAGCTGAGGAGTCTGTGAATATCCTTGGGTTTCTTTGGTAAGGTCCATTAGAGCATTGCAATTGCTTACCAAACTGCTCTTACTTCTGCTGTCCCATGTGTTTGGAGACACCCATCCCACCGGCCGCATCCCAGGCGGATCTATTTCAGCGTGTCTGGAACTAGTACTGCTGTCTACCAAACGCAAGGACACTGCTATACCATCCCGTGCAGGACAAATCCTCGTCTCTACGGAGAAATTAGAAGGGGTAGGTGTGTGTGGACGGCACAAACTCAAAGACTCCTGTTGGTTTGATGGAGACGAGGAGGCCATACTCCGATCGTCCTCGAATTCAGGGTTGGCCACCTCTTCCCAGGGAACTTTGACTATGCCCTGCTCAGTTTTGAGGATGCAGCGAGCCAGAGGCGTTCCATGTCTCCCGTTGTTGAGCTCCCGAAGCCAGGCTTCAGTGAAGATGCTGGGGTAAGAGGTCTCAGGTATTGGGGTTTCCACCTCTAAAAGGCTTTGGACCACGATGCGGGCGGCCTGTTTCGCAAACGGCACAACCTGCAAGTAAAAGTCTCCCGGTCTGAGAAGCAATGGGTTAAGGGGAGCAAGCTGGATCACGATGCGATCCTTTAAACACAAAGGCCACCCGGCACAGCTGAACACCCTCTGAGAGTACGGAGCCTGTTCAGGACACACAGAGAATTTCAATTGGAATTTTAACATTTAAATTTGAAATTAGGCGGCAAACACATTCAAATTCAAATTCAAATTGGAATGCTGGATACTAAGGAAGCAGTTAAAAGGAATTTAAAATATGAATAAAAGAAATTCATAAAACTTTTTTAAAATAAAAAACTGTTAAAAAAGTTGCTGCCTTAAATTAAGTAGGCTACCATCATCTTAAGTTACATTAAACTGACTTAAAAAAAAATGTTGAATTTTGTATATTGTATCTGAATGTATTTTGATGAGTTAAAGCAATGTAAAAACATGTTATAACTTATTTATCCTATAATTTTTTACAGTGTTAAAAAGTTTTGAGATGGATGGATGGATAGACAGAACAATAGAACGAATGATAAAATGAATGATAGAACACAAGATAGATAGATAGAAATACTTCACTCCCAAAGTATACAGTACCTTTAGCACCAATGCAACATGTGCATTTTCATGCATTTTGAAAAAAACATTTGATTTCTAAGTAATGAAGCAATAAGACTTGTCAGTGCAGCTGATATTCCTCAACATGTCACATGTAAGTGCTTTAATCATTTTAAATCCTTTTTAAGTGTTCACATTCCAATGTTAAATGCTGACGGCCAAGAATTAAATAATCACAGCCAATTATATTTAGATCATTCTTCTTTTACTAATATAGATAGTGATTATGAATTGAAAATTATGCAGCGCAGCCCATGGCACTGGCTTCAGATGAATATCTGTGGAAGCAGACTGAGGAAGGGCTGAACAGCATGGAGCGATGCTCTTGATATCAAAGACATGTCCTATAATCACTGCTGGAGAACATCTGAGCAGACGGACATCAGAGTCACTCATTGATTGACCTCAGATACTGCGCTTTAGAGAATGAGACGACGGTCTGAAACAATTATCTCAATAAGATATTGGAGTGATGATCTGTCTGAGAGCCTCTCAAATTAGCTGAGCTCAGACTGATGTGGCTGAATAACATCAGATAATGTGCTTCTAAACATTTTCAGACATTAATGTCAGTTTGAAAATGTTTTTAGTAATCAGAAAGCATTTACAGTATAAGAGAATACGAGTATAGTCAATGTATACTGTTTCCATGGACAGCAACATTACACGCTAAAGAAAATGTAAAAAAAAAAAAAAAACACAATAGGACCCCTTCACGAGAGTTTATTTTATAAGTTTCTACAGTGCCCATACTTGAAGAAACATCTGTAGGTCCTGTAACTAGCCGCCATTTTTTGTATATTACTAGTTCGACTGTAATTTCTAAGGTCACTTATATATACACCCCACACTCACACAGGCCAACTGCTGCACTCTCTCCAGAAGATGCCTGGCAGGGATGAGGAAGTCGGTCAGACAGTGGAGGGCGTCTCCGTGGTAACGAGCATCGATGACCTGGAAGAGCTGGCTGAGGACAGTGGAGGCCGTGACCTCAAACGGTGGGTAGAGGACAGACAGACAGCTCTGGATATATGAGTCCAGGGACTCTGGGTTCTGTGGGACACACAGACATGCAGTCCATGAAAATAATAAATAGCACATTTACATTTTCTGTGATGTGAAGTGGGTGTACCCTCAGAAGCCCCACACCACTGGCGTCAGGGCTTCTTGGCCTTCTTAGAGATAATAATGGTCCTCAGATCTGTTTTACCATAAGTATGGATTTTAGAAAGGGCACAAATCTTTATTGAACCGTTTAGACAGATGATGCTGCAATGGATATCATGAGAAAATTATAAAGTGTTACAATGGATGCATGTAAACCTATTATAGGAGACTTCAAAACAAAATTATGAACTTTTAAAATAGTATAATAGGGAAAAAATATTACATTTAAAATAGTATTTCTTTTTATTTCTCATTTTGGATTTTATACAGTAATAATCTGCTCTGCTCTGCTCTTATCTGCTTCGCTTTATAAATATATTGTGGACCCATAATCTACGCATTGCCGCAGCAAGCGTGAGATCCAAGCTAAGACTCAACAGGGGCGGAGCTAAAACTTTCAATACTGCATGTGTGTTTGTACACATAGGGATTTTTTTTTATGAATGAAACTGTCGGCCCACACTGACTGCATGAACCACCCCCCAAACCCCAAGATGAGACACTGGACCTGGCAGGTGAAGGCAGAGAAAGGGCGAAGCCCGTCTCTAACCCCTCCGCCAGATCCATTTGCGAACCCCACGACTCGAGCCGCCGCTCTGCCTCGGCAGAAAGGGAACAGTGATGTCATCGTCCAGCTCAGTTCAGTTCTCATATAATGGTGTCAATGTAGGCAGATCAATAATATTGTTTAATATTAAATGAAATGTCCCTAACTAAGCAAGCCAAAGGCAAAAAAGGCGACAGTGGCAAGGAACCAAAACTACATCAGGTGACAGAATGAAGGGAAAAAAAGATTCATCCTGAGAAATTGTCTCTCCTGAATATTCAGCTCGACTTACAACCAAAAAACACAAGACTTCAATCAAGTGAGTATCACCGACAGACAGACAGGTGTGTGAGACAGTCTGTAGGGAGTTTTCAGTTTCAGATTGAGTTCTCTGACCCTCAGGCCCGAATCCTCTCCTTTAGTCTCTGGATCTGGATTTAGCCGCTCTGCTGGTTCAACGGGGTTAATGGACATTCCTAGTCCAGTGGGCTCAAGCATGCGCACGCATATACGCACACCACAGAGGTGTACATTTAAGGGCAAGGGCCCAAAGTTGTTAGAGAAACCAGAGATGGGGACCGCTCAACTGTTATGGATCACACAGGATTTACTGTCCAGATCAATTATTAGATGAATTATTACTGTATATACAATCCAAAATGAGAAATAAAAAGAAATACATTTTTAAATGTAATATTTTTTACTTGTCCCTATTATACTATTTTAAAAGTTCATAATTTTGTTTTGAAGTCTCCTATAATAGGTTTACATGCATCCATTGTAACACTTTAATTTTCTCATAATATCCATTGCAGCATCATCTGTCTAAACTGGTTCAATAAAGATTCTGTCTCTCTAAACCCTGCCTTTCTGTGAGCTTCCTCAGCTCTGATTGGTCAGATGGCCCAGTCTGTTGTGATTGGTCGACCGGTAACGATGGCGTCGGTTTTACTGTATCTATCTCATCCTTTGAAGTGCATCAAACTGGATTTTCTCACACAGCAGAAAAACAGTGTCTTCTTGACATGAACAACACAAACCAAACTCTTCAAGCCTCAGCTACAACTACAGTGTTTGAGGGTCAAAGTAGACGTAGTTCGCCGGCAGCCAATGAAGACCATAGGCTGGCATTATGCAAATGTATTAAAAACCTACGTAGGTTCAAGCAGGAAGTGAGACTGGAATTACTGACGACTCATTTCAGGCAGTTCAGAGTCGATTCTTTCTTTTAGAAGACAATAACTCTATTTATCTGCATTTTTATCTTTGAAGCTTTGCAGACCTTTTACATTCACAAACAGCTATATGACACTGCATGAAAGGTAATATTTGAAAAGGTATAATAGGGGCTCTTTAATGGCCATTCACACACCATTCATAACTATAATTATAAAGTTTTAATAATCATTCTAATTTTATGAGAATAGCAAAGTTCAAACCACAACTGAAAAGATAACACAGAGCAACAATATTATTGGAATCACTTTCAGAATGATTTTTCCAGCTGATGAACGATAAAAACATTGACAGCCAATCAGAATACTTCATAAAAAATAAATAAACTTTCCATTTCTGCTGAGATCGCAAATTAAAGTTGCTTTTGAGTGACTTTACAGTATTTACTGGTATGATAATTTCTAACAAAAATGAGAAATCTTTGAGAATAGATTACCTTCATTATTATTATTATTATATTGTTATTAATATACTATTGCTCCTTGCTCCTATACGATTGAATTCAGCTCGGATAATTTCTTGAGTTTTATCTTGTGTGGGTTAGTAAGTGTCTGATGTGAGAATGGACACGTATGTGATACTGGATCTGTCCTGCCCGATATATTTCTGACTGATCCGCATTTATGTCGAGCGAGAAACCGACGCCGCGTTTGAGAACTTGCTGAAATATTCTCGCAGCGACCTCGAATCTCCTCTGACCTCAGCGGCCATCCATCAAATCACATGACTGATGTTCTGTGTGTGAGTTGGGATATAGGAGTGATTTGAACATGAACACTAGTGTCCAGTTTCTCTCTCATATGCAGAGACACTCAAATATAAACAATATCCTGTAGCACTGTAAAAAAAAAAAAAAAAATTAGAGTGATTAGTTTTAGTTATTAGTTATATTGTTATAAGAGTAAGTTTTACAAGATTTCAAACTTCACATTTAGTTTGTGTTACTTGCTGTTTTAGCAATTTCTGAGTGAAAATGGTTTCTACACCAATTTTTTTGTGTCAGTGAGTGCAAATAATAAATCCAGTCACATTTGTTTTTGAACCACAGGAGAGTAAAATAAAACACATTTGAAACTCTTTAGTGACAGACTAAAACAGAACAGATTTCCATTTTAACTTCGCACTGACTTTCAGGGGTTTATACATTTCAAAGTAAAACCTACACCAAATGTTTTTTTCATAGATTTTGTCGATAAAATTTTTAATTGAGAATAAGATAACAAAAAGTAACACTGTTATGTTCCTTTATCACATGTTGGAGCAAATGTTTGCCTGTTTATCCAGGCCAGTCAGGCAACAAAGAGCATTCAAGGATCTGATGCATGAGGAACGTGACACTTGACTTTCCTCAGAGGAATGTCATGCGTTATGATTCACTGTCGACTTACAGATGCACTGCTCTTTTCTCACGTCTTTCTAAAACTTCCCTACATGCCATGAAGGTATTCTATAAAATGCCACAAAGTGTCATATTGGTTTGCAGAATGAAACGGCAGTTTATAAATGATCTCTTTGCATTATCATTCATAGTTCATGACATGAAGTCAAAGGTGCAGAAGGTTTGAATACAGAACAAAAAAGGTTACCGTACCATTCTGACCAGACGACAGCGCCTCTCCAGTTAAACCTCCATGTCAACTATCTCTGAAGTCCCTCTGAAGCAAGTAAGTGATTTATGTTGTTAAGCGGATCCATCCATTCTGTATGTGTCTGTCTAAACTACTGAACACTGCAGGACTCTGATTCCTCTGTCTGTCTGTTATGTCTTTGAAAAGGGGCTGTCCACAGTTCAGAGAGAGAGAGAGAGAGAGAGAGAGAGAGAGAGAGAAAAAGAGTTCCTTGTACTTTTAAAAGTAGCGTGCCACAATAATGAAATGGTGGATGTACCCGATTCTATGATACTTCAAAAGAATACAATTATGGTAAATGCCAAAAAATATGGTATAGAATCATCCAGCCATAATTCTTCTGTCAAATTTTGAGCTTTATTTAATTTGTAAATAACAAATTATCAATTATAATCAATAATGTACAGCTGAAATTAAATTTGTTTAATAATTTATGGATTTTACAACATTAACAGTTACTGTAATTTCCGTTTTGTTACTGTGATGCTTCTTTGAAACAGTCTGTATTGTTTAAAGCGATGTATAAAAACAAAGTTCTGTCATGAAACTCTAGATGCTGGCGGCTGATGGGTCTTTAAAGTAGCAGTGTGTAATTTTTAGCGGCATCTAGTGGTGAGATTTACGAATTGCAAACAGCAAGTCACTCGCGGCCTATCCCTCGGTTTTCAAACTCAAATGAGAAGCTACGGTGGCCGACGTAAGACAAAAGATGTCGTCGTCTGAGTCTGAGTCAGCAGCAGAGAGTAGTAAGTCAAGCAATGAGGTTTATTTAGCGCTGTTTGTTCGCTTTCGGCTACGGTAGATACATGACGCCACAATATGTCGACCTTCATAGAAGGGGATTCCCGCGCCTATGTAGATATAAATGTCTCATTCTAAGGTAATAAAAACATAACGGCTCATTGAGTAAGGTCTTTATACACCACTGAAAACATAGTTATGGATCTTATATTGCATTTCTGTCAATAGATCCTAAGAAATATCACACATTGCACCTTTAACTCAATCTGCTTGCAATCACATCATTCTCTTTAGGGCACAGTAGCCAATAAGTTCACTGCTCGTCCTTCAAATACTTGGTCAGCATTTGCTGTAGCAGTTGCAGTGCGCTTTCAGAAACCCTTCACCTTCCCCAGCTCCACCTGTATAGATCTGCTACGGGTAATTCATGTATGCTATATTGTACAGCAGCAGCATGTCTTACTTTCTCACAGCAGCGTGTCATGTGTGTACTGGCAGTAGCACTTCCTGCACTTGCTCTGCAGCAGCAATAACAGCAGTAGCAGCAATAATCATCATCACCAGCAGCAATAATCATCATCAGCAGCAGCAATAACAGCAGCAGCAATAACAGCAGCAGCAATAACAGCAGTATAGCAATAACAGCAGCAGCAGCAATAACAGCAGCAGCAATAACAGCTGAAGCAATAACAGCAGCAGCAATAACAGGAGCAGCAATAACAGCAGCAGCAATAACAACAGCAGCAATAACAGCAGCAGCAATAACAGCAGCAGCAGCAGCAGCAATAACAGCAGCAGCAATAACAGCAGCAGCAGCAATAACAGCAGCAGCAATAACAGCTGAAGCAATAACAGCAGCAGCAATAACAGCAGTAGCAATAACAGCTGAAGCAATAACAGCTGAAGCAATAACAGCAGCAGCAATAACAGCAGCAGCAATAACAGCAGCAGCAATAACAGCTGAAGCAATAACAGCAGCAGCAATAACAGCTGAAGCAATAACAGCAGCAGCAATAACAGCAGCAGCAATAACAGCAGCAGCAATAACAGCAGCAGCAATAACAGCAGCAGCAGCAGCAGCAATAACAGCAGCAGCAATAACAGCTGAAGCAATAACAGCAGCAGCAATAACAGCTGAAGCAATAACAGCAGCAGCAATAACAGCTGAAGCAATAACAGCAGCAGCAATAACAGCTGAAGCAATAACAGCAGCAGCAATAACAGCAGCAACAATAACAGCAGCAGCAATAACAGCAGCAGCAGCAGCAGCAATAACAGCAGCAGCAATAACAGCTGAAGCAATAACAGCAGCAGCAATAACAGCAGCAGCAATAACAGCAGTAGCAATAACAGCTGAAGCAATAACAGCTGAAGCAATAACAGCAGCAGCAATAACAGCAGCAGCAATAACAGCAGCAGCAATAACAGCTGAAGCAATAACAGCAGCAGCAATAACAGCTGAAGCAATAACAGCAGCAGCAATAACAGCTGAAGCAATAACAGCAGCAGCAATAACAGCAGCAACAATAACAGCAGCAGCAATAACAGCTGAAGCAATAACAGCAGCAGCAATAACAGCTGAAGCAATAACAGCAGCAGCAATAACAGCAGCAACAATAACAGCAGCAGCAGCAGCAATAACAGCAGCAGCAATAACAGCAGCAGCAATAACAGCAGCAGCAATAACAGCTGAAGCAATAACAGCAGCAGCAATAACAGCTGAAGCAATAACAGCAGCAGCAATAACAGCAGCAACAATAACAGCTGAAGCAATAACAGCAGCAGCAATAACAGCTGAAGCAATAACAGCAGCAGCAATAACAGCTGAAGCAATAACAGCAGCAGCAATAACAGCTGAAGCAATAACAGCAGCAGCAATAACAGCAGCAACAATAACAGCTGAAGCAGCAATAACAGCAGCAACAATAACAGGAGCAGCAATAACAGCAGCAGCAATAACAGCAGCAGCAATAACAGCAGCAACAATAACAGGAGCAGCAATAACAGCAGCAGCAACAATAACAGCAGCAGTAACAGCAGTAGCAATAACAGCTGAAGCAATAACAGCTGAAGCAATAACAGCTGAAGCAATAACAGCAGCAGCAATAACAGCAGCAGCAATAACAGCAGCAGCAATAACAGCAGCAGCAGCAGCAGCAGCAGCAGCAATAACAGCAGCAGCAATAACAGCAGCAGCAGCAATAACAGCAGCAGCAATAACAGCTGAAGCAATAACAACAGCAGCAATAACAGCAGTAGCAATAACAGCTGAAGCAATAACAGCTGAAGCAATAACAGCAGCAGCAATAACAGCAGCAGCAATAACAGCAGCAGCAATAACAGCTGAAGCAATAACAGCAGCAGCAATAACAGCTGAAGCAATAACAGCAGCAGCAATAACAGCAGCAGCAATAACAGCAGCAGCAATAACAGCAGCAGCAATAACAGCAGCAGCAGCAGCAATAACAGCAGCAGCAATAACAGCTGAAGCAATAACAGCAGCAGCAATAACAGCTGAAGCAATAACAGCAGCAGCAATAACAGCTGAAGCAATAACAGCAGCAGCAATAACAGCTGAAGCAATAACAGCAGCAGCAATAACAGCAGCAACAATAACAGCAGCAGCAATAACAGCAGCAGCAGCAGCAATAACAGCAGCAGCAATAACAGCTGAAGCAATAACAGCAGCAGCAATAACAGCAGCAGCAATAACAGCAGCAGCAATAACAGCTGAAGCAATAACAGCTGAAGCAATAACAGCAGCAGCAATAACAGCAGCAGCAATAACAGCAGCAGCAATAACAGCTGAAGCAATAACAGCAGCAGCAATAACAGCTGAAGCAATAACAGCAGCAGCAATAACAGCTGAAGCAATAACAGCAGCAGCAATAACAGCAGCAACAATAACAGCAGCAGCAATAACAGCTGAAGCAATAACAGCAGCAGCAATAACAGCTGAAGCAATAACAGCAGCAGCAATAACAGCAGCAACAATAACAGCAGCAGCAGCAGCAATAACAGCAGCAGCAATAACAGCAGCAGCAATAACAGCAGCAGCAATAACAGCTGAAGCAATAACAGCAGCAGCAATAACAGCTGAAGCAATAACAGCAGCAGCAATAACAGCAGCAACAATAACAGCTGAAGCAATAACAGCAGCAGCAATAACAGCTGAAGCAATAACAGCAGCAGCAATAACAGCTGAAGCAATAACAGCAGCAGCAATAACAGCTGAAGCAATAACAGCAGCAGCAATAACAGCAGCAACAATAACAGCTGAAGCAGCAATAACAGCAGCAACAATAACAGGAGCAGCAATAACAGCAGCAGCAATAACAGCAGCAGCAATAACAGCAGCAACAATAACAGGAGCAGCAATAACAGCAGCAGCAACAATAACAGCAGTAGCAGCAATAATCACCAACAGCAGCAATAACAGCTGTAACAAACAGCAGCAGCAGCAGTAGCAGTGTAGCAGATCTATTTCACCAAGACCAAACATATCAACATTGTCATATCCATTACCATGCCAAACACTCCAGAGTTGTCATGACAGAAATAAAGGACTCGACTTTAATGCAAAGTCGTCATGAAATGGCATTTGCAATGCATTTATTTTCATAATGTGACAAATTTCACAGTGAAATATGATTATTTAATGAATATTTAGTGCATAGAAAAATGTAGATTTAGTAAAATAATGTAACATGATTTTCTCCCCATCAGGATTTTATAGAACTGTGAAAAGTTATCACATTAATACAAATGTATTTAGTCAACCACACAACCATAATGTGAATAAAAAAACAACAACTCTTGCATTACATTTTGATAAAAGATTACAAAACCTTTGCAATAATGATTTGCAATAAGATCAAGATATCATGAAAAATAAGGTTTATTTTGACTTCATGTTGACTGGAATATTTCTTTTCTACGAAATTTTGATTTGAACTCCGCAGAGAACTTTTGATTCTTTATAAAACCATTGTGTTACTTGTGTTTTAAAGAACCTTGAAACCAGTGTGCTGATCTGATATGAAATATCAATATCTATAATTAAACATTTAAATATTTGTTTTAAATTTCCAATGAACCATATAAAGCCAAAATATTCTTGATGAAAAGGGAGTTCTTTACTGCCATTAAATAACTAATTAATAGACCTTTATTTTTGTAAAAGTTGATAGTTAATAGATTACCGTTAATATAAATACTGTAAACGTTTTAATACAGTAAAACTTAATGTTGTTAACATATGTAAATCCATGACTCAAGGCGAGACATAGAACCTTGTAAAAGCAGCCGAACGGTTAACAAGTGCAAATCAACAATGATCCCTCAGATAACAGCTGACCAGTCACAGACTTCATGAGATGAACACAGAGACACATTCCCCAAAACCACAGTGTTACGTAACTCACAGTTACTCATGCAGCCAAGAGAAATCCTTTGCTTACTTGCTAAATGCAATCAGCAAATGACATGCATACACAATTTGTCATTTAAGAAACACAAATCTTCCATATAAACCACATACACACAGAAATGCAAATGTTAGTCGGGTAGAGAGAGAGAGAGAGAGAGAGAGAGAGACATGCTGTAGACGCTCAGCTCGTAATTTCTCTACATGCTGAGTGAGAAATTGCTGTTCTCCAGAGATCCATTAGATAAATAGCAGTTAAAGATAGCAGCCATTAAACCGGCCCGACCCACTCAATGAGAGAGACAGATGCGCGAGTGTGTGTGTGTGTGTGTGTGTGTGTGTGTGTGTGTGTGTGTGTGTGTTTAACTGATAAGGAGAGTTTAGACACAAGCAGGAAACAATTATTGAAGGGTCTTGACATTAGATAGTGTTTAATGTCTATATTATGTGTACTATATGAATGAAAGCAATTCTATTATGCTATTTTAAAGGCTTCGACTTTTGTTTTGGAGTCTCTTACAACAGGTTTCCCTGCATCCAAAAAACACTCTTAATATACATTGGAGCATCAGCCCTTTTCTCACAGTGTCTGAAACGGTTCGATAAAGGATTCAGTCTCTCTAAACCCCTTCTTTCCAGCTATATTACAGACTACATGAAAGGCGATATCCGAAAAAAGCATAATAGGGAGACATGAATTATTTTGAATAATACATTGGAATAATTATTGATCCATAATTCATAATAATTAGGCTGTAATGTATGGTCATTGTAAATGTCAAATATGGCAGTGTGGTAAAGTATCTCCAGCAGTATTTTGACCACAAAGTAAACACTGAAATCTGATATTTATTTATTCCTGTGATCAAAGCTGAATTTTCAGCATCATTACTCCAGTCTTCAGTGTCACATGATCCTTCAGATTTGCTTTGCTACTTTTTTTTTGCTATATTTTAGTGGAAACTGTGATACAGTTTCTTAGATGGATTCTTAGATGAATAGAAAGTTCAAAAGAACAGGATTTAAACAGACATCTTTTGTAACATTAACTGTCTTTTGTGCATCAATTTAATGCACCTTTGCCTGATCATTTTTATTCTTTATATATATATATATATACTGACCCCAATTTTTTAACGATATAGTGTACTTCAATAGCAATTACTAAATTTGCTAATCTAGTAAATGTATGTTTTTATTGCAACTTGAAGTGAATACTATGAAATGTTAATGCAATTTAATTGAAACTAATTTGATAGAATCAGTTGGTAGAAAAAAGTGTTTTCCTCTTTCCATCACCTCAGGCAACAAAAAAAACATTTTTGTATGGCTTTTACACACACACGCACGTGCGCACACACACACGTGCGCACACACACACACACAGACAAAAAAAAAAGATTGTGTGATGCTTTCGTGTTGTCGACAGCAGAGGAATCGGCTCTGTTCACCCTACAGCAGCACATTAAAGCTGATCACTGGTCCCACACGTCTGAGAACATCTAAACAGTCACGACCTTAACAGAGAAAACACTGACGGATGCTCTTTCCTCTCTCTCCAGCACGTACTCCTCCGGGGAACCGGGAATGCCTCAGCGCAACTCTGAAACCCGATCCGGCGGGCGAGAGCGAGAGTTATGCGGCCCGAGGCGGCTGGTCGTGCTGGTTTGACTGTCCTTGGCCTCGTGACAAATTCACATTACATAAGAATGTAAACTGAAGTGAATTGACAACAGCACTAAAGTTAGTTCGGCTGTAACCGGGGAGTCCAGACGAATCATCCGTTAAAGAAACAGCGAGAAACTCAATCGTTACTACGATGAAGTTTAGTTCTTTCACATTTGACAATGATTACGTAAATGGCGTGTATCATAGAAAAGACTTTAGATAACCTAACTATTTAATTTTTTTGTTATATTTAGCATTCTCAATGCAAAGTAAACAGGGCCGTTCAGAATTCATCATTGTTGTGTAAGTGTTAGTAGCTATGTTTTGCAAAGAAGTCAGCCAATCTTATCAGATGTCATTTACATAGACTGTATAGTTGTCTTTAAAGGGATAGTTCACCCAAAAATTAAAATTCTGTCAGTATTTACACACCCTCATGTTGTTCAACCCCGTAAGACATTCGTTCATCTTCGGAACACAAATTAAGATATGTTTGATGAAATCTGAGAGCTGTCTCATAGGCTGCTAAGCAATTTCATTCTGCCGGTCCAGAAAAGTTGGTAAAGACATCGTTAAAATAAACCAAGTGACTACAGTGGCTCAGTCTTAAGTTTATCAAGTGACAAGAATACTTTTTGTAAGCAAATAAGACAAAAATAACGACTTTATTGAACTGTTTATTTTCTTCTGTGTGGGCCTCTGAGTGACTTAACGAGAGCCGCGACGCATGTGAGAACTGAGAAGAAGACGGTCACGATCGTTTGATGGGAAAGTGTGAAAGGTAAGCCATTCATTTTGCGACATTGGTAAGGCACTTTTATCTTTTCTCGTTGGTTTCCGTATGGGATTGGAACAACACAAGGGTGAATTACTGACAGAATTTTCATTTTTGGGTGAACTATCCCTTTAAGGTACAGTAGGCCTACAGCCTGTGAAATTTTAAGGATGAGATCGAGAGGTGAAAATTGTTTTTAAAACTAAATGACAACTGTTTTTGGTGCAAGACGCAGTTTTATTTTAGCAGTGTTATTTAGTAAATACTGTTATAGTTTTTTTTTATATAATATTTTGAATACATTTTTATTTTTGTATTTTTCATTTTCATTTTCATATTAATTTTAGGTAAGTTTTGGTGAAGCTTTGGCAACTAGCTGAAATTATATATATATATATATATATATATATATATTAGGGGTGTAACGATACATGTATTCGTATTGAACCGTACGAGGCTTTCGGTTCGGTATTCGGTACGCATTCGAACGAACCGAACGATTCGTTGGACCATTTTTCCTGCTGACCAAAATCCACCATCACAACGTTGCGCAACATCAAATGGCAAACGTAATGAAAGCGGAACGAAACTGCGCTACTCATTATTTTGTGCTTCACGGATCGTTTATCAGTTCGGACCATCAACATCAGTGCAGCGCAAGCTATGAGCGCGAGCGAGCGCGAGCCGATCATGATCAAGCGAAACTTTTACACAGCGCTGGGAGATCCGGTAAACAAAACATTTGAATTCGCCACTGAAGTAATAACATGACTGCGAGATCTAGTGAGAAGCATTAAAATTTCTCCGTTACACCCCTAATATATATATATAGGTTTAGTTTATAAGTTTAGTTAACTAATAACCATGGCAAGAAGCATTATATGTTTGTACAAGTACTTTTTTAGAGGAAGAACAATAAAATAAAAGCAACAAAAGTGTCACATTTGGCATCTTTATGGGGCGGTTGAGTCAAAACAGGAAATTCTGTTGTCATCTACTTGCCCAACCCCAATTCTTATGATTTTTTTTTTTTTTTTTTTTTTGCAAACACAAATAATGATTTATTCATGTTTGTTTCTCACAAACAGCATGTGAATATAATGCACTAGTCAAATGGTGCATTTAAGGTAAGATCTTGTTTTCTTTTTCCTGTTCACTTTTACTGTATGAATAAGAGATGCTAATTTTCATTTATGGGTGTACTAACTCCCCAAATCATAATAATTTTTCTTGTTTAGAAAGATAATGACTCATAAACCCGCTTCTGAAAGGGTCACCCAATGCCACAGCAGGTGCAGTGTAACGTTCACCGTGAGTGTTTGGATGAGAAACAGTGTGATTGGTCTAATCAGAGATCCGACTGTAGTTCCTGACTGTTGATGATTGCTCAGATCTGAAGTCATAATCCTCAGGGATGTTAATTTTACATGCAGTAATGCAACAGACGACGGGAATGTTGCAGTTATGCATCTGCCTCCACTTGCCCGGACATTCGTTTGCGCTCGTTAAATACCCACCGAGAGAAGTGTGCTATTTTCAGTCATGATGAGCAGAAGCACTCGTCTATCAGAGATTACTTGAGCTGTTTAGCAAGGCCAGTTTTCACGTAATGATATCCTTCACAACATCCACATGCGGTTGTGTGGCATTCTGGGATTTGGTGTCTTCTGGGGTTTAGTTTTGAGATTTTCCCTGAGCAAGAAGGAATGTTAACGATGAAAACATCTAAAATCTGATTATTATTACTTTAACATTGAAAAAACATTAAGCCAGGGTTGGGAAACTGTAAAAATAAAAATGTTGAAAGAAACTCGCATTTCATTTAAAAACGCTCTCCGTCCACACTAGCGTTTTCCAAAAGTTTCTCATCCACACTGAGACGTCAGGAAACACTAAAATCACCTTACAGCGCATGAGTAAACCCTTCTAAAAGCTCACTGAGATGATACAGAACAAGACATAATCAAGTTATCACGCAATTCTTCATTTTATTTAGCAAAATATCTCCGCATTCGCTGATGCGTTCAGGTCGCACTCAGTCACCATTTTATGTTTGGTCTAAAATGTGACGAGTGAATTTTCTGTCATCTTTGCAGGACTGTGATATGAAGAGTGTGCAAAGTAACATATTTTAGCAACCGCGTGAAAGTGAATAGCACATAACAGGCACAATACCAGTATAAACATAAATATCTATGGGTTCAATATGGGTCACATGACTAAACTTACATCATCGTTTTCAAATACCTCCGTTTTGATAGTCCACACTACAACGCGAAAACAGCGTTTTCAAATGTATCCCATTTGGAGAGTGTTTTCTAAAAGCTCTCGTTGCTAAAAACAAAAACAGAAGGCCAAAAACGGAGAGAAAAAGATGCAGAAGTTTTGACAAGACCTTTGTCAAACCAACAATCATATAGTCTGTCTTTTCTTGTTAAAAATGACAGTTACATGAATTGATTTGAATTCCAATTTATTTCAAATCTCCTACTTCACATTCTAATTCAGAATGCAACTTTGCGTTGCGATTGCTGCCTCAATTCAAAGTCGAGTAACTGAACTGGAATTTAAAAGGCATTCTGACTATTTCCTAGTCTAGTTTTTTGGAGGGAAATGACAACAAAAAAACGGAATGTTTCGTTACTGCTTAGTTGTTCTGTGTCATTTATTTACAGTTAGTCTTGTATTTGCTTCCACACTTTAAATACTGCTGTCCTTCTCCTTCAGAACGACTTGTAGATGCTATCATGGGATGTCATCTTCCGCTTCCGTGTATCTGAAGGCAGATGTTATGAATTCCTTCCCGAGAGCCCCGCCAAAGAAAGCACTTTAGTTCAGTCTTTGAACTTACAGCAGCTTCTGCAGTATATTTACTGGAATTTCTTTGGCTGATAACTTAATTTATGTACAGAATATGTGCTGAACATAACTAAAATATATGATATAAGTCACTCCGCTGCCATGCCCTTTAGCCGTGACTAAACACACAATACAACACAGCCTCAAGTGTCTTACTGCTTCATTTATAAATTCAACTCATTCCAGAACTCATTTCATGTTCTCGGATCATTTTCACTTTTCATTCGCATATTAATGTCACGTCTCAATCCCATGATGCTCTCTGCTGGTCCCTGTGACCCCAGACAGTGCTGAGTGTCTGTATACTGACGGATCTACAGCTGCGTACACGAGAACAAACAGAGATGAACAGCTGAGCCACTCTCAGACGCCACCTTCACTGCTGAACCGCATTCATACCGCAGACATGAAGACAGGAACAGCTGAGGAACTGCTGTCATTTCTTCATAGGGAAATTGACAGATACTTCTGATTTGTGGAGCTCTGTTTAGTAGATTGTGGCAAACAATTATAATGAAGAAGCTGATTGTGAAATTTTCTCCATATTTTCCATTGTCACAGCTCCTCTCTGTTTAGTTCCTGTCTCTATGAAGCCCCTCCTTCTGGAAAGCACACTGTGCTCTGATTGGTCGGCTGGACCGGTGTGTTGTGATTGGTCAAGCGCTTCGAGTGTGTTTGGGAAATGTCCCGCCCCTTTCCATAACTGCCAGTTTCAACACACTACTAACTAACTCAACCAGGCCCCGCCTCTTTATTCTGCATATCAATTATTTAAATGAGGAATATTGTGACTCGTTCGTTCCTGGAAGAATCTCAAGACTACAATGGAGGCGTTTCAGGGAGTTCAGAAACACTGACACTGATATAGAGAATAACTTCCGCTGGAGAGACTATTTTATGCTCAAACAGCAACATTACACACTAAAGAAAGAAGAACATGTAGGGGAAAAAAAACCTAATAGGTCCTCTTTACGCAACAGACCAATCAAAGCAGCAGATAATTCATACTGTCACAGCAGTTTTTTTAAGTGTGTAAAAAGTTTCCTTAAACATTTCAAAATCCAACTTTTTTTCACTTATAGACCTTATGCGCCAGAGAAACGAGGGCACAGCATCTTTAGAATATTGTCTTTGAACTTCCGTTTTTGCGGTCGCTCTGTATATTTCTATGGCATCGCTGTCGAGGAGTAACTAGCTGGTGAAGTGGATTTACTTCATGTAAAGTTAACGAAAGTTATAATGAGGATTGTAATGTTTAAAGCAGATGTCTTTACAAATGTCAGTAGATCGGGAAGATTTTAAATGAGCCATTCATTCACAAATACGCAAGATCACTGTGAAAATACAGACCAAAAGACAAGGAGCGCAAAAAGGGGCGGGGCTACATAAGGTCTATTCTAATAGGTTGTTTTCTGATGTTTTGTCATCTAGCATGTTCTTGCTCAAGAAACTGGCCTTTCATAAAAAATGAAATGACTCTCAAACCACCACTGCAGCAGAATATTATCACTGGCAAATACCAACGTTAAACCAGCAGGATCATATGGAATAATATATGACAATTTAAAAAAAGTCCAGCAAAAGCAACATGTGAACAGCTGAACAGAAAGCCAAGTGTAAATATCGCAGTCTGCCATGATACTTATTCTCACAACTCAAACTTCAGCTGCACACGTGTCCTGATAAACCTTCGCTTCATCCTGTTATATAATGAAGCCTCACTATCATTTATTTACAGAAGATCTAACAGCCTCCAGGGGAACATTTTATTCTCTTCTCGTCTTGCATTTTTCTTCGAGATGATACACTATGGTGTCGTTTGGTTTGGTGTTGTGCTGTTTTCTCACTATATATAATTTAAGTCAGTTTTAAGGGTGTTTATCTAAATAAAGCTGTTTGGTTTCTTGATAAAGAATTCCCACAACCGTGAGAAATTAATTTGCAATTAAATCAATATTTTTGAGGCAACTGTGGCTGATTGTCACTGATGTTTTTGTCCCTCTTCATTTTCTTCTTTTCCAACACAAGAACGTCTTATTATCAAGAACAATTTTGTCTGTATATATGTGATGAATTTGATCTGAGACGCTGGGCTCGTGCGACCGTACATCGGAGAAGCAGAATAGAGAATGATTGGATGCATTTTGGCAGTGTGAGGTTCTTGATGTGCTACATTACTGTTTTTTTTTTTTTTCTCATCAAGGATGCATTAAATTGATCAAAAGTGTAAAGACATTTATAATGTTACACACACAGTTCTTTTAAACTTTCTAAACATGTATAATAAGAATATGTTTCTTTGGCAGCAAATATTACAGTGGTTTCTGAAGGATCATGTGACACTGAAGACTGGAGTAATGATCAGCTTTGATCACAGGAATACATTATATCTTAAAATATATTCACATATTTATTTTAAATTAAGTTATTTTAAATTGTAATAATATTTCACAATTTTACAGATTTTTTATCAAAATGCAGCCTTGCTGAGCAGAAGAGACACTTTCAAAAACATGAAAAATTATACCCTCCCCAAATTCTTGCGATTTAACAGTTCTTGACATTTCATATGATCTTTATTGGTTCTTCAGATTAGTGTTTTAGTTTGGTTTATCTGTAAAGCTGCTGTTTACGTTTTTATAGAAGTCTTTACATTTTTGTATCATCATTTGTATTTGTTTAGCTGCCTCTTTGTTTTAGATACACTAGTCCCACACAAACTGCCACCTGTCTTACTAATAAAAAGAGACTATGACGAAATCACATATTCTCTTGAGTACGTACTTATTTTGAATAAGTAATTACTTTGCGAGTTCTAAAAAAGTATGTTCTATTTATTATAAGCTGCGTCTCTTCACTTCCATTCACAAATCCTCCTCAGTGGACTCATGAGATAGTATAGTGTCCATCATATGCATATTTCACCAAAAGTAGTAGGTCATCTGGGTCTTTTTCCCTACTCTTTTATGAGCACTATGAATTTGGACATGGTTCTTTTGTCACATGCTGTTTTTCGCCTACTACATAGGATGCGATTTCAGATGCGGCCTATGTCCCGAAAGGCATACTAAGTATTTCTGCAGTAGTGTATGAATACTGTGCATGTTATGTGCAATTTTCTGCATGCATTTTAATATCTCTTTCTTAATTTGACCAATGAAAGTTAAGACATTTTTATACAAACACAGCTGCATGGACTTCCTACATGATAACTGGATGCCAAACGTATGAAATGACGGCAGATGATGATTTCAGTATACTACTATTTGAAATGGTTGCATAATGTGTACTCCTACAAATACTCTTTTTAAAAATAGTATTCAGCATAATGTGCAGTAAGCAGAAGGCTAGTATTCTGTTCCCATCATCGCTGAGAGCAAGAGGGAAAAACGGGAGAGACGTTGCTGACACGAAATAGGCAAAAGAAACAAACGGCACACAAGCGATCAATCGCCATTATCCCGGACAGAAGCGCTCTCTCTGGGAAAAGAGATGAGGCTCTGAAGACACATTAGTGTGTAATGTACCTTCACTGTGTCATAAACAAACAAGCGTCTTCACAGACAAACACACGAGGCATTTTCTCATTTAACTGACTACAGCGAAGCATTGTAATGAAGCTTCAAACTCACTGCAGGTTCACCGGTGCGTTTGAGGGTCTTAAACGCTTCTCTCTGCTCTTTTTTTAGGATGGTATTCTGTATAAAGAATCATGCTTCGTTCTGGGTCATTTATTGTAAATAAGCATTGCAATTAGAACTACACTGTAAAAAAAAAAGTTGCTGCCTTACATTTTTTTTAAGTATACAATCAACTTGGATGTTTAAGTCATTTAAACTTAAATTATATTAAACTGACTTAAAATTTAGTTGAACCTTGTATAACGTAGAAAAGTTGAAAATTGCTTAATTTATTTTGATGAGTTAAAGTAATGTAATAACATGTTGTCGTAACTTATTGGTCATATAATTTTTTTACAGTGTATAACTATAAAGGGTTTTACAGCTTGATTCAATAAGGGAAACTGTTGAGTTCCAAAAATAACTTTTCAATCTTGTTTCTTATTAAAAGTATTGTGCTCCAAAACCAAAACATGGATCGGAAGAATTATCCAAATCAGGAGATTTGTATTCTCTAAAGAACCAATAACCAACTCAAGCTCCCAAAAATGGTTCTTGATCAGAAGAGGGTTATTTGAAACTAAAATGCTGCAAAGAACCAATGAGGAACGTTTATGTAAACCTCAAGCATTGTGATACTAAAAATACTGAGAAAGTTTAGGGGGACGATGAGGTTTTTGATAAATATCTTCTCGTCATGATTTATAGATTAACATTATATCATTTCTTTTTAACAATGGACCCTTTTCACATTTCTGTGGTCCTCAGAAGCAGAAGTCATCACAGCTGGGTAAACTTCTATAATGGAGAATCGGAGGCGGCAGCAAATATCATTTTTGCAAATAGTTAAAATTCATGAAAGTGTTTCCATGAGTTTCAAAAAGAGCAAAAAATATATATCAAGAGATGTATTACATGGGTTAGAAAAGAGAAAAGATGTCAAATTCATTGTCACTCCCTATAAAGTACAGCCTTAAAAATAAAGGTTCCTAAAGAGGTTTTCACATTTTTTCATAATTTTTGTTCTCCCAAAGAACAGTTAACAGTTCCAAAAAACAAAAAACAAAACATATTTTCTTAGTGTAAAGAACATTTGAATAATTTAAAAAACTTTTTTCCACAATAAAGAACCTTTTGTGGAATTAAAAGGATGTTAAAGGTTCATTATGGAACCATTGATGCCAATAAAGAACATTTCCTTTTAAGTGTAGTTTTTTCTATTTGATGCCAAAGTAAAATAACATACATGATATACAAAGTACAGTGTTATTAATATGCATTAATTAATTAAAACAATTGATTTACAATATAAATAATTGTAGAAACGCATCATCACAGTCTGTGAAAAGGGTTCATCTTTTTACAATGGTTTTAATGTTTGAATCACATAAATCATCTGTATGACATCAGTTTGCTCATTGCAGGGGGGCAAAATATAAAAAAGCAGATTGTCTGAATATTATGTTTCTACTGTAAATCTGATTCCCATTTCTGTTAACCAAACATGTTTTAATCCCTCTCTCTCTCTTCTTTCAGGAACTTTTTCAGGATGAATATGCATTTCCGACCCAGAAATGAACCCTGATGCAAACTGACTTAATGTAAACATGATCTTTAATGAACTTCACACATACACCGTATGCCAGTAAACATTATTTCAGCAGGTAAAGCGTGTGCGCAATAAAAGCCTGCAGTGAATAATGACCCTGATGCAGAAACTGAGCCGATGCTTGTGTCCACCTGTGCTGCTCATGTCAGCCCGAGGCTATTTCTGAGCCCTCACTGCAGGACACTATTACTGCCCCGATCATGCTGGCACAACCTCCAGGAGCTCCAAACACTCGTGCACAAATATCAGCACGCTTTCATTTACTTTTATTAGTCACTCAGTTTGAAAACTGTGACAATGACACTGACAGCATTTAATCATTTAGAATAGACCTATAACAAACGTCAAATCTAACTAAAGCATAATTACATAACTGGAAAAAATAGAAGACAACTAGTAAACATGTTTTGGTCATTATAACAACAGCTTTGTTGACATTCATTTAAACTGTCACAATATTTTCTGTCATTTACAATAACTGATTTTATGAGTTTAACTGAATCAGTCAATACATTAAAAGGTTGAGAAGGTGCAATTCACTTGTTTGAATACTGGATTCAGTTTGATTTGAATACTTGCGCAGTTTTCACTAACACACAACAGTGCATGATGATTAAGAAATGAAAGTTAGGCTAATGAACATTCAAAAAGGTTGATATTCAAACATTCGCATCTTTAGATGTTTGTAATGTAATGTGTAACTGCTGATCTTTATATGGCTAATGTTTGCGGCGTAATAAGATTCCAAACACTTTCGCGCGCAAACAGCAGATTCTGATTTCATCACAGTTTGAACCCAACGCGCTCTAGAACATCTTTAACACCAACATAGATGAAATGCAATAATTACTCAAATAATTTCAGACGCGCGTCTTACCTGAACTGCGCTTTGGAGACTCCAGACTCTGTTCTCTGCGTGTTTTACTCTCGAGTCGAGCGCGCCGGTCAGTCAGTCAGACAGCAGACAGAGAGACAGACAGCAGACAGAAAGACAGACGGTGTGGGAATGTGAAAGCGAAGCTCGTGACTCTCTGAACTCTTGATCAATAGTGATGTGGATGACAGCAGCTGCTGTTGAGGTCCGGGTCTGTGTCAGTCACCGCGGGGTCGAAGCGTCTCCAAACCCGCCCGAGCGACACCGGAGTCCTAAAATAAACTCCTGTGGTGGGAATTCCGCTGAAAGTCCTCAAGAAAACATCTCGACCGCTGACGAAACACAGCAAATAACAGCAGCAGCGACTGCGAAGCGTTTAGAAACCACCGGCACGAACTCACAGTGATCCAAAGTCGTCATAGCCTACTGTAGGCCTATAAATGTCATGTCATTATATCATTAGATCTTTGCAAATTCATTAGGCCTATATTATGTATAGGCTACATATTATCATTAAAATTATTGATGAGAATGAGGCTTTTGGTGTTTAGCAATCTGTAAATGTTTTTTTTTTTTGTTGTTGTTTTGTTGATTTTTGTAGAATTATACATTATATATATATATATATATATATATATATATATATATATATATATATATATATATATATATATATATATATATATATATTTTAAATACATTATTAATTTTGTAGAATTATTCATATATGGTATATTAATATTACATTATTATATATTTTAGGCCTAAATATATTATTAATGCAGTTTAGGCTATACTATAATTCTCGAATTAATAATAAGTATTTGTAAATTAATATAATATATACAAAAATGCATTACAATTTTGAATTAATAAATTATAAATAGATTTGAAATAAATAATAGATTTTTGAGAGAAAAAATATAAACCAAAAAAATTATAGGCTAATTAGGTTTTCAGCATGTTGGAAATGTTTTTAGAAGTTTGTTGAGTTAATGTCTCATAAAATAAATAATGTTCAAAAATCTGGCCCTATTTTCCCCCCAGTTTAGGCCGTTTTGTCTGAGAAATTTGTCCCACATATCAACTGAATTCTTGATGAGTGCCACATCTTTGAGATGAGCGCTCTGGACTCAACAACACAAACAAAGATCTCTCAAATGTCTGTTTTGTTTGTTTATAATGTAGTTAGGACTAACAAGCTCTTCCGTCATGCTGATGATAATGAAAATAGCTGATGAATAATTTAAGACCTTCTCGTGGGAAAATGCAGAGCAAAGTAGGCTATTTAGACCATGTTTACATCATAAACTGCTTCTTCTCTTTTATTTATTTGATTATTATAAGTCTTCCAGCTACAAGTAAACAGGGTTCATACAAAGTATGTAGGCTATGACGAGAAATAAATAATTTTCTTAAACAAATAAATATTGTTTATATTAGGCTATTTAAAACATTGACGAAGCTACGTAACATCTTCCTCCTTTAAAAGTAGCATTTGTATTTTATTAAAACATTAGTTCACTTCTTAAGTTTTCTCCATCATCCTGCGATACATTAAAAGTTCCAGTAGGTGGCGCTATGACGTCACACGTGTGATCTGACCTCTCATGCCGCAGCAGTGTAATTAACATTCATCTACTTCTGTAAATGTGTCAGTGCTGTGATTGGTCAATGTACTGCACACCCTTGAAGCTGATTGGCAGATGGTGTTCATTAATCAAATCACCATTCTTAACAATCATAATGTAATGCATGGAATTGAATGATTATATTCATGACATGGATGGAAATATTTACATGGTTCTTTGGTGATTGGTAATAGTATTTGGTCACTGTTTGTTAGCATTTTCAATTTCATTTCAGTCTCCATAATAAATGTATCATAATTTAACTACTAGAAGTGAATAATCAGAAAATTTTAGATATAATTGTGCAGTAGATGGCTTTTTATGAGCAAACGTGAACATCCAGATTAATTCTGTATATTTTCTCATAACCTCCAAAGACAAACGGTCATAAATCCTCTCAACATGTCTCGGTTTTTAGTGCATCTATAGTCTTAAAATATAGAGGCTGTCTGGCAGGCCTGTGCAGGGAATGCAAGCACAAGTTCTCCAAGAGATATGAAGTTTGTTTTATTTTTATCTCTGTTTTAATCTACTGAAGCTCATGAATGCATGATTCACAAAGTATTGATCAGATGCAGGTCATTTAAACACAACAGCCCCGAGACAATGTAATCTGATTGAATCATATACCTATATTTGAAATGAATAGTAAAAAAAAAAAAAACATTTTGTATTAATTAAGATTACGCTCGTGAAGAAATAAGTCCACTTTTCAGCATACTTTTTAAAAGAGTTTGGAAATATAGGCTAGTTGTAATGTAATGTTTTCAAACACTTAATTGCATATTAATTACAGTGTGACTCAAGTATTAAACTATCAGCCTTATGATTTTGTCTTATATATTTGTATTAGATAATATCTGAAGGCCCCTCTATATATTTCTGATACTTCTAAAATAACAAAGTTTATTTACATAAACTAGGAGTGACAATATAGTCAAAAAATGATAAAAACGTAAAATAATAAATTTCTATATTCTAATAAACAAAATTAGTTTAATACCAAAGGCAATATGCTTAAAACAAATTACAAAAACATATAATAAATAAATTCCATAATTCTAATAACCAAAATTAGTTTATAACAATAGGAATATAGTTTAAAAAATTATAAAACTTAAAATAATTAAATTTGACCAAAATTAGTTTATAACCAACTTTTGGTCATTTTTTAAAATGTTTTTTTGGCTCACAAAAATTTGTGCCAGGTAAATATTTAAAAATATTTGATCATACAGCATGTTATATTCCATATAAAACAAAATGACTTAAGATTTTATACATTTACATGGCTTTTCCAGATCTAGAAATTACGTATCCATGATATCCATGTTTTTATATAAAAATGACAGTTGTTAAGAGAATGAATTAGTAAATTGGATGTATCTAAGATTTAAATTAAGGATTTGAGCTTTTAGCTTGTTTTATCTTATTTTAAATCATTTTAAACCATCTTAAAATTCGTTTTCTGAGGCCCCCTAGTGGCCAAAAACAGTGCAAAATCTCCCATACACTTGCATTGACAGAGGGACCCCATGTCATATATTCAGGGTGATGTCTATATCTGCGGGTTTGAACAGTACATCCGACAATAAAGCACAGATTTCACAAAGCATGCTGTGAACAAACATAGTGCCACATTACAAATAGCATTATACGTTCATATTCGGTTCAAAATATTCTCTGAAATTCTACCCATAAACCCCTGATCCACACAAAATCCTTCATCGACTCGACGGGAAAAGTGGCAAGCTGTCCTACTTCAGAACTGGATATCATCCACACATTGTTAGAGTTTAGACAAACACGCGAGTTTGTGACCCTCGACAGAACATTCCCAGCAGGCCTTGAGGTGGAGCTGCCGAAAGGTGATGTGTTTTTCACGCTGTTTGTGTGTTTAGATTGTATTTAGCACAATGTGGTGAGTTCCTGGCAGCTCTCTGACACCCATCTGTGTGTGTGTGTGTGTGTGTGTGTGTGTACTGAAGGCTAGATTATGTTGCTGACTGTCCCTGGCATGCGCCGCACGCGTCCACGTGAGCCAAGTCCACTGGGAAGCTGCTCTAGTTCTGGTTTGTGGGAAGTGTGGCTGCTGGGATATAATTGATTTCTGTGGAAGAGGTTGTCATGTAAACTATATGCTAAAACACATATGAAATAATGTGCACTATTGAAATTGATAAAAACATTATAAAAGCAAAAGCTGTGGTTGCCACACTGTAAAACGTGATCATTGGACTTAACTTAAAAAAATTGAAGAAACCTATTGCCTTAAAATTATTAAGTAAATAAACTTAATGCTTAAAGCTACAATATGTAATTTTTTCGCCGCTAGGGGTCGCTAACCTCTTACAATAACAAAGGCGTCGGTTGATTGTGGAATCATGAAACTTGTTGTCATGCTGATGGATCTAATAATGTTTTTGATTATTCGGACGTCTTGCAGGACATTCTCGTCGGATGGGCAGCGTTGTTGTTCAAACGCGCGGTCAGACGCAAACACGGGAAGCGAGCCGGCGCGCTGGTTAAACTCCGCGAGCGCGGCCTGCGCACTGCACTCCCCAGTATTCATCTTGCGAATCTCCGATCCCTTCCTAACAAAACGGACAAACTTCTTCTCCTCACCCGCACTAACAAGGATTTTTTAAACTCTGCTGCTCTGTGCTTCACTGAAACCTGGCTGAGTGAAGCCATACCGGACAACGCAATACATCTGCCGGGCTTCCAGCTGTTCAGAGCGGATCGCATCGCGGAGCTAACGGGGAAATCAAGAGGTGGAGGATTGTGTTTCTACATTAACAAAAGTTGGTGTTCAGATATAACAACACTGAAGAAGATGTGCTCTCCTAATTTAGAGGCACATTTCATAAACTGTAAACCTTTCTACTCGCCTCGGGAGTTTTCCTCTTTCATTCTCGTGAATGTTTACATCCCTCCAGACGCGTGTGTGAGCGCGGCGCTACAACAGCTGGCTGAACAAATAGCTGAAACAGAACAAAGGTATCCTGACTCTCTTTTAATCATTCTTGGGGATTTTAACAAAGCAAATCTTTCTCATGAACTACCAAAATACAGACAGCACGTTACATGTCCCACCAGAGACAGTAATATACTGGACCACTGTTACACCACAATAAAAGATGCGTATCACTCCGTTTCACGAGCAGCTTTGGGGCTCTCTGATCACTGTTTGGTTCATCTCATACCGACCTACAGGCAGAAACTGAAATCAGCTAAACCTGTAATAAGGACTGTAAAAAGATGGACTAATGAAGCAGAGCAGAATCTACAGGCCTGCTTCGAGTGCACTGATTGGACTGTTTTTGAAGCTGCTACCAACGATCTGGATGAGCTCACAGATACTGTAACATCATATATAAGTTTCTGTGAGGATACCAGGACATTCTTATCATTTACTAATGATAAACCATGGTTTACTGGGAAACTCAAACACCTTCGTCATGCCAAAGAGGATGCCTACAGAAGTGGGGATAAAATCTTGTATAACCAGGCCAGAAACAGACTGACAAGGGAGATCAGAGTTGCTAAAAGAAGCTACTCTGATAAACTGAAAAAACAGTTTTCATCCAACGACCCATCATCAGTCTGGAATGGCCTGAGGAACATCACCAACTACAAGTCACCATCCCCCCGATCTGTGGACAATCAACACCTGGCTGATAATTTAAACTCATTTTATTGCAGGTTTGAAAAGCCCTCATTCACACCACACACCGGCTCTAACCTGCACTTCACACATTCACCATCACATCCTGCACTCCCATTACTCCCCCCTCCTGCCATCCAACCTGAGCTTAAGGTCTGTGTGGAGGACGTGAGCCGAGTCTTCAAAAAACAGAAGACTAGGAAAGCCTCAGGCCCAGACGGCATCTCATCTGCTTGTTTAAAAGCCTGCGCTGACCAACTGGCCCCGGTCTTCACGCAGATCTTCAATAGATCATTGGAGCAGTGTGAAGTTCCCTGCTGCTTCAAACGCTCCACTATCATTCCTGTCCCCAAAAAAACCCAAATCACTGGACTTAATGACTACAGACCTGTCGCTCTCACGTCTGTGGTCATGAAGTCGTTTGAAAGACTGGTGCTGGCCCACCTGAAGGACATCACTGGACCCCTGCTGGACCCCTTTCAGTTTGCTTACAGAGCAAACAGGTCTGTGGATGATGCAGTCAACATGGGACTGCATTATATCCTGCAACATCTCGACAGACCAGGGACTTATGCAAGGATCCTCTTTGTGGACTTCAGTTCGGCTTTCAATACCATCATGCCTGGTCTTCTCACAGCCAAACTGACCCAGATCTCCTTACCATCCTCGATCTGTCAGTGGATCACCAGCTTCCTGACGGACCGGCAGCAGCGAGTGAGACTGGGGAAACTCACATCCAGGACTCTCACCACCAGCACTGGCGCCCCTCAAGGGTGCGTTCTCTCCCCACTGCTCTTCTCCCTGTACACTAATGACTGCACTTCTAAAGACCCCTCTGTCAAGCTCCTGAAATTTGCCGACGACACCACTGTCATCGGTCTCATCCGAAACGGTGACGAGTCTGCTTACAGACTGGAGGTTGAACAGCTGGCTGTCTGGTGCAGTTATAACAACCTTGAGCTGAACACGCTCAAAACAGTGGAGATGATCGTGGACTTCAGGAGGAACAGCCCAGCACTCCCCCCACTCACCATCATGAACAGCACTGTGGAAGCAGTGGAGTCATTCAGGTTCCTGGGCACTTCCATCTCTCAGGACCTGAAGTGGGACAATCACATTGACTCCATTGTAAAAAAAGCCCAGCAGAGACTGTACTTCCTTCACCAGCTGAGGAAGTTCAACCTGCCACAGGAGCTGCTGATTCAGTTCTACTCAGCCGTCATTGAGTCTGTCTTATGCACTTCCATCACTGTCTGGTTTGGTTCAGCTACCAAATCAGACATCAGGAGACTACAACGGACAGTCCGGACTGCGGAGAGGATCATTGGTGCCCCCCTGCCAACCCTCCAGGACCTGTACTCTTCCAGAGTGAGGAAGAGAGCAGGTAAAATCATCACAGACTCCACTCACCCTGGACACCACCTGTTTGATCTGTTACCGCCAAGACGGCGACTCAGATCACTGGCCACAAGAACATCTCGGCACAGGAACAGTTTCTTCCCACAGGCCATTTCCCTCCTGAACAGTTAACACACCTCCCAAGGCATATGCCTTTAAGTGCAATACTCCCACTGTTTAGTGCAATACCCTACAACTCAGGTGATACTTATACTTATATTTAGATTTGTTTATTATAATATTCAAAACACTGTAAATATGTTCATAATCTGTAAATCTGGAAATGTCTATTCTGACTAAACCCAACTGTGATACTTTTATTCTCATATATTTATATTTTTATTCTTTATTCTTATAATTTGTAGTATTATGTTTCATGTTTCTTGTTGTATTTGTATATGTCCACTGGAAGCTTCAGCACCAAAACAAATTCCTTGTGTGTGCAAGCACACTTGGCAATAAAGCTCTTTCTGATTCTGATTCTGATTCTGATTCTGATTCTGATTATGGATGAGTGAATACACTGATGTTTTTTTACATGACTGTGGTATGAAGTAGGTCGCGATTGATATTGAGAGACAGATATCAGCTCCACACGCAAGTGAGAAAATAAAAGAATGAGGACATTCAATTCTACCGAACTACACGTAAGTGCTGAATTAATACTCACACAGGTCAGTTTATTAGACAAATGAAACTTGTGAGGGAACGCAGCGCTGTTTCACTTGGTCTACACTATCATACTAAACTGCATTTGAGTGTGTTGAAAGTTATAATGTTATTCTGTGTATTAGTTTGTCTGTATGAGACTAGCAGTAAGCTAGATCAACATTAGAATTACATACTGATCATATTCTAACATTTCATCATGTTGTTGAGCTATATAACATTGATTAGTTTTATGTACATTTTCTGACCTGTCTAATAAACTATCTCTGTCTGCTTGCCATGGTCCATAATGTTTGAACGAACAACAACAGCGTGAGCGTGCCGCTAGACGTAACGCAGTTGCCCATGTCTGTCGCCATGGTTACTATGGCAGTACGAGCGGAAACCAGGGATATCGCGGATATTATGTCATTGACAGGCGAGAAGTGAACAGGGACGGGCACTTTTTAAAATTGTGAATTTCTCTAAATTTACAAATTCTTGGAAACATTTAGGATAATGGAAGTAAACAAATGAAAGAAATATATAACACTGTGCAAGTGGTTTTTGGATATTTTGATACAAAATTATTACATATTGTACCTTTAATCAAAAAAATTAAGTAATGTGGAAAAGTTCACATAACTTAATTTTTTTTCAAATCAGCATTAAGTTTATTTACTTTTTAATTTTAAGGCAACGGATTTACTAAAAAGTTTTTAAGTGAGTGAACTGAACACTTTTTACAATGCAGAACTTTTAAATGTTAAACTTCAAACTTTTAATGCAGTTTAAAATATGGTAGCAGCATTTAATGGTATAAGTGATATAGTATTAATATTCCATTTAATGTAATAAAATATGTTATGTACCTATACTGATAACCACCGTAATAATCTAGTTTTTTTCCCCACCATATAATGAAAACCTGCTGTTTACCAATGAATATGTTTTGTAGCATTTTTACTGTTAAAATTACAGTTGTACACTGTACAATTACTTAAAAGACATGAGGAAAGACATGTTTTACATGTTAATACTTACGCTTGCGGGTAAGTTATGAAATTTGGCACACAGATAAAGGACAGTCTGACCATTAGCCACAGCAATTTTGGAGTCTCTAACTCAATCCCTCTAGCGCCACCAACTGTCCAAATTTGCACTTACGTTTATACTAATAACTTTTGAACCGTAAGGGCTAGAAACAAACAAATCCTGAGCTCAAGACGATTTGGTTGCACCATATGATGTCATTTTTCGGTCATGAAAATTTTCCCGCCATTTTTATTTACAGAAAAACCTACTTTTTCGTACTCCTCCTTGGCAGTTGCTTCGGATCCAGATCATCTTCAGACCAAGAATTGATGAAGAGCACACCGACATTAACATAAGGTTATATCTCTGCAATGCTTTGGCGTATTGGTTGTGATATAACAACCATGACCTGAGCGTACCTGCACAGTTTCTGTGCAGTGGCACCTAGTGTTCAGGAGATATGAAAAATTGACATTTTGCTTACAACTTCTGAATGGTTTTGCCAAAAATCACAAAACTGGTCTCTTTAGATTTGGTGCAGCATGCAGAGTCGAACGATACGAAAGACTATAGAATAACACTAGACGCGTCACTCGTATTGTTTTGAATGGCGAAAATTCCAATGATCAATATGGCGAAATAATTCCCGCCTTCTAAATAAGAGCCAATCGCCTTTTGGTAACGTCATTGCGTCACTGCAGCTGTCATTAGAAGCTCCAGTTTATATAGAAACAGTCAGACGCGCACTTCTACTGTGCATGCTTATTAGCTTGATCCAGCCTTAAAAATGCCGTTTTCTGTCATGATTCAAGCGTTTAAAAGCAAACTTTATGTGACAGTTGTTGTAAGATGTCATTGCTGATTTCAAATATGAAATTTAATCGTGAGCTTGGCAAACAGTTTTGGAGAATTTGATGTTTCCCCATTCAAAGAGATAGGAGCTGCACTTGCATGCCCGAGAGACGTTTCAAAGATGGCCGCCAAGTGAAATGACTTGTCTTAAAGGGACTTTGACGATACCCAATTTTCCCATTTTGGGCTTGAATTGTTTGTAAAATGCTATATTTTATGAACGCATTATCGTATCATTACGGAACTCAGTATGTGTCATTGGCATCATGCCCTAAAGGTACTCAAAAAGTTTAAATAGCGCCACCTTGTGGTCAAAAGTTAGAATGAGATTTCCAAAAAATGCTAATAACCTTTGACTAAATTAGCCTTTTGTAATGAAACTGGTCTAAATAGATTACAGTTGGTCTGATGCTCCCAGCCATGATGGCATGACTTATGCTTAATTGCTGCTTGCAGCTATACTCAATTTTGTGACTAACCATGGTAAACATAGCAAGAACACCAGAAACTGACTGCTTAGAAGAAAATGGGAACACATGAATTAGATCAGTAAAACTAGAAGTTTATATACCATGACAACAGCAGTCCTAATGCTAAAAGGGGAACTTTACACCTCCAGTAACATATTTTTTTTTTTTCAATTTGGTACACCATAGGATTTATACTGTAAATATATTATTTCAATTGTGATTTCTGCATTTCGAATCAGTTACTACAGTAGTTTGTTCTTGTAGCTCAACTGTTAGACAATGGAGCTAGTAATGTTAATATACTACGTAGGCAGTGAACATCAAGACTATGTTTTGGAAAAGAGCTTATTGATTTTATTTGAACCAGTAATTTCTGTGGTTGCAAAGGCTTTCTGACTGTTTTAATATGCTGCTATCTAGTTGATTGTGGGTCCAGTTGCTATGCGATTGCTATGATGAACTATGTTTTTGTGTGTGTGCATTGTTTTGCAGTTAATAAAGTGTTCTAGAACATTACAAAGGTATTTATTTGAATCAGAATCACTTTATTGTCACATCACTAACAGCACATGTGCAGTAGTGTGGAAAAACTGGAGCATGCTCCAGAAAGCAGAATACAGTTTAACATAGAAGACAATATACAATTACAATCTTTATTTGATTGAGAATACAGTATGGAATATTATTACCATTTAAATCAGCTTTTAAATGTAATATATTTTCAAATATAATTTATTCATGTGATCAAAGCTGAATTTCAGCAATGTTACTCCAGTCTTCAGTGCATGATCCTTCAGAAACATTCTAATATGGGTGTTTCTCTTCTTCTTCATGTTTTCAGGATCAAGTCTTTCGAGGAACCTTCCCTGCATGAATGCGTTCAGTGAAAGCATCAGTTCAGAGATGCACACAGACTTCAGTTACATTATGAAGGCAGCGTTCAGCCTCCTGGTAAATAACACTGATGAATAAATGGACTCTAATGTACTACACTTACCTAGCCAGGGCAAATTTACTCCGGTCACTACTAAAGATCACACTGCACACTCTGCGGCTTCTCCTACAGGTCTGTGTCATTTAATTCCAGCCCATTAGAGCCGCACTCTTAATAATGGAGCAATAGGCAGTTTGCTTAGATTAAAAGCTTCCCTCTCAATAGGGTTATAATAACAGAAGCGCAGTCCAGACCGCCTCTCTCGACGCTTGCATAATGATCTGCTCGCTGTACTAGCGCTGCATCTTTCTGTCCAATTCACTCATTTACTCAGCTTCATGCCCTTTGCAGGGAATGCCATTATTATTATTATATTCATAAAATCCTCATTATATTACATAATTCGGGCCTCATACAATGAATTACACAATGAAAAGTCATATTCTTTAAAAAAAAAAAAAAGTATGTGTGGAGTGTGGAGAGATGTGGTGAAATTGTCTTGTATGTGCCGTTTCTCTTTCTAAAAACTAAATGATCCAGTCAACACCCTTCTAAACATCCTTAGAAGTGACTTAAGTTGGAAAATAGCACATGAAAATTTTAATTCAAGTTTATTTGACTCACATTATTAACAAATACTTTTTCTCTTGTAAGCAGAAATTTTGTGAGTCTTATGATTAGAACGTAATAAACAATTAAAAATGATATACACTCACTGACCACTTTATTAGGTACACATTGCTAGTACCGGGTCGGACCACTTTTGCCTTCAGAACTGCTTTAATCCTTCATAGGAAAGCTGCTGGAAACATTCCTCTGAGATTTTGCTCCATATTGGCATGATAATATCACACAGTTGCACACAAATCACCACAGATTTTTCGGCTGCACATCCATGATGTGAATCTCCCGTTCCTCCACGTCCCAAATCTGCTCTATTGGATTGAGATCTGGTGACTGTGGCCGTTTGAGTTCAGTGAACTCACTGTCATCATGATCATGAAACCAGTTTGAGATGATTTGAGCTTTGTGACAAGTGTGTTATCCTACTGTGGTCATAAAGGCAAGGCAAGGCAAGTTTAGTTATGTAGCACATTTCATACACTATGGCAATTCAAAGTGCTTTACACAGAAAGGAATTAAAATAATCACAAAATTAAATCAAGGAAAATTAAAACACTTATAAAAGGAATTAAAAGAGATACAGTTATAAAATGAATTAAAAAAGTAAAATGATGATACATAGATAAACTTCTCATCTGGGAAACACCGGTGTATCATACTTTTCACAACTCCCAGTTTTACTCTGAGATTTTCCCATGGTGATTGTACTGTGTCTGTGGTGTTGGACACATAAAGGGATGGACATCAGCAACAATACTCAGGTAGACTGTGGTGTTGATGCTCAAAAATTCGAACCCGCACACAAAAAAGTTGATCAACTTAAACGTCCTGAAATAGAGCAAACGTAACACCCGCTACAGGAACCCAAAGAAGACCAACGGCCAGGGTGTCACATGCCTGTGATGTCAGCACATTTCCACAGTCACGATTGGCCGAGCTCAGCGGGAAAGGGGGCGGGGTGATCCTGGGTACTGAGAGGTCTTGCAACCCCTTTTGCTTATTTTAAGCCAAAAACGCCTCTGCAAATAAACTGCCCCCACCGAGAGGAGTAATTGGTGTAGTATCTCCCAGCACTAGCATGAGATAATGTCTGCGCCGCACTGCCAGTGCTCCACAGGACAGATCCATTTCCATGAGCCACTGGGCCAGAGCAACACACACTCCGATGTTAATGACCTACAGTTTCAAACTCATAAAAGAGATAGATGTTCTCCTTTTGTGTGAGCAAATGTTCACTTTATATTTGTCAGGATGGGTTTTGAAAAAGGATCTTTTGTAGCATTATATAAAATGAGGGCTGGGCATTATAATACATTACTATAATATTACAGTTTAAAATTAACTGATTTGTAGGCTACCTTCATTTCTGTCATATTGACTCTCGGAGTGTTTGGCATGGTATTCTAGAATGATTTTTACAAATAATTGTATTATTTGAATAAACTGCTCTGTTAAGGCACTTTTACACAAACAAAATTAACCTACTTTCTTTTTAAATTATATTAATCTTTCAGTTTGACTGGGCAGTTTGAGGAGAAACAGAGTTATTGATTAACTTAACTTAAGTTAACTTGGAGGTAACTTAGTATATTAGTTTTGAAAGGTTTATCGTTAAATAATGTGTGCATGCGTTTCACATACAGTACCATTTTTTTATATAAAAAAATTGTATACAGTGTGCTAGTATTCCATTGTTGAAATATGAGTAAATGAGTGATCAAAACAAGAGCAGATTTTGGGCATTTTCATTTTGATAGATGATATTTGAACAGTGCACTTATTTTTATGCAGACAGCAGATCCACGAGGCTGCCGTCTCCTCGTGGGACCACACATAAATACCACAGTAACATTTATTCAGTGCAGGACTAGTTAATGATTAATGCACACACAGCAGCAGAGGTGATTCGAGCGGTTTCACTGTGAACAGAACGCTGTTAACTTGTGACGAGCATCTCAGTAGTTAATCTTTAATGCAAATCGTATTTCTGTAATAGTAGCGTGCTGATGTGACATGTCATGTTCCCAGAATCTAGTCGTGTGTTTCATGAATTACTGAAGAGGTGAACCAGCTGGTTACAACAAATGAATGTGGATTAGCCTACCCTTTCTGTGTTTCTCTTGCTTAATGTCGCCCACTTCTTCTGGTCTGCAAATGTGGTTTGGGTCCCTTCTTCAATGCAGGGTTATTATATGTAACTAAAAATAAAACTGAAAACAAAACTACACAAAAATCATTACTTGAAATAAACTAAACATTAACTGAAATAAAATAAAATAAAATATAAAAGAAAACCAAGGCAACATTTCTCATTTACATTTAGTTTAACTTGATGTAAAATAACTAAAAACTAAAAATTAAATTAAATTAATTTTCAGCAATAACTACTTAAGTATATATATTTTTAAAAAAACAACAGCAAAATTACTGAAACTTTAAAAAAAATGAAAACAGAAAATATAAAAAATACATATATTTAAAATATTAATAAAAACTATAATAGTATCTCAATAATACTAAAATAACTTTTTTTTTTCGCCTGTTTTCTCCCGCGTCTGATAACTTAAAGCAACAGCACACCTCTGATCAACAACACAGATGATTTGAGGAATCATTCACCTCTGAAGCATAGATGTAAACGCTGCAAGATGTTTATAGGGGTCATGACATGGATTTTTAAAAATTATTTTAATATGTTCCTTGAAGTAAAAAAAACAACACATATGCAGAAAAACGTCTCGGTTACTGACGTAACCTCGGTTCCCTGAGAGTAGGGAACGAGTATTGCGTAAGTTAGCTTACGTTATGGAAAAACTCCTTTTCTCGAGAATATTGAAGCCATACTTTTTAAACGTAGTGCAGCTGCACAGCAGACATACACCTAAGCGTCTAGCGTGCTCATTGGCTGTGCTGCGGCAACTGCACGAACCTATGGCGAGTCGGCTAAGATGCGCAAACCAATCAGGTCGCTTCGCGCCAGTGCGTCAGAGCCCGCCAGTATGGGCGTGGCTTATAGCTATATATTTCACCATAGAAATCAGGTTAAATCGACTGAAGCGATCCCCTGATCGAAGCACAGTAGCACGGTGGGTTACGCAATACTCGTTACTTGAAAATAATCGTTCCCTTTCGAGAGGTCTCTCGTATTGCGTAAGTTAGCTTACGCTATGGGAACCCCTTTCAAAATGCCATGCGTGATTATAAACTTCGCCCCATACTATAGCCTAGGGCCAACGCTCCCTCTCGCAGCACAGCCAATGAGCGCTAAATGCTCAGGTATATGTCTGCTGTGCAGCTGCTCTGCGTTTTACAAATTTGGCTTCAATATTGTCAAGAAAAGGAGTTTTCCCATAGCGTAAGCAAACTTACGCAATACGAGAGACCTCTCGAAAGGGAACGATTATTTTTTAACCCTCATTCTGAAATGATGAGTTTTTAAGGCACGGCTCCTTTGAAGCTTGTCAGTGAACGACCACTGTTATGATTGGCTAACGTCACTGCATAGGAAAAAGTATCAACACTCATTGACGTATTGCACCTGAGTAAGTGTTTTGAAAACATTATCCATATAAAACCATAATTTACAGATCTTTAAGCATTATGAAATAATTTACTTACGGTTTGTGATGCAGCTGCTGTCAGATTTAATACAGTCTCTGCTTCATTTGTCAACAAAAGTTTATTTGCAAACTCTCCATTACACTGCTCCTCATTTACAAAACAATCTGAAGTCAAATGCTCCGAACACACATATAATCTTCCAACAAGATTAAAAATAAACCATCCACTTGTTTCTGACACTGGGATCTTTCTGAAGTCTGTATAGAGACACAAATGAGCTGTTTATATGGATGCGATAAAAATAAAGGTTCTTTCACTTTTCCACTTGTCCTGTTATCACAGACTCATGCGCTTGAACGGATATCATTTCGATATCCAGTGTAGACAGCGTCACTGATTATAATGGGTTTTATTTGCTTTTGACGCGACACACACATCCAGTGTAGGCATATGTGAGCCATTAAGCAACTAAACATCAGTGGGCGGGGCCTATAGTGCAATGATGTATAACTATTGGTCGATGTCTTGCTCTGGAGGCAGTCATTTGGAAATGTATGATGTCACAGATCCTGCTATATCAAAACAAGCAGTTTTTGGAGTTTGATTAAATAAAGGCTTTGTTTATAATGAGGACGCTTTAAGCTCTGAAACTTGCAGGATGTTTTAATGGTACAAAGACCTCTTATATGTCAAGTGATCAAGACAAATTTGATATCTCATGTCATGACCCCTCTAATACTGTATGAGCATCAGTAATAGTGTTACATAAAAAAAAATTGTTTTCTTGAGTATTTGTTTAGATGGAAAGTGTTTCTTTTCTCTTTTGGAGGGTTTTAGGAGCTTGGGATTGGTTACAACATGCACTCCAGAGACAATTTTGTGCTGTGAAGATAAAAATTGTTCTCAGTGGGGGTTTGAAATTAGTCACATTCACTGAAGAATCACACTCCAGTGGAACAGACTCCGTGTTATGGCACAATCGCTTTCTGATGATATTTCACTTAAAGATATTTATTTAAATTCATTTTTAAATAAAATTATTTTTAATAAACATAATGCACCCGACTTGACCTTTTCACCCGAAATGAACCAATCACAGCCATGACTTTTAGCATTTTGATTCATCATTTGATTAGACTACCAAAAGTTAAGATATTTGTACACAAAATCCAATTAATAACTTAATAACTAAGAAAATGTTTAATCAAGGCAATAAGCTGCCTGAGGCTGTAGATTACACTGATAATATAAGAGGGTCTACTTCATGTCATACTGAAGAACACCCATTTTAACCATGGTAAAATCACTGTAACATGGCCTAAAGTGTCTTAATTATTTAATCAAGCCTATGGACCCAAAGAGATGAAAAAAAAAAAACAGTTAGAAATAGAGCATTGGAGAGCATAATCATGTAGAGGCAGTATTAGTTTGTAAGCTCAGTCTGTGCATGTTGTGCGTGTTTGTGTTGTTCCTCTTCGCCTTGTAGCCGTGGGGTAATTCATCAGTCTGTTGTGGTTTGGGGTCTGAAGGGCCGGTTGTGACAGCAAACTGCATTACCCATGAGTTTCACTTGATGTCAATGACTTCTACTAGTGCAGATGCCAGTGCAGCTGTACAAATCGCATTAACACACAGAGATAATGATGTCTTTAAGCTGGTCACATCATCAGCACAGATAAACACTTTCATTACACTCACACTTTGAGGAATCTGTATTGAGATGCAGCATTGGAGATGAGGCCGCACTGTAACTAATAAAAGCAAGTATGATAAGAGCAGCAAAGTAATATTCTCCATCTTATTTTATTATATAGCCAGACTGAAGACAATGTCACTTGCATAAACTTCTGCTTTCAGATTTTTCAGTATTGAGATTATGGATTTAACAAATAAATTATACTGCTTTTTGGGTCTGAAATGCTTTTAGTGAAGGCATGTGGTGGAATAATCAGTCTGGTTGTGTCTCTTTCCTGTCTTTAGCTAACCTGAGTCATGTTTAAGAACCGGAATATCATCTTTTCAATTGGCCAGTAAGTGATGTCCTAGCACCACCAAAAAAATCCTAGCAACACTCTAGCAACCTTCAAGAATACCCTAAAAACCACCTAGATCCTACAAACACCTAACAATGCAGTAGAATCCACAATAGTGATTGCATCCGCTCAGTCAATCACGGCCCAATGTTCCACTCATGTACTACTCACTCTCTCCTGTAAAATGAAGTCTCTCCAGTCCCGCTCTGTCATGAAATTTCTCTGCACTATACGTCTTTCTGTTTGTAATGAATTACTTGAATAAATGTCTCAATTACAGTAGGCCTATAAACTAGATAACAGTTAAAATGTTATCTAGCCGATCATCTAACAATTATCTCTGTTATCTAGCCAATCTAGATGTTCGTTGACAGTTTGCAGTGAGTATATCACAAAATGAATTTCTTCTCCTTCTTTGTTCTTAACTTTGTTGTTTACAGTGTATATATGTATAAGGTTCGCAACTTCATTAAAACAATATTTGTACTCCATGACCTCATATATTCTTGAACCAGCATATCACAAAGGACATTCTGGGTTGAGCAGGTGACAGAAGGAAATATTTCCTCCTCTGCTCCAGAGGAAATATTACTGGTCCACTTCGCTAACATGCTTTGATAGCAACGGCATAAAAACCAGCTATCGAGGACCTGGCAACCACCTAGAAGACCCTAGCAACCATCCAGATCATCTTAGAACAATGTAACAATTCACTAGAAACCACCAAAACACTGTAGTGACTGTGTAGCAACGCCTTAGTAACCATCAACAAACTGGCAACCACCTAGATGTCCCTAGCAACCACCCAGAACACCCCAGCAACAACTTGATGCATCTAGAACAACCTGGCAACCATACAGAACATCTTAGGACCATGCAACAATGCACTAGAAACCACCAAAACATAGCAATGCCCTAGCAACGCCTTAGTAACCATCAAGAACCTGGCAACCACACAGAAGTCCATAGAAACCACCAATGACACCCAAGCAATGACATGATTCACCTAGAACACCCTGGCAACCATCCAGAACATCTTAGAATCGCATAGCAATGCACTAGAAACAAGCAATGCCTTAGTAACCATCAACGACCTGGGAACCACCTAAAAGACCCTAGCAACCAGCTAGCAACCCCTTAACATCCATCAAGAATATCCTAGCATCATGGAGGTGAGTTTTACACATTTTATCGTAGAAATCTACTTTGCTCTTGGGATGCACTGAGTCCAGTAACTCTATTCCAGATCCACTGCCTCAATCTCTCTCTCTCCCTCTCTCTCTGATCCGACCTCTTTCCCGACAGGCAGTTTAATAGTCCATCTGTATGACAGACATGATTCTAAATGACCAGATTTCCCCATCGTCCTGCACAAAAGAGACACCCTGAAGGAACGCTACACAAATTTGCATACTTTTTTTCAGGTCCTCCTGTTCCAAAAAGATCTTAGCAGTTTTTTCCCCTCGCGTTTCTTCTTCATTTCCCAGTTCGATTTCAGCGCGGAGGGATTATTTATGAGGGAGGTGAGTGTCAGGCCACTGAAATGAGCCTCAGACGCTGGAGAAGATTTCAATCACTGCAGATCCGTGGCTCAGGCCCTGACCTTCCTGTAAGAGCACTCTTCCTGGAATGAGGAATGGGGGCGGGTGAAGACTGGGATAGACAGAGAGAATCCAGTCAAAATCATTCATGTTTAAATGTGCGATATTCATTTGTTAAACACAGCCACATTTACAATGACAAAATTAATGACGAATAAAATGTGAGTCACTATTTGGCAGGAAAAAAATCTTAATTTGCATTGAAACTGCTGAAAAAATGAAAAGCAAGCGCGTCGTTAACTGAATCTAATCCATTCAATTTCAGTGTCAGAGCATTGTATTGGCTTTGTTACAGTAAATAGAAAAGGCTTTATTGCGTCCCTCGTTTAGGATTCTCGGCACAAATGCAGATGTAAGGGGATAAAACTGATAATTTCAAGGATCATCAAACTGCATATGTATTGTTTATGTGAAGAGCAGTATAGTTTATGTAAACTTAAAAAGCATATTTTGTCATTGAAATAAAGCTGATATATATATATATATATATATATATATATATATATATATATATATATATATATATATATATATATATATATATATATATATATATATACACCTATATTTATCAAGGATGCATTAAATTGATCAAAAGTCACAGTAAAGACATTTATAATGTATGTTACAAAAGATTCCATTTCAAATAAGTGCTGTTCTATTGAACTTTCTATTAATCAAAGTATCCTCACTGTTTTCAACATTGATAATAAAAAATGTTTTTCAAGGAGCAAATCAGCATATTAGAATGATTTCTGAAGGATCATATGACACTACATAAAATTATATGAAAAGCTTAAACTTAAAACATGAATGGAACCAAGTTTAGGTTGAAGTACTACACTCTACTACACTAAAACTAAAATTGAAATAAAAATAAAGATAAATAGAAATAGAAATATTTTTAAAAGCCAAAACTAATAAAAAATGACAAGCACAAAATTACTAAAATAGATAAAAAAAAAAAAATAGTATAAAAATATATAAATAATACTTAGGATCTGTTGGCATCCACCTCAATGGATTTGGGTTTTAAGCAGACCACTAGCAATTCTGATAGAGATAAACAGTTAATCCATGACCTTTGAGAGTTAGTAACACATCATTAGTCTTTCCCCAGCAGCTCTTAGTAATGCAGACCATGTAGACGCCCTCAGCTGTGCTGTTTTCCTCCAAAAGAGTCTGACTGTTTCATCATGTGCTTGAGAGGATTCTGGCTTCTTTTCATTCTGATGATAACAGACTTGCCTTCTTATCATTGTGTCCTTGAGGAAAAACTCTCCACCCTTGGTTTTTCATGAGTACTCCCCTCGATAATTAGTGTACTGTAAGTAACTTTCAATAAAAAAAAGCATCTGTTAAATTACAAATAACATTAGTAAATGCAAGTCTGGTGATGAATGCATAATGAAAAAATGACAACACTTTACAATAAGGTCCCATTATTTAACATTTGCAAATGCATTTACAAATATTCAATGCGCAATACATTTATTATTATTTTATTAATCTTTTTTTTACCGTTATTTTTTTTCCCAAATACAGATAGCTCAGATACATTAAATAATGAAATAATAATTAATCCATTAAATAAATCAGATACAGCATTTGATTTAAATAATGTAATAGTTAATGTTGAAATTAACATGCATACCCAACGCTATCTCATGACCAATTCGTACAAATTCGTACGAATTGCCGTGAGGTTAGGTTGGCATACCTGCTTTTGAAAGTATTTTTCCTTGTTAGTTCATGTTAACTAATGTTAACTACATTTAGTTGTTAACAAATGGAACCTTATTATAAAGTGTTACTGAAAAAATAATAGTATGAACAATCAGAAGTGTGTTCAAGTTTTATTTACAGGTGCTCTAAACAGATTTGTTTTCCATAAGAACAAGTTAAAAATATCTGGAAGTTGAAACCAAATGGTTTTTATATAAAACAAAACTAAAAATTATTGTTTCCAAACAGGTTCACACACTCAAGCGTAATATATATCACTTCCTATTTATTAGGTACATCTGCTCGTTAATGCAAATATCTAATCAAAAAATCACATGACAGCCATTCTAGAAATGCCACCAAAATGATCTGCTGAAGTTAAAACTGAGCATCAGAACAAGGAAGAAAAATGATTTAAAGTGCCCTTGTGGTGTAGATCAAGCTTTTAATGTTGTTTATGTCTATGTGGTGTTTTAATATTCTTTAAGATAAACCATGTGTAAATTCATAAGTCAACAGCATTGCTGAGTATTTTCTGCTTAAAACTGCAGTGAACCAAAGACAGTCTCAAAAACACGCTTTGAAATTGCTGGTGCTTCTGACGTCACAAACTACCTTGTAACCAATCAGATCAACGTGTGATCGTCAACGAGTGGATCTCTGAGCTGCTGTGAGTGAGTGGAGGCGGGGCTTTTTTTTGCATATTCATATAACTACGTATACTAAACGAGGCAAGAGTGTACATTCAAGCTATTTTTAAGGCATTAATAATTTTTTTTAAGGAAATGTTTTTAAATATGTCATTTTGGTGATCAAAGATGAGTTTTAAGGTATACAATTATTGAATACAGGGGGACATTAAGTGGCTTTGAACGTGTCATGGTTGTTGGTGCCAGAAGGGCTGGTCTGAGTGTTTCAGAAACTGTTGATCTAATGGGATTTTCACGCACAACCATCTCTATGGTTTACAGAGAATGAAAAAGAGAAAATATCCGGTGAACGTCACTTCTGTTGGATAAAATGCCTTGTTGATGTCAGAGGTTAGAGGAGAATGACCAGACTGGTTCAGCTGATAAAAAGGCAACAGTAACTCAAATAAGCACTCGATACAACCAATGTCTGCAGAAGAGCATCTCTGAACACACAACACACCAAATCTTGAAGAAGAAGAGCATCTCTGAATGATCAACACATCAAACCTTGAAGCAGAAGAGCATCTCTGAACACACAACACATCAAACCATGGCAGGAGAACATCTCTGAACACTCAACACATCAAACCTTAAAGCAGAAGAGCATCTCTGAACACTCAACACATCAAACCTTGAAGCAGAAGAACATCTCTGAACACACAACACATCAAACCTTGAAGCAGAAGAGCATTTCTGAACACACAACACATCAAACCTTGAAGCAGAAGAGCATTTCTGAACACTCAACACATCAAACCTTGAAGCAGAAGAGCATCTCTGAACACTCAACACATCAAACCTTGAAGCAGAAGAACATCTCTGAACACTCAACACATCAAACCTTGAAGCAGAAGAGCATCTCTGAACACTCAACACATCAAACCTTGAAGCAGAAGAGCATCTCTGAACACACAACACATCAAACCTTGAAGCAGGAGAACATCTCTGAACACACAACACATCAAACCTTAAAGCAGAAGAGCATCTCTGAACACTCAACACATCAAACCTTGAAGCAGAAGAACATCTCTGAACACTCAACACATCAAACCTTGAAGCAGAAGAGCATCTCTGAACACACAACACATCAAACCTTGAAGCAGAAGAGCATCTCTGAACACTCAACACATCAAACCTTGAAGCAGAAGAGCATCTCTGAACACACAACACATCAAACCTTGAAGCAGAAGAACATCTCTGAACACTCAACACATCAAACCTTGAAGCAGAAGAGCATCTCTGAACACACAACACATCAAACCTTGAAGCAGAAGAACATCTCTGAACACACAACACATCAAACCTTGAAGCAGAAGAGCATCTCTGAACACTCAACACATCAAACCTTGAAGCAGAAGAGCATCTCTGAACACACAACACATCAAACCTTGAAGCCGAAGAGCATCTCTGAACACACAACACATCAAACCTTGAAGCAGAAGAACATCTCTGAACACACAACACATCAAACCTTGAAGCAGAAGAGCATCTCTGAACACTCAACACATCAAACCTTGAAGCAGAAGAGCATCTCTGAACGATCAACACATCAAACCTTGAAGCAGAAGAGCTCCAGCAGCAGAAGACACACACTGGTGAAACTCTTGTCAGATGAGAACAGAAACTGAGGCTACGATTCACATGGACTCACCAAAACTGGACAATAGAAGATTGGAAAAACATTGGCTGGTCTGATGAGTCTCTATTTCTGCTGTGACAGTCAGATGACAGGGTCAGAATTTGGCGTAAACAACATGAAAGCATGGATCCGTCCTGCCGTGTATCAGTGGTTCAGGCTGCTGGATTAATGGTGTGAGGATATTTTCTTGGGTCTCTTAGTACCAAATGAGCTTTGTTTAAACACCAAAATCTACCTGAGAATTGTTGCTGACCATGTCCATCCCTTTATGACCACAGTCAGTGTATCATCTTCTGATGACTTCCAGTAGGATAACGGATAGAGCAGCTTTGGGATGTGGAGGAATGGGAAATTCACATCATGGATCTGCAACTGTGATGCTATCATGACAATACGGACCAAAATCTCTGATGAATGTTTCCAGCAGCTTGTTGAAAAATAGCTGTGCAATGAAGAATTAAGGCCTAAAAAATTGGTGCTAGCACGGTGTACCTAATAAAGTGGCCAGTGAGTCTATAATCAAGAAATGTTTGTAATGATAATGCACTGAACTATTTCTGAACAACAGAGCTTAATTCTGAATTTTTATCATTGCATAACACATTTTCAATCAGCAAGAACGGAGGTAATCTGATCTCAGATCTGTACGACAGGTGCAGCATCATCTAACACTAATCTACCCGAACTAATCTATCTAATCACACTAATCTACCCTAACTGAGGTAGGTCAAACTTCTCATATCGGAATGAATCAACAATCAATTAGTTTGGGTTGAGGTTGGTGTTGAGGTTGGTTGATGCACCTGTTACGCTATTCTTTGATGGATGCTTGATTATTTTAGCCAGTGTTTTAAATACTTCATTTTTACGCTCAAGAGCAGGTTTCCAGATGAAGGCTGCAGGAGATGAAGGAGAGAATGTGAGGCATATGGACTCAGCATCTGAGTGTTTGTCCCTGCTGGTTTGAGCTCAGATCCGTGTCAAACTCGACTTTCAAGCTTTTTGATGTTGACCTAAATAACATCTAGATCTACAATCTAGATAATTTGAACTACTTTTAAAGTTTGAAAGCTGAAAGTAGCCCATTCGTGAAACTTATTTAGTAGGTTTGAGGAGTTTAACAGCATATTTTCTGAAAATATGTAAATGTTCCACGTGGTTTGGTTACCATAATAGTGTCCTTTACAAAACCTAACAAACTTATTTTTTGCTTTGAGATTTTATAATATAATAAAAAAATAGGTGTGGCTTACAGTAAGTCTCCTTTACTTTTCGTAAAAGAAAAAACTTTTGGTATTCCATTCTGAACATTTTTATAAAACAAGATTTATAAATACTGTAACAAATATGATCCTCATTAAATGTTAACTAATGGAACTTTGTTGTAAAGTGCTTGCAAACTTTTTAGGGTCACTGCACATTTATATTAATTTAGCAGATGCTTTGATCCAAACGCTTTTACAGTGAACAGAAGGTGGGAAAGATATGAGCCTTTTTATTTAGTGGTTTGCTGAAGTGACCTTCAACTATGAAGCTGAAACGTGCTCTTATAAACTCCAGTGTCCAGTTTCATCATTTAAAACACATGACGTCGCTTATTTACAAATGTTCCTGCCTTTCATTTGCCCTTTAGGTGCAGACGAGCATTTGATGTGCGAACAGGAAACATCTACATCTGTGTGTGTGTGTGTGTGTGTGTGTTTGTGTGAAACCTTCTGCTCACCCCCTACAGGGCTGATGAGAGCAACGAAAGCAGAAACATGACGTCCGTTCCAGTCATCTGGGAATAAAACAGTTCATCCTTAAGGAAGGAGGGGTCAAGACGTCAGAGTGGCTTTAGCGCTGCTTAATAACGTGTGTATGCGTTTGCCCTTGAGTGTACGTACAGCCATGTGTGCATTTACATGCAGCGTCCTCGTATAGAGAGTCACTGGAAACACACTTCAAACATTAAACCCCGTCAAGTGCACAAGCGCCTGCGGACATGAAGGGCTCTTGGTAACATAAGAGTAATCCAAGCTTACATTCAGTGCTAAACCACACCGGCCGCATCCCAATCACTCGTTCATCAGTTCACACACGTCTGTTCTGCCCTTAACACTGAGCCCAGGGACGTTTGTCTCCTTGAGCGAGACTGCAAGCAGAGCATAACCAGAATGAGTCCAAACCCACATTACCAACATCTCCATACTCCACTTCACCTTTCTACACCTCTTAATATCAAAACAGTGTTTTGAGGATTGGCCATTGCATTTGCATTTATTATATGACATACTATTTGATTGATGGTCTGCTGTGGAGATGTTTCCACTAATCAATCAGTCAATCAATGTTTGAAAAGTGAAGGAATGACATCTCTGAAACTCAATGGGAAGAGTGAGAGCGTTCTTTCATCGCTTATGAGATTCATTGGGTTCTCAGTTTAGTTTCACTTAAGTATCGCCTTTGTCTCATATGTTTCTCCTGAAATAGAACTATAAAATTAAGGTTGATAAAATTAATCTGGTAGCTTTAGAAGCAACTGAGTTTGGTCTTTTGATGATGAAGTACATTTTACTTTTAGCATAATTTAGTATCATCAAAAAGGAGAAAAATCTACAAAAGATTACAGTACACATGCTCTAATTCATCTCATTGCTGTCTTGGAGACAATTGAGATATTAAAGAGATGTAATTTGTGATTTAAAAAAAAAAAAAAAAGAGATAATTTGGTCATTTTTAAGAATTAGATGAGAAACATTTGAGAATCATTGGCATTTTGGCACATCTAAACATTTTGGGACATTGTGAGATCTTTAGAGGAGACTACAGGAGAAAAGCTAAGAATCGGGGAACTCGAATTGCTATTTGTTTAATCTTATTGCTGTCTTAGAGAATCAGTTGAGATTTCAAAGAGATCTCATTTGTGATTTTCTTATGAGATACTCAGGTAATTTGAACTAGGAAGAATTAGATAAGTAATATTTAGGTAATATGGAAAAATCTGACTTTTCAATACAATGCAAAATTTAAAACAATTGAGACATTGATGAGATATCTAGAGGAGAAACATGAGACCCCTTCATGGGTCTTAATTTAGGAGTAAAGTCTGAGAAGCTGGAGACCATAATTGCTGTATTTAATCTCAGTGCTGTCTGAAGAATTGATTGAGATGTCAAAGAGATCTCATTTGTGTTTTTTTCTCATGAGATATTTGGGTAATTTGGTCTCAAAAGAGTTAGATGAGAGACATGTTTGAGGAGACACTGTCGAATCTGGCTTTTCAATGCAGATTTTCAATGCAAGTTTGAGACATTGTTGAGATCTCTAAAAGAAAAACATGTGAGATCACTGGGGTCTTTTACTTTTGGAGACTAATTGCTCTATATTTAATCTCACTGCCGCCTGTGAATCGATTGAGATGTTAAAGAGATCTTATTTGTGTTTTTTTTTTTTTTTGCATGCATTAGTCTCAGAACAAATAGATGAGAAATGTTTGAGTTCGTATTGAATCTCGCCTTTCAACACAGATTTTCAATGCAATGCAAGTTTGAGACATTATTGAGATCTCTAGAGGAGAAATGTGAGATCACTAGGGTCTTTTACTTTAGGAGAAAATATGAGAAGCTGGAAACTGTAATCACTCTTTTTTAATTTCATTGCTATAGGAGAATCGATTGAGGTGTTAAAGAGATCTTATTGGTAATATCTGAGCTCATTTTTGACAAATCTGACTTTTTAATGCAGATGATCAATGCAATGCAAATTTGAGAATAATTGGGACATTAATGAGATCTCTAGAGGAGAAACATGAGATTACTGGGGTCTCTTCTTTTAGTAGAAGAATCTCACCTCTTTAATCTCACTCTCAATCAATTGTGTTAAAGAGATCTCTCTTGTGTTGTTTCTACTTGTGTTATTTGGGTCTCAGAATAATTAGATGAGACATATTTGAGCTCATATCGAACAATGTGACTTTTCAATGCAGATTTTCAAAGCAAGTTTGAGATATAGTAGAAACAGATCTCTAGGAGAAACAGGAGACTGTAATTGCTCTATATTTAATCTCACTGCTGTTTATCAATTGATGTTAAAGAGATCTCATTTGTGTTTTTTTATACTTGATTTATTTGGGTCTCAGACTTTTCAATGCAGATTTTCAATGCAATGCAAATTTGCACATAGTGACATTGCTGAGATTTAATAGGGGAGAAACATGAAAAAAATTCTAAAAAGCAGGAGAGTGTAATTCCTTCATATTTAATCTCATTGCTGTCCAGGAGAATCTCCGAGCCGTTACAGAGATCTCATTGCTATTTTTTTCTTTCCTATGGGATGTCCAGTCATTGCAACACCCCCGTGTTTACCGTGTGGTGCAGCTCTTCAGTCTTCATGTTCACATTCATCCAGTGGTTGGTTTGGGTTCGGTCGCGTCCTTCTCCCGCATCATCATCATCAGCAGCAGCGCTCGTCATGAAACCCGTCTTCCTCGTTCAGTGATGTGATGTGCGCTCGTCGTTTGTCATCATCATCATCTTCATCAGGAGCGGACAGACAGTAGCGGATTCTCTCAGCTTCTCTAGAGGATGTACCGTGTTATCGGAGGGAAACGGAGGAGAGTCTTACCGGGGGCCCTTCCGTGAGAAAACGAACAAGGACGGAGAGGATCGACGCGGATTTTTGACTCGATCTGTGCGGTGAGTGAGCCTGACATCAACACTGACATGCTAAATGTGCGCCGAAATAAATGACACAAGCATGTAGGAACAGGGAAGAGCTTCATGCTGCTGTCAAACAAACATGCATGTACATTTCTGCTGCATCGGGTCTGCTGACGCATTTTGCAGTTGTCTGTGTGCCAGGGGCCAAATCTGGGGCTCAATTCAGTCTGTTTGTTTCTCCCGGTGCTAAAGTTGTTTTTTTAGTATGCATTTTTTTTTTTTATTCACATGAATGCAACATTTGCTTGGGGATCTTCAATGACATCTTTGATAAGGCTGTTTGTTCGTCAAAGTTGTTTAATTCCATTAATTGACTTTATTTGCATGACAGGTGCACATCTCTAATATCATAGCACATCATATAGAACTGTTAATAAACTGTAAGATTTGTCTGTGTAGTTTGTCTGAAATGCATAACGGTTAAGCCATTGATGTCTGTGTAGTTACTGTAAGAGATGCTGAGATGTTTGTTGTCATGGTATTAATGTAAATGGTCAGTTGTTTTTAATAAGGTAGCCTACCACAGATATGGAGATATTACTGAAGCATCACTGATGTTTATTCTCTTTTTCACTATTAAGTCTAATACACAATTTCTTGGGCGTCCTTAATAGGGTTTTTCCTTATATTTTCCCATTTTAATTGATCTGCATCACAATTTGTACACATTCGAGATGTCATATGAGCAGTTGTTTCTACCTGAACTGACGCTTAAAATGACTTAGCTTGTTTTTTAAGGGTCTTTCATTCATATAAAATATGTTTCCTGAATGAAAACCAGGTATAGTTCAAATTTGAAGTTATAATGTCTGGCTGTGTTTGTCTGCAGTGTGCCTGAAACGCATTGTTAACCCTTTGAGTTAATTGTCTAAGTATAGTTACTGAGAGAGACTGTTGTCATGGTATCACAGTAAACAGACAGTTCATTTCATGACACACTGATCAACTTATTTTGTTGATACTGTTACTGTAAGAGATACTGATATTTGGTTGTCATGGTATCAACCTAAAAGGCAGAGCAGAGATTCAGTGGATGACAAGATCCGAATCACCTGTCAATATACTTAAACGGATTCATTCACCCAAATATGAAAACACTGTCATCATTTACTCACCCTAAGACAACAAAAGAAGCCTGTTAAGCTCCAAAAAGAACAAAACAGCATCATAAATGTACATAACATACACTCAAAAAATATTTAGGCCTAAATTTAAGCTTTATTATTTCAATTAATATTTCCATGCATTTGGATTACACCATTTAAACTAATACTAATAGTGTACAATAAACTAATACACTTAATGTGATGTATATTTGACAGTCATACATGAAATATTAAATAGTGTTTACAATAACCAGGTTTATCATCAATAAATTTCAGTCTCATACATTTGAAATAACTGATTATTGCTTGTTCCACAGCTATAGCCATATTTGTTCATATTTTTAAATGAATAAATGTAATTGTCTTAAAAATAAACAGATATATGCAGATTTTAATAAATGCATTTAGAAAATATGATTATTTAAATTAAATCAATTATGCAAACAGTTATTAATAAACCATGCCATGATTTTTTTTATGCCTTAACTTTTCATTTATGTAGGCTATGTATGATTGGCAATCAGAAATTGCTAGTAGGCTTTTACAAATAATTAGAAACGACATTGAATTAAATGTGACATTTTGAGGTAGAAAGACTGAAATAGTATTTTCTTGTAAAACTTGTACGACTTTGAAAATTTTTTTCTGTGATAGCTTTTGATTACAAACTGCCCAAAAAGCTGTTATTGGTTAAAAATCTTCAACAAGAGCAACTAAATCTGTATTCTGATTCCAAAAATGGCACATCCGATTTTCATTGAAGAACAACTTTAATTTCCGTCTGCTTGGAAAAATCTGTGTAAGGATTCTTCAACAATTCTCCCTTTGTTTTCCAAGGAAGAAACAACAACATACATGTTTGCAACAACATTAAGGTGAGTGAATAATGACTATGACCATCCCTTCAACCCTTCATTATATATTCTCTCAATCTCGCAGTCAAAGACAGCCATTTTCACAGTTTTAACTGGCCTCCAGGGCGTTTTTCACAGCTGGTTTATGCTCGAGAGACACAACCGCTGATAGATTCTCTTTCTCTAGCTAAACTGTAAGCAAAAAGCTGTCAGCGATTGATCCCAGCGTCCCAGAGCTGCCTGATTTAACACATATTTTAGGGCTTTTCTCCCCCAGATGTTCCAGCTGTGATTGGTTCTCTGCAGGTATTTGACGGGCGAGGGCCCTGGATGGACGGGACCTAATTAAAAGCCCGTTGTAGCGGTGGGGGTTTTGATTGATTGCGCTTTTGGGTGTTGTGGCAAATCTAAAGAGTGCGCGGTGAGCGTTGCTCAGCTCAGCGAAGGGCTTGCAAGAATAAATCAGCATTTAAAACAAACATTGCCGTTCATCTCAATTAGAGGAAGCACGGTGGGTCATGGGCACACATTCAGTCGAATGTGTCCACGGATCCGAGCTCGCGCAGCCGCAGGCGGATGACCCTGTGTGTGTCTCTCCGACACACAGCCATTAGACAGCAGGCGCTTTTAATGAAACACTTTATACGTGTGATGTCAACAGGGATTTATCCTTTGGCTGTGATGCGGGATGAAGCTCAAACAGTGCAATCAGGATCCAAAATCAAGCTTTTCCACACCTGCCAATGGCATGTGGATTGAGAAATTTACTAGCCATACATATTTCTTACCAGCATGACTTAATTGTGCATTATTTTTTTGTGCTATTGACGATGGAGTTTAAAACAAAAGTATCTTATGTTCACCAGCATTTGATCATAAATACAGAAAAAAACTGTCATATTTTGAAATATTATTACAATTTAAAATAACCATTTTCTATGTGAATATATTGTAAAATTTAATTTATTCATGTGATCAAAGCTGAATTTTCAGCATCATTACTCCAGTCTTCAGTGTCACATGATCCTTCAGAAATCATTCTAATATGATGATTTGCTGATTATGATCAATGTTGAAAACAGTTGTGCTGCTTCAGATTTTTGTGGAAGCTATATATATTTTAAGGAGTTCTTTGATTAAAAGAAAGTTCAAAAGAACAGCATTACAAAAGAACAACATTACAAATGTCTTTATTGTCACTTTTGATCAGTTTATTATATTTTCCTCAGTAGACGGTTTGCATGTCTTGTGTTTAATTTGAACGTCACACAAGTGTGGGTCAGTCTATCATTCTTACAGTTCAGTTTAAGCCGTATACAATGTTGCCAACAGTCGAGTAGCTGTTTAATGTATTTGCCAAGGCCAGTTTTTACTTGTGTTTTCCGCTTGGCAAGTGTTCATTTTGGACCCTGCGTTCAATGCATTGAAAAGAACAGCACATGAGTGTTAAATGAACGTTTTGTTGTCAGTATTGCATTGTTTAGGCAAAGCTGTATTATTTGGCCACAGAAAATCAAACCACATGTTAAATTATGTATAAACTAATTAGTTTTGATCTAGCTAATAGGGACTTTTGATTGAAATTCTTGTTAAACTGGTCTAGAAGTGGTCAAAACCGCTCCAATGACTTACCGTTCCAAAGAATGAAAAAGTAATTTTCTGGTTTCTGGTTTAAGGCAGGCTGGATAGGCAGCGTGCAACGTGAAGATTCAGGTACATGTTGAGAGTTTAAATGACTCATTTGGTCATATTTTTCAAATTGTTGTGCCGCAATGACAGTAGTTGACCTGAAAGAGAAAACCGATGGTAGAAGACTAATGTCTGTTATAGCACCCCTTGTGGCCCCTTAAGGATGCATCTTTTATTTGCATTGCACTATGAATTGCTTTCTGACATTTTTAGATCATGATGCAGTAGGAGTAAAATCTCTGTGTGGCAGGGGCAGCTGCCACTCGACCAGTCACTCAACCCGTCACCGTTATATGCACCTGCCACTCGACCGTCACCGTTATATGCGCCTGCCACTCGACCCGTCACCGTTATATGCACCTGCCACTCGACCCATCACTGATATATGCACCTGCCACTCGACACTCAACACGTCATGGATATATGCGCCTGCCACTCGACCCGTCACCGTTATACGCGCCTGTCTCGGAACCCGTCACGGATATATGCGCCTGCCACTCGACCCGTCACGGATATATGTGCCTGCCACTCGACCCGTCACCGTTATATGCGCCTGCCACTAGACCCGTCACGGATATATGCGCCTGCCACTCGACCCGTCACGGATATATGCACCTGCCACTCGACCCGTCACCGTTATACGCGCCTGCCTCGGGACCCATCACTGATATATGCGCCTGCCTCAGGACCTTACACAATATAGAAGGTGTTTTTTAAACAAAATGCAGCACGTATCCCCTGTAGCTTGTGGGCAAGAACGGTATGCTGTAAGGCAGGTGAAAAGCGTTTAGTTAATGGTGAATACTGACCTATTGTGCTACCAGACACTCCGACTGATGCATATGATCAAATAGACAGATAGACATGCAACCCACTTTTACTTCTACTCTTATTTAGCCTTATTATTTGCCAACTTAGGCTACTTTATATTTTTTCTGCCGTTTTAATCCGGAGAGCGAGTCTTGACACCTACTAAGCGATCTCTCAAGATACTGATACTCCGATTGACAGCTGAAGTGAAAAGCAGACAAAGATTCCTCACTACATCGATTTGTTTGTTTTATAGCCTAGGCCTATCTATTTTAATTTATTTAATTTACTTTTTTTGTGCAAATTATTGTTGTTATGATCATAATTAGGCTAACTGTGATCGACATTCTGATAAAGGGCTATAGAAATTACAGTTGTGTCAACCATGTAATGAATGTATTCAATAGCTCCCATCTTTCGCATAAGATGTTTGTATGAAAAACTGGCAAAATAACAACTGGCAAGTGCAAAATATTGCTGTGTCCTCTCTTTTATTTTATTATTTTAGATTAATCATTAAAATGCTGTCAATTTCACACTCTAAATTCAGTATATGAGTCCATCTGTGTTGGATTTGCCATATCGGTGGTTGTTTTTTTAACGGCCAAAAGTAGAGTAACCGATTGGTAAAACCACATGCACTATAGGGGTGAGTAATGATGATTATTAAAATTTATATTTCTTTTTAATTATTAAAATAAAATTTTGTTCTTTGCCTGAACAAGTTTTTTTGTTTGTTTTGCAGTTTTCACTGATGCAAATTCAAAGACATCATCCTTAAATGTTGATATTTTGCAATATTCTGTAAATAAAATTGAAATAAAAAAATAGCCTAGGCCTAAAACAAACAAATCGATGTAGTGAGGAATCTTCGTCTGCTTTTCCCTTCAGCTGTCAGAGTATCAGGCAGTAAAACAGCGAGAGATCTTGAGGCAGGCGCAACGCTAAGTAGGACGAGCCGACACTCGCGCTCCATTATGAACAAAAAGAGCGAATAAAACATAAAATAAGATGGCAAACATGAGCAGTATTTTACTCTCTGTTTACACACGTGCATCAAATTGTGTGTCTGGTAGATGTAAACAGTGAGAGATCTTGAGGCAGGTGCGACGCTAGGTTGTGGCTGGCGCGACGCTTACTACTTAGGTGTCAAGATTAAAAAGGGGTGGTGATGGCGCAGTGGATAAGACACATGCCTTTGGTGTGAGAGACCCGGGTTCGAATCCACTGCGAGACACCAATGTGTCCCTGAGCAAGACACTTAACCCCTAGTTGCTCCAGAGGCGTGCAACCTCTGAAATATAGCAATTGTATTCGCTTTGGATAAAAGCGTCAGCTAAATGAGTAAATGTAAAACGGCGGAAAAAATATAAAGTGACAAATAGGTAGGCTAAATAAGAGTACAAACGCGGGATGCATGTCTATCTGTCAATTTGATCATATGCATCAGTTGGAGTGTCTGGTAGCTGTAAGGCAGGTGAAAAGTGTTTAGTTAATGGTGAATACTGACCAATTGTGCGTTCTAGCCCGCAAGCTACAGGGGATACGCGCTGCATTTCGTTTAAAAAACACCTACTATATTGTGTAAGGTCCCGTGGCGGGTATATATATATATATATATCCATGGCGGGTCCCAAGGCAGGTGCGTATAACGGTGGCAGGCGCATATATCCGTGACGGGTCGAGTGGCAAGCGCATATATCCGTGACGGGTTGAGTGGCAGCTGCACCTAGTGGTGACGGGTCGAGTGGCAGCAGCCCCTGCCACCCAGAGATTTTACTGTGCAAAACTGAACTTGCATAGCTGAAAGTGTCAATAGCCTATATACTTATCTTGTCATTTGTATTCTGATTGTATTAAGGAAACTAGCTTTGTATTTGATGCAACGGGGGTGGGGGGTGGGGGGGGGGGAATCAATGCAAGCATAGCAAAGCAGTGTGAAGCTGTGTGTGTGTGTGTGTGTGTGTGTGTGTGCACTATATGCATAACATCATCCGTTTCTCTGGAGATGGAGTCGTTTTGACACATGCAAGACAACTGAGTTTGTTGTCTTGCGCTAATCTTATAGCAGTGCAGAGAACTGAAGCAATACTTTTGTGCTTAAGCATCTACATAAGTTCATGTCTTTTTAATGACGTTTTACTGTTGTTGTTTAGCATACAAATACTGTATAACACAGCTCTTATGCTCTTACGCTTGCAGTCAGCATCAATCTGCTGCCCAATCAGAAAGACCCAGCCCTGTGACATCATAACCAACCTCATAGTATCGATCAGATGTTTTTTTTTTTATCATGACAGTGGTCACATGTCCTTTGTTTACGGCTCTCAGAGGACCTGAGAGGAACACAGCTGTAAGTGCGCTTCATTGATGTTGTTGTAGACTCTACCTGCTGTGATTATCAGGTGTAATAAAGGACCTCATATGCAAGTGTCAGGAGTGATTGATTATTTACATCAGAGAAATGGCCCGTGAAATGGTGGAGTAACAGCGGCTTTTGTGTTGGCAGGTGGGTCTTGTGTGTTTGGATGTGTGTCTTTCTTATCATAAATGAAATTAGTAATGAAATGTATATATTTATGTATGTGTGTGTGGTTCAGGTAAACCCTACATTATGGTAGGGCAAGTGTAAGGGGAAGGAATATAGAGTTTGTACAGTGTAATATAGAGTTTGTGCGTGTGTGTGTGTGTGTGTGTGTGTGTGTGTGTGTGTGTACACCTGTTTATTGTCTGAAATGGCAAGTTTTAATCTGATTGTTACATATAAAAAGCAAAGGATCGCTGATAGTTTTTATATGTGATTTGTGTTGACAGTTGTTGTACATTTCTGTTAGTCCAAAGTCAGGCTACACAAGACTAGATGCAGTTTGATAAACGTGCTCCTTTTATACATCTACAGTCTATTTGGAGAGTCATCTCAATACTCAAAGTGACATCATGCCAAGACCAGGAACTGATGCGGCTAATTGGAAGATTTACCAAAGGTGGCAAGAAGACGCGGTCTGTTGTAAACAAAATGTCTGTTGTAACCTTTGTAGGGACAAAAACATGAACTATGTGAAATGAAAATGCTAAAATAACCATTGGCGAAGTCATACATTAATAGCTGAGGAGCCTTTGAGCAGTTATTTTCACATTCATTGTTGTTTTAAGACATTATCTCCACAGGCTATTCACTCTTAACTCAATATATACATAGTTATTAAAATAATAACATAAACCCTTGGGTGTTAAGCATGTTACTTTATTAACGACTGAATATTGCATCTACAATATAATTATATTCAACTGAATATATCCACATTTGTGAAAGTTAATGTCGTTATAAATAAACTTTATTTAGTGTACAAATATAATTTCCGGCATATAAGACTTTATGCTAAAAATATGCCGATTCTTGTTTTTAAAGAAAATACTTGTACAGTTGACACATGGCTATTTCTGAATTCTGAGCCCATAAAAGCCTCATAAAGGTGACTGAAAGCAGCGCTTTACTTCTGTAATGTGTATTTCCTGTCCTTGAGTAGATGTATTTTTAGAGAGGCTACTTTTATACTGGGGGGCTTTTGTTTGTAGAGAAAATGACAGTTATATTTCCCATCAAACAATCACTTTCACAGTAATGATGTCCAAGATGAAGAGAAACGAGATCTGACTGAGGAACCAGGTCTTTGAAAAGTGTTTATTTACAGATTGGATCTGTTGGATCTACTGTCATGTTCAGTAGATATACTGTACATAGACCTTCTTGAATACTTAATTCTAATTGGTCCATGGCAGATATTATTGCATACTGTATTTATATACAAATATACAAAAAACATTATATACAAATTAATTTGTATGTAACATTTCCCACACACCAGCTATTTTCAGTTTCGCTTTAAATAAATTTGTTTAGGCTTGGCGGTCATAATTGTTGCCTTAATTTATGTCTTTTTTCTACTGAATATCGTTAAATTTAAAGGATTTGTTGAGATGGGGAACTAAAATATAATGTATATATCCAGCTAACAGAAAAACGTTCTCAGAACGTTGGCTAACGTTCTGGCAAGGTAATGCACAAACAGTATTCTTCCAGTAACATTAATAGAACATTCATTCAGAGTTAGCCTGTCTTTGATTAAAAAAAAAAATCGGAAACTTTTTAGTTGGATATTTGTCTAATATTTTTTAAACGCTACAACTTGTTTCAGAATGTTCAGAAAACATTCAAAAGTAACATTCCCATAATGTTTGAAGAATGATAGAATGGAATGTTCCCTTAAAGGGAAAGTTCACCCAAAAATAAAAAAAATCTGTCATCATTTACTGACCCTCAAAGAGTTTCTTTCTTCAATTGAAAAAAAAAGAAGATATTTTGAAGAATGTTGGAAATAAAACAGTTGACATTTACTTCCATAGTAGGAAAAAATGGCTACCGTCAACTGTCTGGTAACTGGTTGCCAACATTCTTCTAAATATCTTCTTTTGTGTTCAACCCAAGAAAGAAACTCAAACAGGTTTGGAACAACTTGAGGGTGAGTAAATGATGACAGAATTAAAACTTTTGGGTGAACTGTCCCTTTAACATTCACATAACCAATAATACTTTTTAAAAAACAACACAGAAATAGTTTTTTCATATCTAAAAGGGAACATTTTAGATAAACATTCAAGAAAATATTTTTGTTAGCTGGGTATATGTTTTCAAACGTTCTGTTACGTGCTTCAAACGTTACAGGGTCCTGTACCAGCCGAATCATAAATATATTGAGGAATGTAACATTCAGCTTTCTCCAGGTTTTGTAGATCTCCTCGGCTTTGATCTCAGGTCAGTTCACTGAAGTTCTCTGTCATATTCCTGGACTTGGCCTATTTATCTCCATGATCACTGCCCTTTGTAAAGCTCTTGTGCTTTAGGACATTCTCTGTCAGCTCTGATCTCTCAACGTTTGTTCTCTTGAGCTCGGACTGTCCTCTTGTAAAATAAGCCATCACTTTCTTAGTTTGTTGGTTTATATGGTGTTTCGTGCAGCACAAGCGCTTTAAACCATCTGACAAACTCTGCGCTTAATTTACTATCATTTTCTCAAGACAATCCACCTGATGTTCTTTGCGGAGCAGCTTGTGCTACAGCCGGCAGAGATTAGCCACCGTTTCCACATCACCGTTCTCCCTTTAATTCAACTTCCTCATTATTTAAGGTTTTCGCAGAATGAGAAAGAGCAACAGAGAGGGAGATAAGCAGAGAGCATGAGGAGAGAAAAATGGAGAGCAGATTGTTGAAGTTTAATTGAATCCATCAGAGAAATGAAGTGAGCTTGTGGCGCAATTACAATATAAGATTTGCATTTCTCCCGTATTTGTCATGTTTGACAGCGTTCGAGTCCCTGCGTTCGTTTCCAGACAGAAGAATCTGCTCGATAACTTCCTGTAAGTGACCTGCGCATGTGAACTTGACCAATCAGGTGGCGGCAAAGCACGTTCCCCAATGCATTTGCATGTAAAAAGACGTGACGACCTTAGGGGTTGTTTTGTCCCCCCCGCAGCTACTAATGACGCCGTTTCCCCGGGTAATTAATTAGTTTCCGAGCAGAAGCGATGTGGCGTGTGGTAATACCAGATGTTTGTTCTATTTACAACTGCACAGTTGAAAACGGCTGCAGTCTGTTGGGGTATTCCTAATTGTGTAATTGCACCTTCAGCGATAAAGATGACGAATGCTGCTTTGAACGCCGGCCCCCGGAAGGGCCCTTATCGCATTATGAAGACATGCGCACCAGAGGGGGTTATGTTAAAGCTCATTTGCTGCTCTAAAGCATGCAAACCTTCAGAGTTCGGTTGTGAGACGAGAATGGCAATGTTTGAATGCAATACTAACTTAATGCTTAGTAAAACTTAAGCACTGAATAGAGTGCTGCAGGGATGATGTATTTGTGTACAAAAAAAACCCAGAAATGAGTTTGCATTTTAGCACTTCTGGTTCCATCGTCCTGAAGTCAATAGGTTTTTGGTTAAATGCCTGAAATAACATCTGTGGTGAACACAAGCTCAACATATTTTCACGTTTAATTTTTCTATAACATAAAACACACCTTTGTGAATGATTTTTTAAAGCTCTTGCTAACACGTGTCTAAATGGGTCTACAGAGGTTGTCGGACATTAAACATCATCTACTACTCACTTGTCGAGTTCACAGCCTTGTTGTGTTTATAATCGCGCTCTTGCAAACTATTCTAACTCACACTTTCAAGGAAAATGTTTTTATATAAAGACTGAAAGAGTTCTTGAAGCTTAATGGCGGTGACATTGAAGTCATGTGACTGTAGTTCATTTACGTTTAGCTTTTTACTGCTGCCGATTGTATTTATGCTTCAAAATTGACTTCCAGAAAATGACTTCCAGTTCATTAGTCACAATTGAAATTGAAGATTAAATGGAGACTGTTGCATTATGGGATGCAGCCAAATGTCATCGGCACATTCTGTTCAAACAGAAAATCTGCTTTTGCACACATACTGCAGAAATGTTAAAGTCCCTCTGTGGTGAAAATCCAGCTTTTAATGTTGTTTATGTGTCTATGTGGTGTTTTTAATATGCTTTAAGACAAACCATGTGTAAATTCATAAGTCGACAGCATTGCTGAGTATTTTCTGTTTAAAACTGCAGTGAACCAAAGACAGTCTCAAAAACACGATTTGAAATCGCTGGTGTTTCTGACGTCACAAACTACCTTGTAACCAATCAGATCAACGTGTGATCGTCAACGAGTGGATCTCTGAGCTGAGTGAGTGAGTGGAGGCGGGGCTCATTTGCATATTCATAGAACCAGTTATACTTAATGAGGCAAGAGTGTAGAGTTACATTCAAGCTATTTTAAGACATGAAGATTATTTTTTCCAAGGAAAAAACGCTTAAATATGTCATTTTGGTGATCAAAGATGAGTTTTAAGGGATACAATTATTAACTACAGGGGGACTTTAAGATTTCCTGTTCAACTGGCATTAAATATAGAGGTACTGTAGTGTGCCGATTCGGCATACTACTCACTTGTCGAGTTCACAGCCTTGTTGTGTTTATAATCGCGCTCTTGCAAACTATTCTAACTCACACTTTCAAGGAAAATGTTTTTATATAAAGACTGAAAGAGTTCTTGAAGCTTAATGGCGGTGACATTGAAGTCATGTGACTGTAGTTCATTTACGTTTAGCTTTTTACTGCTGCCGATTGTATTTATGCTTCAAAATTCATAAAAGTTGGGTTCATTTGTGAAGATTATCATGTTGAAACAAAATGTGTTAGAATCATAAACTTTTGTTGGTCACAGAGCTTATTTTCTGCAGTAATCCAAAAGCCAATGGAAAACTCCTATTGGGTTTTTGTGGAGGGAACCTATGGAAGCTTGTTTCCACCACAGAATAAAAATTAAGATAATTGTGACTTTATAATTCGCAATTTTGAGATAAAAAGTCAGAATTGTGAGATAAAAAGTTGCAATTACCTTTTTAAATTTTTATTCTTTGGTGGAAACAAGCTTTCATAAGAACCAGAGTCATGCGATCTACAAAAATATCATCACTGCAGCACTGCCTACAATTTTTTTTTTTTTAAATATTAGGTGAAACACTATGTATAATGCAATCATAGCCATTTCAAACAGTAGTATTCCACTGTTTGAATACTGAGTTCTGTTTCCTGTACAGAACGTGTTGCGCATGCGCGCGCGGTCAACAAAACAAACAAATCACTCTCTGAGGCAACTCGTTGTTCCCGAGTCATATTAAAGATTAGTTCAAAATGAGTCATGATCGACCCATCACTATTTGTCAGTCAGATCCAAGGGCTCAATGTTTGCGTTAGAAACCCTGCTGGAAGATAATGGAATTACACCATTATTGGGTTAAAAGCATATTTCTCCAAGTAGCAGTGTAAATTTACTTGCAAGTGACGTATAAATTGCTAATATATCATCATATTATGATAGTTGATGTTTTAGCAATTTTTGGAGTGCTGTTAAAGTATGAAAGGCATATTTATTTTTTACGTTTTCTCATTTAAATTGAAGCTTGTACAACTGTGTTTGAGCTAAATGGCAATGCTAACAAATGGCTCTCTTCAGGTACTATAGGCATCACTGGTTCATTCACATAATGAGTCAAAAAGAGATTGAGACTGAAATGACTTCCAGTTCATTAGTCACAATTGAAATTGAAGATTAAATGGAGACTGTTGCATTATGGGATGCAGCCAAATGTCATCGGCACATTCTGTTCAAACAGAAAATCTGCTTTTGCACACATACTGCAGAAATGTTAAAGTCCCTCTGTGGTGAAAATCCAGCTTTTAATGTTGTTTATGTGTCTATGTGGTGTTTTTAATATGCTTTAAGACAAACCATGTGTAAATTCATAAGTCGACAGCATTGCTGAGTATTTTCTGTTTAAAACTGCAGTGAACCAAAGACAGTCTCAAAAACACGATTTGAAATCGCTGGTGTTTCTGACGTCACAAACTACCTTGTAACCAATCAGATCAACGTGTGATCGTCAACGAGTGGATCTCTGAGCTGAGTGAGTGAGTGGAGGCGGGGCTCATTTGCATATTCATAGAACCAGTTATACTTAATGAGGCAAGAGTGTAGAGTTACATTCAAGCTATTTTAAGACATGAAGATTATTTTTTCCAAGGAAAAAACGCTTAAATATGTCATTTTGGTGATCAAAGATGAGTTTTAAGGGATACAATTATTAACTACAGGGGGACTTTAAGATTTCCTGTTCAACTGGCATTAAATATAGAGGTACTGTAGTGTGCTACATTTCTGAACTCATATTGTAATTGGAAATCTTCTGCTTCCTAGACAGACAAGCTCTGAAAAGCAGAGCGAGGAGCCGACAGAACAGCAGCTGGGCCTTTCGTTTGCCTGAGCGGCCACGAAACCTCGCCAACACTGTTCAGATGAAATTCAAGCACTTAAATCCCTCTGCAAAGTGCTTCTTTCTCTAATATTTACATTTAAATGCATTCATTCGTCAGATAGCGACTCACTGTTGGCTTATACAGTCAGAATGTGCTGTGGATGCAGTTTAACACTGGTAAATTCATGCCTGGCAGCGCTAAAGAGCTAATCGTTTGGGAAAATGCAACAGACTTTGCTATAAAAAGGCAATCTGGGGTTTAACAGTGTTCTTTGTGTCTCATTGTCCTGGATTGAACAGTGAAGTGAGATAAAGAGCACAATGAAGAATCCTGCTATTTTAGAAGAATGCTAGTCAATAGCACAATGTAAAGGGAGGAATTGTCATATGGTACTTTTTCAAAAGCAATTCATATAGGATCACGGAGAGGAAATAATTAGTGCGTCTCATTTTAAAGTGTGTGTAATGTGTATTGCCTATAGATCTCATTCTGTTTCCAAACAGAGAAAGTGACCCGAACCGCTCCGGGTGTTGTTGTACAGTATAATCAAAAAAGTTTGCTTTTCAGTATTTTAATTTTTTGTTTTGTTTAGAAAAACTGTCAGTGTGAAGGACTGAAGCCTTGTGCACACTGTACAAATTTGTCTGTCCTTTCATAAGTCATAATTTGTTGCATTTCTATAAATGTACAGCATTTGTGTGACAGTAGCTCTGCTTTTTTCCAAACACCGTAGCTTTTCCAGCGACAAAATATTTTATTGCTTTCTTTGTGTGTGACATTTGCTGTTCCCTTTCGAGGGAACTCAACACTGCGTCGAGAATCGACACTTTGGGGACGCTCCCTTAGCGTGCGCCTCTGAAGTAAGAATGAAACTAATCCAATCCTGATTGGTGTTGCGTCATGACGTAACATGTGACGCCACATAAAAGTGACGCCGGCACACACACACATTAGCTTTTCGCTCTTCAGCAAGCGCTCTCTGTGAAACTGTCTGTCTTATTTGATGTTGTTTGTCTGTGCTAAGCTCTATATTATGGCGAGTGAACAATACACTAAGTGTGTGCACCCCTGCCCAAGATTATATATTTCATGGGTGGGGACACGCACCAGCTGTGTGTGTGTCTATTGTTTAGGGGTGCAGCACGCACTGTCAGCTCTCGAGAGGGCTGCCTGTGCACACTGTGAAGCACTTCCTATTAGAGTGCTGCGCTCCCACTTGGCTATATTATTTCCTGATGATGGCCAGGCTCGCGATCCCCGCGATTCGGGTCCCGCGTCCGGTGAGGCGGTGCGACGGCTTAGATCGTGGAGATCGCAGAAGGATCTCGCGGATGAGAAAGAGACTGCTGAGGCACCTTTTCTCTCATCATCCGCAGATTCTTTGACACTCGTTCACGACGCAGAAGCCCGCGATGCGGCTTCTTCTGGCCGTGACGAGTGCCCAGTGCTCGAGCTATCTGTTTATAAGGAAGTAGGTGCTGTGGCCAGACTAAATAAATATATATATATATATATATATATATATATATATATATATATATATATATATATATCAGCTGGCCACAAAATAAGCAGGATGATCCCCGTCAAAATGAACTAGACGAGAGATTCCTGCAGCACCGTTCACAACCTCAGAGCCGGGGCTTACTGTTTTTCCCAGATCTTTATAAAAATATATATATATATATATGTGTAGATCCTGGGAAAAACCCCACTCTTTACATATCTCACCACATTCATTATATGTTTATTCGAATGTGGTGGGTGCGAGAGAGTCGGGTTATGGCAAGATGCCGCAGATGGAGGAAGCTTTAGAGAGCTATCTTTCTCCTGTTCCAGCAGCTTCACTTTAAGCCCCGGCGCTGCCCAACAAACCGTGCAGGGACACCTCTGCACTGGTTGGCTGGGCTTATATGGTGCAGGAAATCGATGTTGCTCTTCCGCCGTTAAAAACGTTTCGGGACACATCGGTTTCCACACTTTCTCACACAAAACACGTCATACAAATTTTAAATCAATATATTGTCTTATCTAAATGAGTATGCAGGATGATTTTCACATAGTTTTGGAACAAATATTCTAGGCTACGTGATACAATTTTCAAAAGTTGTGCCTATGTGCCTTAAGTGCAATTTTTCATGGCTAGGTCCATGGTCCTGCAAGTATTTCATCCTCCACATCAGGTGTCGGCAAAAAAGGAGAGGTTCCTTGCTCTGCCAGTCAGAGTTCCGAGTATTTACCTTGAGAGGTCCTCTTCTTGGAGGAGGTCGGACCTACTGTAGTGTGTTTTGGATCACCTATTAGGGGCTCCCGGCTATACAAACCATAAGTAGGCCTGCAAGGTACGCAATTTGCCTTCACCTTTGGCCGCAAGGGCTCATTCTATTAGGGCATGGTGTCCTCTAGGGCCCTCCTCTCGGGAGTGTCCCCTCCAGGAGATCTGTGAGGCAGCCAGTTGGGCTACCCCACACACTTTTATCAGGTTTTTAGTCTGCACCTCCCTAGTACGCATGGCGCACATGTGCTCTCGTCCTAGCTAATGCCTGAGATCAGTTTCACTCTAGGGCAGGCCTGTTTTCGGTGCGTGGCCTAGTGGGCATTCGTTCCCCAAAGTGTCGATTCTCTACGCAGTGTTGAGTTCCCTCGAAAGGGAACGTCTCGGGTTATGACTATAATCCTTGTTCCCTGAGAAGGGAACGAGACACTGCGTCGTCCTGCCACGCCCCTCGAGGCCTGAGAGCGCCTTGCTTCATCGCTAGGCTACTGTGTGTGTGCCGGCGTCACTTTTATGTGCCGTCACATGTTACGTCATGACGCAACACCAATCAGGATTGGATTAGTTTCATTCTTACTTCAGAGGCGCATGCTAAGGGAGCGTCCCCAAAGTGCCGATTCTCGACACAGTGTCTCGTTCCCTTCTCAGGGAACAAGGGTTATAGTCATAACCCGAGACGTTTTCTAAACTATTGTTTCTCACATATAATTCTGGAAATGTATTCATTCTATTTAATTGGTTGATTCAAATTATTAATTTTCAGTGAACCAAATAAAAAACAGTTAAATGATTCATTTGAGTCCGCAGACGCTGGCATTATATTTTGAATGTGGCTTTTTTTTTTTTACTTTTTCCGATATTATAGAAATGAATTCTACAAAATATAATTAAAAATGAAAAAAATATTTATTACAATAATGTTGCTAAATATTTATCTAATGGGATTCGTATCTAAATTAAATGAAACCGGCGAGAATGCAATACGATTTTGCAACAAACGAACAGAATTCGTTTTTTTTTAAGTTTTAGCAAGTTTTTTTTATATATTTTAGCTTTTGTGTTTTTTAATATTTCTTTTCTTGAGAGTTTTAGATACACTGAGTGGAGTAGAGTAATTTAAAGAAATTGCAGAAATTTTTGTACTTTTCATTAATTTTAGTAATTTCAGTTAGTTGTCAGGGCAACATTTCTAATTGATTTTTAAGTATTCACCTAATTATAGATATATTTTTCCAGTAAAATTTCAATTACCAGCAATGTTTTTTTTCATTAGTTGTAGGTTTTGTTAAGGATAATGCTATGTGGTTACTAAGGTATTCTGAGTAGTGTGTTATATATTGCTATGTGGTTGCTAGGACTTTCTCGGTGCTGGTGAGTTCCCTTTCAAGGGAACTCGAGCTGCGTTTGAGACGCGGTGGGAACGCTCTGCGTGATTACGTCGTGAAGCACGTGTAAAATCAGTCCAATGGAAGCCCACTACGACATAGGTGACGTCATAGACCAGGAAACTATAAAGCAGCCCTGAAATCAGACCGCGACAGCTTCTGTACCTTCAGCAAGCGCTGTCTGTATATCTGTCCTTGTCTATTTATTGTTGTCTGTCAAGCCCAATATATCTATCATTATTTTGGCGAGCAAGCAAGATTATAGACGGTGTGTTGTTCCCTGCCCTCGTTATATTACTGGTGGGGACACACATCAGCTTTGTGTTGCTTGTTTGGGAGTGGAGCATGCCCAGTCAGTCCTCGAGGGGGCTGATTGTGAGCATTGTATGAGTCTATCTATGAAGACGCTCCGCTCTCGCCGATCGTTCTTTGAGGAGGACGGTTCGGTTCGCGCTCCCCGCGCGGGTCCCGCTGTTGCCTAGACACGGCGGCAACTCGCATTTTGGGGTTCGCAAACGGATCTGACAGCGTGGGTTGGGACGGGCCCCGCCCTATCTCAGCTTTCACCTGCAGATCCAGTGTGCTGCGATTTCCAGTTCCGAGGAATTGGTATCGTTAGTGTTTTGTTAAGAAAAAGTGAACAAAACAAATAAAAATATTAAGAAAAAGGCAGATGTTTGATTTTTCAATAAATAGGCAGCTCATAACTCGGTTGAATAAAGAGGAGCTTTTAAAAGGAGGTTTTTCTAATGCTGTTGCTAGTTAAATATTTACTGGACAGCTGAACATTATGAGAGTGAAAATAAAAAGAGTTTATTAGATGAAATATATCTAAAAAAACAGGAAAACTCTGTATCTCAGCCTCCTCGTCGGGGACTAATGGTTTTTCCCTATCTCCACACTGAGGTGTCGAGATCGTGGAATAAACCGGTTTCTATTTTATGTGTTTAATACCCAAACGTCTAACTAGAGTAATGTTATGGGTATTAAGTATCATGGTATGACAGTGCCTTGGATTATAGAGACGCTTGCGAGCTTTCTCCCTCCCGAGTCGGCGTCATCATTTTTAACCCCGACGTTACCCACCAGCCATCTTTAAAAATAAATTAATTTTATTAGGCAGTACTGGTGGGTAAAGTATTTAAGGACATAGATGAATGTGAGGATGTCAGCATTGACTCGATTCGAGAATGTATATATATATATATATATATATATATATATATATATATATATGTTTATATATATATGTATATGTTTATATATATGTTTATATGTATACGTTTTTCTGATATAAAAATAAAGAAAAAGAAAGATCAGGGATCGCCGTTCAGGGCACCGAGGTGTCAGCGTCCCCATGCGATCCTCCGAGGAGGGTCGTAGAGCCGTCAGTTCGGTCTCCCTGCCGGTTCGCCGTTTCAGGGTGCCGAGGTGCCTGCTTTTTCCTACGATCCTCCGAGGAGGGTCGTAGGAACTAAGCTAGTTAGAGGTAGGCAAGATCTGAGGACTGTCGTCATCTCTGATAAAGCTTAGACAAGAAGTCCTGTCGAATAAAAAAAAAAAAAAAAAGAGGGACGGTTTTGAGAAATCGTTTCTCCTCGGCGCCCTCTGGGGTGCGACTCTCTGAGGAGGGTCGCAGCGCTGCCAGTTTGGTTGTTCCCTGCCGGTTCGCCGCTTCAGGAAGCCGAGGTGTCAGCGTCCCGTGCAATCCTCTGAGGAGGGTTGTAGAATGGTCAGTTCGGTTGTTCCCTGCCGGTTCGCCGCTTCAGGGCACCGAAATGATTGTTCAATCAAATCCAGAGGCCAGTCTCGAGAGACTGGTTCCCTTATCAGAATTTCTGGCAGCGTGGAAACTTCTGCCAAATATTTCGCTATGGGTCCTGCACATAATAGAAAAGGGTTACAGAAATCAGCTCGGTTCTCGTCCGCCCAGATTTCAGGGGGTCCTCCCTACGGTAGTGGACTCACAGCAGGCTCTGGTTATGGAGCAGGAAGTACTGACACTTCTTCAAAAAGGAGCTATAGAAAGGGTTTCTCCTCCCAGCAGAGAGTGAGGGTTTTACAGCCATTACTTCATTGTTCCAAAGAAGGGTGGAGGGTTGCGTCCTATTCTAGATCTGCGCCATTTAAACAGCAGAGTTCAGAAACTCAAGTTCAGAATGCTTACACTCAAACAGATTGTATCACAGATTCAGTCCGAGGACTGGTTTGTCACAATAGACTTGAAGGACGCGTACTTCCAAGTATCTATCCATCCTCATCACAGGAAGTTCCTGGGGTTCGCTTTAAAAACGGGGGCGAAGCATACCATTGTCGGGTTCTTCCATTTGGCCTAGGTTTATCACCCCGCACCTTTACAAAATGCGTGGATGCAGCTCTGGCTCCTTTGAGACTCCAGGGCATTCGCGTATTATATTATATCGACGATTGGTTGATCCTAGCTCAATTTGAGCATATGGCAGTTCGGCATCGAGATGTCGTTCTGTCTCATTTAAAGATGTTGGGGTTGCCACTCAACGCCAAGAAGAGTGTGATCCTCCCAGCTCAGAGGACCACTTTTCTGGGTGTAATATGGGTTTATCTAGGCCAGTCACTCACTGTGAAACAGTTTCAGACTGTGGGTCTCATGGCAGCTGCGTCCAACGTAATTACTTTTGGCCTTTTGTACATGAGACCCCTGCAGTGGTGGCTCAGGACCAAGGGGTTTTCTCCGAGGGGAAATCCGTTTTCGCATGACCAAGGTCACGCGGCTATGCCTACGTGCCTCGTTCATGTGGAAGAACCTTGGTTCCTCGCCCAGGCCCAGTGTTGGGGGTTTCTTGTCGACGCATAATGCTATCGACGGATGCTTCCCTCACAAGTCGGGAGTGATCATGAGTGGTCGCTCGGCGGAGGGTCCGGACAACACACTGACGATCTCGTATATCAGAGCAGATATCCTGTTGAGGCAGGGGCTGAGGCCCGGGGAATGGAGACTTCACCCCGAGGTGGTGGAGCTCCTATGGGAGATCTTTGGTCAAGCTATGGTTTTCCGCTATGGTTTTCCCTCACATATCCAGCTCCTCTCGGACTGGACGCTATGGTGCAGGTGTGGCCGAGGCTGCACCTGTACACATTCCCCCAGATATCAATGCTCCCGGGAGTTCTGCTGGGGTGGGACTCTTTGAGGAGGGTCGCAGCGCTGCCAGTTTGGTTGTTCCCTGCCGGTTCGCCGCTTCAGGGCACCGAGGTGTCAGCGTCCCCGTGCAATCCTCTGAGGAGGGTTGTAGAATGGTCAGTTCGGTTGTTCCCTGCCGGTTCGCCGCTTCAGGGCACCGAAATGATTGTTCAATCAAATCCAGAGGCCAGTCTCGAGAGACTGGTTCCCTAATCGGAATTTCTGGCAGCGTGGAAACTTCTGCCAAATATTTCTCTATGGGTCCTGCACATAATAGAAAAGGGTTAAACGGAGTTGTGGAAACGGTGGGCTTGGCCTCTGAGGGGGCCCAGCTCATAGAATCAGGTCTCTCGACTGAGGTCGTTGAGACCGTCCTTCAATCCAGAGCTCCTTCCACGAGAAAACTATGTACATTGAAATGGAAACTGTTCTCTAAATGGCGTGGAGAACGTTTTTTAAATCTTGTTAACTGCCCGGTTGCAGGGCCGGCTCTAGCCCTTTGGTTGCCCTAGGCGAGATTGAGTTTTGCGCCCCCCCCCCCCTCCTCCCCTTATTAAAAATACTTAAACAAGCAAATTATGACTTCAACTGTATAATAAATTGTTCATACAAATGCTACAAAGAACGTTCAATGATATTTCTATCATCCTGCATTGTACAAATACATTTTGTCTGACCATGTAACTTGTAGTATTTAAATTACAATTACTACCATCACTACCATTATTACTAATCTATTAGGCTGCTACAAGGCTAAGGGGGTTTCGGGGGTATGCCCCCCCTAAGACAATTTTGTGCATTTTAATGGTAAATTCATCAATCTGGTGCACTTTGAGAGTTCAAAATTAAAAGCTCCAACCCATATTGAGTGTGCAAATTGAACAAAGAAAAACTCAAACCTCTTTTAGTTACAGTGTCTGTCTACATGACACTACTACATAATAATAGTTATAATATTAACCCCATGACAGTAATAGCCATAGGCTATATTGTAAAACAAATGCACTGAAAAATAAAGGAAACTTTCATAATTAATTTTGTTACTTGGAAGTAACCCAGCGCCGCCAATTAAACAAAACAAAACAAAACGAATGGGCCGATGTACGAGTTTTTTGGGCCACTAAGACAAAAAAAAATAAATAAAAGTATTATGTATCGGCCCAAAAAGCACGTCGGCCCACCGGGAATCTCTACCATCCTGGGGGAAAATAATTCGCTCCCGGTAGTCCCGATGGCCAGCATGCCTGTGCACAATACGAAGTAAATTTATTTCGTTTGACACCTTAATGGCTGAGATGAGAATACTTACCTCTATACTGGGCTTTCTTTTTATCTGGTTGCTTTCTCCGTTTTCGTCCCTGTGCACCAGAGGGTTTCGATCAACACGCCAGCAGCCGAGCACTTGCCTAACATAACGTAACGTAACCCCCCACCCCACCATTAGGAAATGATCGACAATAATCATCAATTCAATCTAATAATCAGGTTGACAAGTAATTAAACGTGTGGCTGAGGGGGCGCCGGATGATCATGTTTAATAAACATGTTTTTGTTTCGTTTGTCATTCTAATTCTATGATTAATGGGAAGTAGGGCGACATTAGAGGGCGCCCGCGCGCTGCGCCCCCAACACATTTGTCGCCCTAGGCAACCGCCTAGTTCGCCTATAGCAATCGCCGGCCCTGCCCGGTTGGTACAGTTCTCGATTTCCTATAAGACCGTTTCTCTGCTGGATTATCTCCCTCCACCTTAAAGGTGTACGTAGCGGCTATATCTGCTTATCACCCCTCTCGGGGCTTCTTCTCTTGGGAGAGATCCTCTTATTATTTGTTTTCTCCGTGGTACATTGAGGCTCAGGCCTGCACGGCAATCTAGAGCACCGGCTTGGGATTTGGCCATTGTACTTGAGGGTCTGGCCTTGGCTCCCTTCGAGCCCATCGAGGAGCTTTCAGAAAAATTCCTCACTCTAAAGACTATACTTCTCCTTGCTATTTCGTCTATCAAGAGAATTGGTGATTTACATGCTCTGTCGGTTGCTCCTTCATGTCTGGAATTTGCACCTGGCATGGTGAAAGCATTCCTCTACCCTAGACCGGGTTATATTCCTAAGGTCCCACTAAATGTTTGGGGCCCAATAGTGCGGCAGGCCTTTTTATCCTCCACCCTTTAATACCCCAGATCAGGAACAGCTTAACCTGTTATGTCCAGTCCGGGCTTTAGATGCCTACGTTCACAGAGCTGCCCTGTGGCGTAAATCTGAGCAACTATTTGTTTGTTTTGGGTCACTCAAGAGAGGATGTCCTGCATCTAAACAGGTTATGAGTAAATGGATAGTCGAGGCTATTTCATTAGCTTATGAAGCGGCCGGACAGCCTTCACCTATGGCTGTACGGGCCCATTCCACTCGGAGTATGGCGGCCTCTATGGCCTTAATTTCGGGAGTTTCCCTTCTTGATGTGTGTAGTACGGCAGGATGGTCCTCTCCGCATACATTTGTCAGGTTTTATGACCTTGACCTCTCCACTCCTGGGGCGAGGTTGCTTGCTTCTTAGTGTGCGCAAGGACTTCACACAGAACGGGCATTTGTCACTATGGCGTAGTGGGTATAGGGTTCCCACTGCGTCTCAAACGTAGCTCGAGTTTCCTTGAAAGGGAACGTCTCAGGTTACGTATGTAACCCTGGTTCCCTGATAGGGAACGAGACGCTGCGTTTGCCTGCCATACTTCCTGCATGCCCTGATCGACTTGCTTCAGGTTTTTCAGAAGCTGTCGCGGTCTGATTTCAGGGCTGCTTTATAGTTTCCTGGTCTATGACGTCACCTATGTCGTAGTGGGCTTCCATTGGACTGATTTTACACGTGCTTCACGACGTAATCACGCAGAGCGTTCCCACCGCGTCTCAAACGCAGGGTCTCGTTCCCTATCAGGGAACCAGGGTTACATACGTAACCTGAGACGTTTTAGGGCGTTTTCACACCTGAAAGTCCGCACCAAGGTCCGAACCAAAGTTCACGTTTTGATACATTTTATACTTTCAGAAAGTTTTGGTTTGGTTTCACACTGCAATTATGCGAGCGCACTAAAGAACTTTACGTGACATACTTGCGTCCTGTCGTCATCATCTATGTGGGCTGCATCTTGACATTGATTGGTTTGTAAATGGACGTGCGTCTGACGTCAGCGTGTTTGACAACAGAAATGAACAGACGCATATCGTTGCAAGTGTATTGTTATTTTTATGGCATAATTACCTGCAGCACCAACTATACACAAGGCTAGTTCAAATTCGCCAAATGAACGCCCTCGTCGTGCGAACATTTTATCGTCGCCGGCAGGAAAGGAGGAGGAATGGTCTGATGTCATCAGACCATGATACTTTAATTAAAAACCTCGTCTCCTCCTCTCCCCATGTGCTACCACGACTCATTTTTCCTGCCACCTTCTGTTTTTTCGGCTATGCGGGAACCACCGGAACTTCCTGTAAAAGGTCTGAAAGTCCGAACCATACAGAAATGCTTTCACACTAGAAACGAACCAAACCTTTGTTCAGTTTGATCCGGACCGAGACTACCTCTTTTCGTCGGACCAAATTTCATCTGTTTGGTCCGGACCATGGTCCGGGGTAGGTTTCACACCTGTAATTTTGATTCGGACCAAACTGAAAAGTCCGAAAGTCCGGACCAAACAAGGTAGGTGTGAAAGGGCCTTTAGATGACCTGCACATCCTACAGACATTTAGGTGCTATATCAGTCTATTATCAAGTGCTGGCTAGTGGCCTGGAAATAATTTGACAAGGTGAATGGTTTGCAGTCATGTCATAACTACTGCACTCTCTCTGACCCCACAAGCTGCCTTCCATCTTCACCTTTGACCTCTCATGCATTACCTTTGATGAAAATCTCCAGGTTAGCATTTCTACCTTGATGAGATTTAAACAGGACTCATGAAATATTCATTCTTTTTCATTTAATGCAATGCACAAACACACGCACACATGCCTGAAGAATTAAACCACCTATTATTTGACAGATATTAAAAACGACATGAAACGGCTGTTGCAACCAAATAGATGAAATAATGAGATGGGTATGTGTGGCAGGATTATGTATTTCATATCAGAATGAAGTCTGATTATTATGTTTCATTACCTGATATTATTGTTGTAACCTTTATAGCATTAACCAGAATTAAATTACGGCATTAACTAGTGGAAAGAATGTAAAAAGGCTGCGTTACCTAAAACAGAGATTAAATAGCTATTTGGCTTTTAGCTAACATTACTCCCTGTCTGCTATGATATCAGTGCAAAAAGAGACTTTCTGATGTGGAGCATATTATGGATATCATGACATTTTGATGAAGACAAGGTGTGCAAACTTGCACAATAAGACTATGAGCATGTATTTAAGGCAAAATACTACAGGTCTATAGGGTAAACATTTTAAAGGTGCATTGTGTAATATTTAGGAGGATCTGTTGAAAGAAATGCAATATCATATACATAACTATGTTTTCAGTGGTGTATAAAGACCTTACATAATGAACCGTTATGTTTTTATTACCTTAGAATGAGCCATTTCTATCTACATACACCGCGGGTCCACTTACATTGACATGTTTCTACAGGAGCCATAAACGGACAAATGCATTTCGTCACTATGTTGTTCTTCGTGCAAAGAAGCTAGCTAAAGTCAGCGAATAAAACACTGACACAATGATGAACAAGTAACAATAATATTCGCAATAGCATGTCGTTTTACTGAATAATTAAGTAAACCTAATTTCTTAATTTATCTTTGTAAAGAAACCTCATTGCTGAACTGGCTACTCTCTGCTGTCTCAGACGATGACATCTTTTCCTGTCGGCCACCGTAACTTCTGTTGGTTGCAATTCACAACCTCACCACTAGATGCCGCTAAAAATTACACAGTGCACTTTTAACTAATACATATCATCATACAATTGTTTTCTATTACGTTATCTAAAATGGTATGTTTAAATATGCAAATGTGACATCTAATCAAATCTATATTAATTTGCGCAGATAAATTTGAACATTGGATAAAGCCATGTTCAAAATTCTTGTTTCATTTTGTTGACATATTAGAGTTACATGTTTTTACTGAGGGGATTTTGGATATCTCTTTTTATCACTCCATAAATCAGAAAATACTGTCAAAACAAAAGCCATAAAATACATTTTCACTATGTTTTTATATATAAAATGTAATATATATCAGGCGGATGATATATGAACAGACCCTTCAGTAAAATCCTTCAGAATATAGATAGGAATAAAACTGTAAAGTTTGGTGTATGTAAGTGCTGCTTAAGTGGAGGAAAAAACTTTTTAACACTTTAAAGATAAATATTGTAATTGAAATCTTCAGACGCAAATACATAAAGTGTATATAAACACTTAAATGTGTATTTTGGAAATAAGCAATGGAAGCAAAATAGCCCAAAATCTCAATGCATGAAAAACCAATGTTTTTTTTTTTTTTCCAGTAGTGTCTTGCCTATAGGTAAATTAAAAGAATCCATTTTGATCTAATTTTGTCTTCAAAGGAACATCTGCACATAATGTATCTTTAATATCACATTAGTAACTTTTTCAAAAGGCTAGATCTGAAATTGTGGCATATTAGCATCAGTTTCAGGCTGGAGTATTTCACAGATCACAGGCCTATTGGTCACTATCAATGGACTAATGCTAATGCTTTGCTTAAGAAAGATATATGGGCCACTTTAGCATTTGTACAGTAAGAGATAATGGATCTAGAAATCGAGGAACGGCTCAAAGAAAAGCCGCAGTGCGTAATCAGCGTTCTTCCTCAATACTCATGCATTTAATCCCGGTTCAGAGAGCCAGCAGGCTTTTGTACTGATTTCCTGAGTAATTAAAATGGGAAAAAGCTCATTTAGCTTTACTTCTCTCTCTGCTGACAGGGTTGGTCATGGCCTGGGATTTAAAAGGAAATTTTCTGCTCTTGACGGAGAAGCTTCATGCCCTGCACTGTATCCTGAGATTAAGCTGTTACACTTTTCTTTTCTGGCAGCTGGAGATTTATTTATTCCTCAAATGAAGTGAACAAAAACACAATTTTGTAGGAAACTAAATCAATTAATGGTTCAGATGAAAGAACTCGACTAAGCAAAACCTTCTGAAGGACACGTTTCATTATAAAGTAATGTATAAAATTACTTTGTAAAGTTAAGTAAAGAACTATTCCTTTAAAATCTAAAATCTTGTGCCCTACTGTGACTGATAAAAAATCGTCAACTATTACAGTTGGTTGAATGGCTGCTGAAACTAAGTGCGACTTAAATCTTACTAATAATGTACACAGCGTGAAAGCAAAGGCAAGATGGTAACATATTTCGTGTCGCATAATTACTTGTTCTAAAGAAAGCTTTAGTTGTGCTGGAGTTCAGTCGGGGGGAAGTAGGAACAGAAGTTGTTTTAGCTCAAAGGGTTTTGACGTGTGGAGCGTGAAGGGAACATTCAGCATGCGTTCACGTGTTTAATGTACAGCACGGCTCAAATAAATTACTGCGGTTTCTTCTAGAGAATAAATGTTGCTTGTGTTGATGGATTGAACTGGTTTGCCTGATAATGTTGCATAAAACTATTTTTTATTGGTTATTGTGTTCATTGGTTGGTTTTGCAATCATCAAAATAGTTGCAATGGACAAAATAGTCTAGTTAATCAGAGGTGTGCCGTTGCTTTAAGTAATAATTGTCCATTTATTGACCATAATATGAACTTGCATATTTCAGAGCATAATTTTCATGGTTTAATCATGCACACTGGCTTTGAATAGGACACATATGGTTAAATATATATTAGGGATGCACAATATATCTACCACCATATCAGTATCGGCCAATATGTTCACTTTTAATGTTATTGTTATCGGCCCGATAAAAAAATTTGCCCGATATATTAAAGCCGATAAATAATGGATTATTTCCTTCAGCTGAGACACTTCAGATGCACATTGTTCGCCATGATGGTTTTGAATTACTTGAAATATGATTAGAATCACTTCAAAAAAGGAAAATACAGTATAAAGTGCAACAGTTAAGCGTGTCATATAGGCTACATACAATTTTGAGAACATTATAATTGTGTGCTTGGGACATGGCTTTTAATGGTGAGACTTTTGTTTTTGTCATCAGGCTCTAAAAAAAAATATACAAATTTGGTTTCAGATTTATCGGCCAATATATCGGCTATATCAGCTATATCGGCTATATCAGCTTAACGCTACTGTATGTCTTCAGTAAACCTGGAAAGGGAGTAGAAATATGCGTGTGCTCTACTTGCACTTTGAATTAAAACATAGTCCAGCGCTCTTGTTAATTACAAACATTTGTTCTTTGATGATGCTTCTGGGAAACGTGCCGTAGATATGAAAAACGACTGACATGCTGCTTGGGAAACTCTTTTGTCTGTGGTTAAAAGTGTGCTCATGCATACCTGTATGTTCGGTTTTGGTTCAATTTAATCCCTGAATAATATCAAATTTACACTGATTCTGTCTTTACCACAGAATATGGCGACGACCAACAGAGCAGGTCGATCAAAAACCCAGAAACACCTTCAGGATTCACAGCAAAGCTGAAAAGCCCAGTTGAAATGCTGATGGATCCGTGTGCCTGCTCTTGTGTGCCGCTCTCTCATGCTGTAACTGATGAACACGGTATGGGCACTTTGGCAAGACCATCTCTTTTCTCTGCTCTCAGGAAAGGGGTCTGTTCTGCTCAGCTGAACACTCAGACACTTGTGCACTGCAAATGTACAGTGGGATTGACCCATGCTCTCAGAGGAGCCGCTCTAAGCCTTTTTTTCTTCTCCGAAATGTAGCTTTCCTGAAGCAGCGGCACCATTTTTGCTCCTTTCAGTGTAGTTTTGTGTTTGTTTAGTAGTGTGAGCGTTGGATTTGTGGTGATTTATCTGATTTTTTTTTTAAGTACACATCAAGTGTGGTTGTAATTTAAAAGGTCGTATCGTGGAGAACAGTATTTATTTGTGCTTGACATACTCTAACATTCACAACACCAGTTGAAAAGGCTACTTACGGAAACTGAGGTCAAAGCAGCACATGATGCTTGTGTTGAGAGACGCACTAGCTACGTTTACATGGACACCTTTTGGTTTAATCGGAATAGAATCAAATCGATTGATGAATCTGAACACAGTGTTTACATAAACGATAAATAAAGTAATCGGGTTGATGTGCGCGTTTATATGTCAAGCTTCAAATCGGAATTGATTTTTTGACATGCGCACACTGCACGAATATACTGCCGCTGTTCGCGCATAACTATTCTCCTCTATTGGTTATTTATTTGTTTTAAACAGCAGATTTGATATTTATCCATCTCTGGTCATGATTTGGAAACCATGAGGATATAAACCGTTTTGCCGCTGCTTATATTTATCATGCAGTAAAACCCCACGCCCAAAACCAGTCGTCTGTGGATGGGAGTCTGAAACAAGGACTGGTGGGACATTGTCCTGCTCCACTTCACAGACGCTGAGTGAAATGAGAATTTTAGACGGGACAGTCATTTAGATGACACTTTATTCAACAGGAAGAACAGTTCGTTCCGTGCGTCATACGTCATTTCAACGTCATTGCACATGAGCAATCCTTTCAGTTTCGGTTTTCAATCCGATCAAGTGTTTACATGTTCTCTCGATCGGATTACAAAAGGAATAAACCACCCCTTTCAATCCGATCGAAGTTCCAATCGGATCGAGCTCAATCAGATCGATTAAGGTGTTTACATGAAGGTTTTTTAGTCTGATTGAGCCGTTAATCCGATTACAAGGGTCCATGTAAACAGCTATTGAAGCCCTGACGTTATCATTTAAATTGAATTAGATTGATCAAGTCAGTCAGTTCAATGTTGATTCAGTTCCATTCAATAACTTTGTAAAGTTCATTCATTGTGAAACGAGTTCCGTTTAGCTGTAAGCAGCAGTAGAAAGACAATATTGTCATTATTCACTTTGAGTCAATTCAGTGTTGATTCAGTCCAGTAACCGTGTTAATTATGAAATCAGATTTAATTAACTAAATATTAGGGATGTCCCGATACCACTTTTTCACTTCCGATACCGATACCGATACCACAGCTTTGGCTATTTGCTGATACCGATATCAATCCAATATTTTTATTTTATTTTATTCTTGAACTAATACTAATAAAATATATGGAAGCACTTTGCTCAATTAGCAACCTAAAAACATTTCACTCAAATGGAGAACAAATAGGCCTACTTCGAGTATATGGTCCACAACAACAGTTGATTATGAAAGACTGCCAGTGCCACCCTTTATTCTAACACTACCAAAAAAATACAGGCAGGCAGGCTACTTCAGTACTTAAAGCTACCAACAGGTTTAAAGTTAATCATTAACAAGCTTTAAAATTACCCATTGATCCGTGTACTTTTGCGTCCATTCGTTTTTCCTTTAACCCGTAAAACGAAAAATTAAGGGTTGTTGTATTTTTAAAACACAAAGTTGAACACCAACATTTAATTGAACTTTATGCACACCAAAGGCTGCGTAAAAAAAATATTGACGTAAGTTATATATAAATAAGTTATTTTCTGTATGACCAGAATGATACGAGTATTTTAAGTTGTTTCCACTGTTGAAAAGAAAACGGAAGTGTTCGCGCCCGCGCTCCGTGCCATGCAGTGCGCGCTCCACACTCTGCACAAACCCTTGCTTGGATATGCGTCAAAATCCTGTGTAGCATACAGTTTACAGCCTACGGTTTATAAACTGAGGAGACGGATTGCAAAACCGTGTTTATAGTACACCGAAGGTAGTGGGATGGAGTGTCTATTGTGAGCTTAGGGGGCACGTCAGCACGTGTGTGTGTGTGTGTGAGTGAGTGAGACAGACTACGCGCCTGCTGTGAGGGTCGCCGAAAGAAGGATATGAAGTGCCGGTGTTTCGGCTACAAAAACCCGCCGAACTGATCCGAAACCAGCCCAATGTTTATCCACCCTCGCAAACCCATTTTCCCCCGCAAAATAGATTGCAAAACCGCCCAATCTGCAGGCTGCGCCGCTTAACTGGATGTCGCAGCAAGGGAAATGCTTTCAAGCATTGTTGGATAGGTATCGGATCATATTTTTTTCTCCCCTCCGATCTCCGATCTAGCGTTCTGTGCCAGTATCGGCACGATACCGATGCAGTGGATCGGATCGGGACATCCCTACTAAATATTTCAAAAAATTCAATTGTTTCAATAATCAAGAAGCATAGCATTGGGATATGCCAATGCTTTCATGACTGACTGTTGGACATATAATGGATTTAGTTTTAATTAATTTAGTTTTAATTCATTATTTAATTGTATTTAATTTTATGAACTAAACACCTCATAAACATACTTTATCACTAGATTGAAAAAATTGAAATAACCTGTTAAACATAAATGTGTTGTTCATGTAAGACATTTTTCCTTATATAGAACCTTTTTGGAATAAAGTGTTCTTCAAAATTGAGTCAAGAACCCTAGAGTTCTATATGGAACCCCATTGAAGTTTTTTTTTCTAAGAGTGTGATACTTTAAAATCATTCTACCACTTGATTTGTTAGTCATATAATGATACTTCTGCATTGATGAGTTCTCGCTGTTGGGGCCAAATGCTTTAATTCAGCAACTACAGAAAACCAGTTTAATTAAGGTGAATATATCAGGACACAAGTGGAAAATCAAAGCCACATCTTGGTGAATTTAAACTGTGAATTGAATGCTCTACAATTTGAAAAGAAGTGCTGCACAGACGGGATCTCCAGATACCGAATCTCTTTCTTTGTGAAGTGGAGCTCCACTTATAGTGCAGATATCATGTTGTTCTGTCAGAGATTTCCCCGAGGAGAGACAGAGAGAGAGATACAGCGAGACCGGCCGAGGTTCAGTCCCTAGATCAGGCTGACAATTGAAAAGCTCCACACGGAGCTGGAGAACTCCGACTGACACCATCATTTAGCGTCTCTCCTCAGGACTGACCTTCATCTGGGTGTGAAGACCTCGTGAATCTGGCGGTCCTCCAAACCCAACATACGGCCCATGATCCTGTGTGGGATGGAGTGGGTCTTTGAGTCACACTCACTCCAGTATATGAATTAAGACAGTTTTTGCCCCTGTTGTTGTTGCTCCAAATCTGTATTCTGTTTTTTTTATGAATAATATTACTAAAATAAATTAATATAAAATATATATATTTTTGAAGAATCTGCAAAACTGCTGCATGATGTCACTGCCGTTCAAAAGTTTGGGGTTTAATGTTTTGAAAATGTCTTCTGCTCACCAAGGCTGCATTTATTTAATTAAAGTATATTGTTGCAATATAATATAGCTGTTTACTATGTGAATATATTTTGAACTCTAATTTATTCATGTGATCGAAGCTGAATTTTCAGCATCATTACTCCAGTCTTCAGTGTCCTTCAGAAATCATTCTAATATGATGATTTGATGCTCAAGAAACATTTCTGATTATTATCAGTGTTGAAAACAGTTGTGCTGCTTCATATTTTTGAGGAAACCATGATACATTTTATTTTCTGATTCTTTGATTAATAGAAAGTTCAAAAGAGCAGCATTTATTTATTTATATCTTGTAACATAAATGTCTTCACAGTCACTTAATAATATATATATATATATATATATATATATATATATATATATATATATATATATATATATATATATATATATATATATACAATATTATTATTTTCTTAACCTCTTAACCTTCACCAGTGCGTCGGCGCACTGAAGCGTTTTTTTTTTATTTAGTTCAAATTTACTATCAGATTTAATGTTATACCTTGACAAACTATACATCATTAAAAAGATATAAGACTCAAGGTTCAGTATTTGACCACTATTGTATTCTGAGAAACTTATAGTGACAGTTATGTCTTAATTTGTGTCAGGAGTTATGAAATGAAAAAATGAGTCGATACCTTTAATATGAATTATGAGCGTCAGCTGGTCCATTCATAAAAAACACTCCGTGCTGTCGTCATGACAGCGATTCACAAAACAACGTCCCTCAGGGCTTTAGCTCAAAAATGTGCAGACTTGGAGAAATATTGATATATTCTCATAGATTCACATCATATTTCTATAGACAGGAATAATATTTATTGAATTTATACCCAAATGCGTCGATGTAATCATTATGATCGCTTCTTACTGAGATGTGCTGTGTTTTCAATTCATACCAATAGCCTGAGGGCGCTATATGCACAATAATAGTCCATATATGGATCATGAAGAAGACCCATAGTCATGTGACATTCCAGGACGTCACTGATACAGAAAGTAGCTGACAGAGATCGCTGTAACATGCAGATAAAGATGTTTTGAAGACAATAAACATGATTGCAATGATATTTGAGTTACCTGTGTTCTTCAAGCCATGCCAGGTATTTCATAATAATAGATTATATTTATAATGTAATGCTAATCGATATAGATTTCATCATCGTGCAGAACACTATAAATAATAAATTTTCTGTCCGATTTTTTTTTATCTGAAGCCAAATTAGATCACAGAAGATAATTTAAAACACTCGACTTGCGTTATAAAGTAAGTTTGGAGCACAAACATGGTTTTAATCTCATAAATGGTCGTGTATTGATGGTGTGCTAAGCTAACATGCTAGCTAGCCCAGGTGCACCTGCCACCAGCAGTTATTGTTTTATGCTTTTTTTCTTAATAGGAATGCTTACTGAAATGTTTCAGTGCATTTGATACCAGTTTCAAATATTTAGTGAGAACTTTGATAAAAGAAATTAGGGTTTGAAACCCTATGAATAGCCTGTGAATAGCCAGTCGTTAGTAGCTATAATGCAGACAAAAGAAATGCATATTTAGAGCCATAACCAGTCTGGAGAGGTGTAAATGTGTGCATGGGGAGACTGACACTGAATGGGGCTCGTTTGCACCAAAAAACAATAGAGACAATAGACTGAATAGATGACTCAGAAGATGACTAAACATCAGTTTGCATTTTAGAGTCTAATCAAAATAAAGTAATTTTACATGATCTTGAAAAACATTTAACTAAGTACAGAGTTTTAGACTTATCATTTTCAGATTTTAAATATAAAATGGTCACACATATGGCTTTAGCTGCAGTGCATTTCTAGATTGCTCCAGGGCCAACTTCAATTTTATTTTCATGAAGATGTTTCATAAAAATAAATTTCTAATAACTTTACAAAACTTTGAAGCTATTTAAAAAAAAAAAAATCATTATGACAATAATTAATTCTACATTTACAATAAACTACCAGGTGTCAGCTTTTAAATGAGATCATACTTGTGCTTTTAGTGCAAAGGGTTCATGAACTGTATCTGTTTCAGTTTGGGTATGCCATTTCTGGGGATTTTTCAAAAGTGGGCTTGCAGCTTAACAGGTTAAAGGGGTATTTCACCACTGGCAAAATGGGCTTTCAATAAAACTTGCCTGCCTAAAGAAAGGCGATAAAAAAAATAAAAAAAAAACGGTGCTACATGACTAGAAAATCTTTTGCCAAATAGGTAGAAAACTACACCCATAATGCACTGGGCATGTTGCTGTCCAAGGCCAGTCCCACCAGTCTGCTATGGATATGCTAACCAGAGTCAAAAACGTTTTATATGTTTTGGCCGTTGATTTACATGAAAACAGCATTTTGGGGGCCTGAAAATGCAAACTTTTGAAAATGGGTTTAAAAGTGCCATTTTTTGAAAACATCTGAAAACAGGTTATGACTGTAACCATAGTTACCTGAGTAGGGAATAAGACGATGCATCGATGACGCTTTGGGAACCCCCCTGCGTGATTGCGTCTGTAGCACATGTATCAACTAGTCCAATGGCGAGAATGAGCGTCACGGGCGGGTGACGTCATGACCAGGAAAAGGATAAAAGAACATCCGGTCTGACCGGCGCCAGCTTCGATATAGCTTAGGCAAGTCGATCACAGGGATGTAGGAAGTATGGCAAAGTGACACATCGGGTTACAGTTGTAACCTGAGACGTTCCCTTTTGAGGGAACTCGAGATGCGTCGATGACACTTTGGGAACGAGAATGCCCGAACGCCATACGGCCAAGAACCTGTCGTCTTAAAACTGTAACGCCATGAGAACTCTAGATCCACGTGACAACTCTTGACCCATCTGACAAACGTGAGCGGCGAAGACCAGCCTGCTGCATCACAAACTTCTTGAAGGGAAACCCCAGAAATAAGGGCCTTGGAGGCCGACATATCCCTAGTAGAATGGGCTCTAGTGTCCAAAGGTGAAGGCTGGCCCATAACCTCATACGCAAGTGAAATGGCCTCGACTATCTATTTGCTAACAGTCTGCTTGGATGCAGGAAGTCCTTTTTTAGGGGCCAAAACAAACCAGCAGCTGATCAGACTTCCTCCACTGGGAAACTCTGTGGACGTAAGTGTCCAGTGCCCTGACTGGACAAATGAGGTTTCATTTCTCTTGATTCTGATCTTTAAAAGGAGGAGGACAGAACGCCTGCAGTACAATAGGCCGTGGTACATTGGTTGGAACTTTAGGTACATATCCAGGTTTAGGATAGAGGAATGCTTTGACCATCCCAGGTGCAAACTCAAGGCATGAAGGAGATACCGATAGGGCCTGAAGATCTCCTACTCTTTTTAGTGAGGAAATGGCTAGAAGGAAGACTTTTCTGAGACAGAATCGAGTGGCTCAAAGGGAGCGACAGATAAACCTTCTAGAACGAGAGCCAGATCCCAAGCTGGAACTCTGATACGGACTGTAGGCCTCAGCCTCAGCCTCATGATGCCACGAAGGAAACGTATAACAAGAGGATCTCTTCCAACAGATAAAGCCCCCAGAGGGGCATTGTAGGCAGAAATGGCAGCAACATAAACTTTCAGTGTGGAAGGAGATAACCCTGAATCAAAACGATCTTGCAGGAACTCAAGTATTGAACTAACAGTGCAATTAACTGGATCCCATTGTCTTAGATTACACCAAGAAGTAAACAATCTCCATTTCAGGGCAGATAGCTTCCTTGTGGAAGGAGCTCTTGAGTTAAGTATGGTCTCTACAACCTCAGTTGAGAGACCAGAGCCTATGAGTCGGCCCCCTCAGAGGCCAGACCCACAGGTTGAATGTTTCTGGGCGGGGATGGAGGATTGCTCCCCCCGCCTGAGATAGAAGGTCCCTCCTGAACGGCAGCTCCAGGGGAGAGCTGTCAAGAAGGGATATTAGGTCCGAAAACCACAGTCGGCTTGGCCAGTATGGAGCTACCAACAGGACACTCGTCCTGGCAAACCTTGAATCAAGCCTGAATCAAAACGCAGTTGGTACGTACAGGTAAGAAAGCTGTTCTGTTTTTACCATAATGCTGTTTAAAGAGTAGTCAAAGTTTGATACAATTTTCAGTGATAAATCTACTCTAACAATAACAGTTCTGTTAATAACCCTCTGTTAGTAAAAATTATGTGGTTAAAGTATTATATATATATATATATATATATATATATATATATATATATATATATATATATATGAATTTATACTTTTACCACATTTATAGAATTTTTTCTTTCATTTCCAATGTCATACAATAACTTTGTGTGAGGAACAGGCTAAAATTTGCATATTTGCTCACAAAATATAATTATCGTTGAGATGCAAAAATGTTGTCTTAAAGTCCCTGTAAAGGCAATTCTAAAAAAAATTCTTAACACATTATAAATGTTAGAAATGCATTGCTAAAACATATTACAAAGACTGTGAACTGTGAAGTACTGAATTGTGGAGTTAAACCGTTAAACAGTTTTTCACCATTGTTGTGTTCTGGATTTTTTGGGCGGGGCTAAAACGGGGGCTCAATGACGCACTGGAGCCACTGAGGCTGGCCCCTCCCCATACAATACTGTATAAATAGAGCACATTCAGCTATGCCTTCGTCACGGGATGCGATCACATACAAACCAATCGGTGTCCTTATTTAAATTTCCGAAAAATGATCACATCAAGAAGAGGTTGATTCATTTTGTGAAGAGCCACCTTGATGGAGAGCTGAGGATCACCGCCAAAACCCGCCTCTGTAGTGATCATTTTACACGGGATAGTTTTATAAACTTTCATCGGAGACAACTGGGATTCACTGATAATCCGCTGTTACTGGTGAATGGGGTCGAACCGACTATCTCCCGCCTCGGGCTTCATCCTCCAATCGCGCCGACAACTGGTGCCATCAACGGTAGTGCGTGCCCACCGTGCGAGCATCCATTCCGGCTGTAGCGGTGACAGTTGAGCGTGGCGACAGCAGCTTTCCCGCGAGTGGGCGTGGTTTCAGCGCAGACAGCGGACACGCCCCCAGCGTTTGAGAGCAGAGACTATTGCTCATTTTTTCAAGATTTTGATAGCTTATTTTATGTACTTGCCGGCTTTTTTTATCATTCAAATTTTGCTGGGTGGCTAATAACACATTTTTCTGTGGTGTGACAAACTCAGAACACATACTTAATTTTGACTTTACAGGGACTTTAAGTACATGATGACTGAATCTACATTTTTGCTTGAAGAATTTCTTACTTAACTATAGAATTAAAGCACAAAAAAACAAAAAACAAACATCCATTGATGAACCGCATTCAGCCAAACAGTAAAGTCTATTCAAGATCCGCAGCCTGGTCTTGTAAACATCACTGACCTTTAACAGATCTGAGGGAAAGTATGTCCTGAAAATGTCATTTTAGCTTCATGAAACTGTATTCTGGTTTGATTGGTAAAGATTGTTTCAACGGTCAGTTCTACGAGCGGATGGATGTAAAACGTGATTTGTCATGACAGGCCTGTTCATTTCAGCTGACTGCAGGATGTCTTACTGTAATGCTGGGCTTTCCATTTACGCTAGCATGAGGCCGTTCTGAGTTGTGCTAGTTGTGTTTACAGATGGAAGCGGAAGGCTTGAACGCGGTGCTGTTTATTCACGCTGTAATCAGCCCACTCTGTAACTGCTGAAGTGTCTCCCAAGGGTCTCCAAAAACGTTTTTTGGAGCTCTGTATTATTGTCCTCAGTGGAGCTATTGTTTTTTTAATTTAATCAGCGCTGAAAAGAACCCAATAGGGATGAATGAGGGGGAAAATACAACCAGAGCAAGAGCTTCAGGAATATATGAAGGAGAAAACGACTAAACCTGCAGGGAAAACCAAAAACGTTTTTCTCTCTCTCTCTCTCTCTCTCTCTCTCTCTCTCTCTCTCTCTCTCTCTCTCTCTCTCTCTCTCTCTCTCTCTCTCTTTTCTCTCTCTAGCTCTTTTCTCTCTCTAGCTCTCTCTTTTCTCTCTCTCTCTTTTCTTTCTTTCTTTCTCTCTCTCTCTCTCTCTCTTTTCTTTCTCTCTTTTCTTTCTCTCTCTCTCTTTTCTTTCTTTCTTTCTCTCTCTATCTCTCTCTCTCTCTTTTCTTTCTCTCTCTCTCTTTTCTTTCTCTCTTTTCTCTCTCTCTCTCTCTCTCTCTCTCTCTCTCTCTCTCTCTCTCTCTCTCTCTCTCTCTCTCTCTCTCTCTCTCTCTCTCTCAGCATGCCGTATCCAGCTAATCTCTGAGGTTGGAATGGTTGTCAGTTTAAGCCGGTGGAGTCTGAATCTATTCTCATGACTGGTTTTAATCCTGCCGTCATATCTGCATGATAATTAATTAATTTCCTAATTTTTACCTAATAATCATCTGCTGCATATTTTATTAGAGATATTTAACTATGGAGAAAACAAGTTTATTTGTCTGAACCTACTGGTAGATATTTTTGTGACACTTTACTCAAAGCCATTATATATAATGCTTTTTAAAAAATGTTTTTAATTCATTAATTATGCATTGTAATGCACCTTATAATGCATTGTATGGTGTGAATAATAATAATAATATTTGAAACCACAGTTATAATACATTAATATACTTATCTAGTCATTGCTGCACCTTTTGAAAGTTTAAAGCATTAAAAACCGTAACAAACAACCAATTTCAGGTGCAATCTGCAAATATTATAAAGCATTTTAACTTTATAATCATTTATAAACATGCATAAAGCATTATAATGTGCATTATGAATGCCTTATAATCAAGACTTGTTGTCTGGTGTGATTTTGCTTCTCAAGTAAATGTATCTTGATTAAAGAATGTTTAGATATTTGTGCTGGAAAACAAGACAAAAATACTGAGGAAGAAAATATTTTTAATTCACTGCAGCTCATAGTCAAAATGCATCAAAACAAAGCTTGAGAATCAAGGTCTTAAGCATGCATTCACTCTTCAAAAGGACTTTTTTTTATCTGAAAACAGTTTCTTTAAGCAGTATTTCATCTGGAAAGTCACTATACACAAATTATTCAGCTCTTCACCTCTGGATATGAAGGAATGTATCTCCTCTTATTTTTGCTGTGGTTCATGGAAACAGTGAATTCATGTGCTGGTTCGCACAGATCAGAACTGAGCCGGCACATTATATCATTTGACTTAATCAGACTTGTGCTGTTAGCAGAAGAAAAAGTGCAGCAGTTTAACACAGACACTCGATCGTCTGCATTATTCCCAATCACAGGACCTGCTGCTCCTTCAGATAGAGATATCAGAGCACATGCCAGAAGTAAAAATCACAACTGCGAACTGCGAACTGCTAGCTGGCTACTCAAAATAAACTAGCAATATATTCAGCCAGCATATTTGTATTTGATCTGTGTGAATTACAGAAATATAAGACTTGCTAGACCTACATTTAGCTACCAAGCAACCTTTACACAAGGATAGATTGATTTTATTTTTGTGACTTGTGCATATCTTGATGAGAAATGATGCAGAGTAGGATGTAGGATGTGTGTGTGTGTGTGTGTGTGTGTGTGTGTGTGTGTGTGTGTGTGTGTGTGTGTTGTAGTAAAGAGAGAGAATGGGAGAAGGAAGTGTGTGTGAGGTGGACCTGGTCACCACAGACCCAAATCTTCTCAGCTGTTGCTACTGTCAAATGCTGCACTGTCTCTTCATGTGGCACATTATGTTTGGCACATTGTATGGGTCACTATATATCATAACAAGGTAATACAATGTGTAATCAAGTGATGACTGATTAACAGTAATGTAAATGATAAATGTCTAATACCTGTTGATACTACAGCAATGCAAAGTATGCTCTTAACCTTGCAGTTTTTCACATATCATGTAATACTCAATTTCTCCATTTCTTTGCACAAAACTCTCCAGAAAGTGCTATTTAATGGTTTATTTTTCAAAAAAGTGTAGTGACGAATAACAACGACTCCGTCACAAACACTAAAACAGACAGGGTATATATACACTCAAACTAACAAGGTGATGGGAAACAGCTGAGTGCAATGAACTGATGAGTGACAGACAGAATGCTGGGAAATGAAGTCAAACGTGAAGGACACCGTGAGAACGAGGACCTCTAGTGACAACCCAGGGAACACAAACCAGACACTGTGACATAACCCCCCCCCCTCTACGGAGCGTCTACCAGACGCTCCAAGACCCACAACAAACAAACCAAACAAGAGTCCAGGAGGGAGGTGAAACGGTGGAGGATCAGGGGGAGGGATGGGGGGCCAGGTCCATGGAAGGGAACAGAAATAGGGGGTGATGGTTTAGCCGGCGGCCAGGGCGAAGCAGACGGTCCATCGGACGGCCAGGGCGAAGCAGACAGTCCATCGGGCGGCCAGGGCGAAGCAGACAGTCCATCGGGCGGCCAGGGCGAAGCAGACAGTCCATCGGGCGGCCAGGGCGAAGCAGACAGTCCATCGGGCGGCCAGGGCGAAGCAGACAGTCCATCGGGCGGCCAGGGCGAAGCAGACGACCCATCGGGCGGCCAGGGCGAAGCAGACGACCCCTCGGGCGGCCAGGGCGGTGAAGACCCATCGGGCGGCCAGGGCGGTGAAGACCCATCGGGCGGCCAGGGCGGTGAAGACCCATCGGGCGGCCAGGGCGGTGAAGACCCCTCGGGCGGCCAGGGCGGTGAAGACCCATCGGGCGGCCAGGGCGGTGAAGACCCATCGGGCGGCCAGGGCGGTGAAGACCCATCGGGCGGCCAGGGCGGTGAAGACCCATCGGGCGGCCAGGGCGGTGAAGACCCATCGGGCGGCCAGGGCGGTGAAGACCCATCGGGCGGCCAGGGCGGTGAAGACCCATCGGGCGGCCAGGGCGGTGAAGACCCATCGGGCGGCCAGGGCGGTGAAGACCCATCGGGCGGCCAGGGCGGTGAAGACCCCTCGGGCGGCCAGGGCGCTGAAGACCCCTCGGGCGGCCAGGGCGCTGAAGACCCCTCGGGCGGCCAGGGCGCTGAAGACCCCTCGGGCGGCCAGGGTGGAGACATCCCCTCGGGCGGCCACGGCACAGGAACAGACACCGGCTCAGGAACAGACACCAGAACAGTAACAACCACAAGGACAGACACAAACACAGAAACAAACATCACTGGCTCCGGCTCAGGAACGGCAGACACTGGCTCCGGCTCAGGAACGGCAGACACTGGCTCCGGCTCAGGAACGGCAGACACTGGCTCCGGCTCAGGAACGGCAGACACTGGCTCCGGCTCAGGAACGGCAGACACTGGCTCCGGCTCAGGAACGGCAGACACTGGCTCCGGCTCAGGAACGGCAGACACTAAAGGTCTGAAGGGCGTCTCCAGGATCCGAGCTAGACGCTCTAAATAGCTGATCAGTGCCCCTCCGGCCACGAGAATGGGCATCTCATGACCTGCCTCCGACTGGGCAGGCGTGGCGTGAGCCGTCTCTGTCTGGGCAGATGTGACCTGAATAGTCTCTGACTGGGCAGACGGGACATGAACAGTCTCTGACTGGGCAGACGAAACGTGAACAGCCTCTGACTGGGTAGACGGAGCGTGAACAGTCTCTGACTGGGCAGACGGAACGTGAACAGTCTCTGACTGGGCAGACGGAGCGTGAACAGCCCGCGGTGAGGGCTCTGGGCTAGACGGCGTCAGCGGTGAGGGCTTGGGGCTGGACGGCGCCAGCGGTGAGGGCTCTGGGCTTGACGGCGCCAGCGGTGAGGGCTCTGGGCTGGACGAAACTAGCGGCGAAGATCCTGTGTTGGGCGGAACCAGCGGCGAGGATCTTGTGCTGGGTGGAACCAGCGGCGAGGATCTTGTGCTGGGCGGAACCAGCGGCGAGGATCTTGTGCTGGGCGGAACCAGCGGCGAGGATCTTCTGCTGGGCGGAACCAGCGGCGAGGATCTTGTGCTGGGCGGAACCAGTGGCGAGGATCTTGTGCTGGGCGGAACCAGTGGCGAGGATCTTATGCTGGGCCAGTCCGGCGGCTCCGGATCAGAAAAATCGCCAGGCGAAGGACGGTGTCGTGGAACTTGTCGACCACCTCCTCCCCTGCAACCTCCCCGAGTTCTGGAGAACTTCGCCAGACGAGTCCCCAGAAACGACTCACCATTTCTGATGGAAGATTTCGCTGAAGCCTTAGCCCCTGCGGCTTCCTCAGTCAGCTGGGCCCATAAGGCAAAACATTGATGAATGTTCATACGGGGGGGAATCACTTCAACCTGCGAATTCCCCCTCTGCCTCCTCTCCTTCTCGGCATTTGGGGAATATCCACAAAGGTCCATACTGCTGGATCTATTTGTGGACGGAGTCGTTCTGTCACGGGAACACACGGGAAAACAGGTAGATCCAAATGCAGCATATTTATTATTAGGGCAATCCAATTCATAGTCATCCAGGCAGGGTTCAAAGTCCATTTTAGCAATCCAAACACAATAAACAAAACAAGAAACAGGCTAGAACACAGACCAGAAGTGTAGTGACGAATAACAACGACTCCGTGACAAACACTAAAACAGACAGGGTATATATACACTCAAACTAACAAGGTGATGGGAAACAGCTGAGTGCAATGAACTGATGAGTGACAGACAGAATGCTGGGAAATGAAGTCAAACGTGAAGGACACCGTGAGAACGAGGACCTCTAGTGACAACCCAGGGAACACAAACCAGACACTGTGACAAGAGGAGAGCACCCCCACATAATAAATCCCAATTTAACCCCTGTATATATATATATATATATATATATATATATATATATATATATATATATATATATATATATATACAGGGGTTATATATATATATATATATATATATATATATGTTACCCATTCATTGTTGAGAAATATAATGTAGCAATTTTATTAAAAGTTACAGGGCAGTTTCTGTGCTCCTGAATGTTCCTGTGTATATTTGTATATATATATATATATATATATATATATAGCACAGAAACTGCCCTGTAACTTTTAATAAAATTGCTACATTATATTTCTCAAAAATGAATGGGTAACATATCTGGTTTTGAAGTAATTAATCTCCATTGTTAATAGACATTAAATAGCTTGTACCCCGCATCTCTATCTCTTTCGCTCTCATTCAAATAAATGCTATAGTTCATTAAAATAAATGTTAATCTTACGCACTACTTTATCGCTGTGTCTGATTTAAAGCGGGCAGAAGGCTGGATCTCACGAGACATTATTGAGCGTAATTTTTACCCTTTCGGTTGTCAATGTTGTCAAAATATGAAGATATTTTCAACATTGATATTAATTAGAAATGCTTCTTGAGCATCAAATCATCATATTAGAATGGTTTCTGAAGGATCACGTGACACTGAAGACTGGAGTAATGATGCTGAAAAAGCATTATATATATGCATACTACCCACTTTGCACATTATGTGATTTTTCTTTATGCATGCAACACCTGAATGAACTACAGTGGAGCTTCGCAGATTAACTTTATCACACAATGCAATGTGTTTGCAGTATATTCAGCATATACTGTAGTGTATTCAGTTAGTATGCTTCCATTCTGAACATAATGAAAGAAAGAAAGTGTAAGAGAGATACTGAGAAACAAACTGACAGAGAGTGTCCAACTCTTTAGTTATCATCTCCTGCTGATAGACTTTGACCCTTCAGAGTTTAAGGCGTACAGAATCAGAGGTCACGGGCGGCCACATTAAAGAGGTTAAGTGGCTGAAAAGTGGAGCATAATAGTTTTGATCTTCTTGCTAGCGCTCGGATTGTTCTCGAATTGTATCACTGCAGGCCGTGTCCCATTTCTTTGGTCACTCAGGACAGAATGAGCGTGTTAGAGATTGATCATAGGACAAGAGACAGAAATAAGAGGCTCTAAATAACTATTTTACTCAGTTTGAACCCTGCACTCTTACTAAGCGTCTCTCCAGCACCGCACACTGCTTTAGGAAGGAAGGTGATGTGATTCTGGGCCAAAGGAGAATCATTTTTTGCAACTCTGTAAATTCCTCTTCCTGTTGTTCCAGTTCCTATTCTAGTGTGATCAATTTACTCAGTTTAGTTCCCATCTCACATATTAAAAGTAAAACCTGCATTTCACATGATCATCTTTCTTTAGTGTGTAATGTTGCTGTTTGAGAATGAAAAAGGTCTGCACAAAGTCCTTCCAGCAGGAGTTATTATCTATATCAGTGTCAGTGTTTCTGAACTCCCTAAAACTCCATTGTAGTCTTGAGATTTCCTCCGGGAACGAACACGTCACAATATTCCTCATTTAAATAATTAATACGCAGAATAAAGGGGCGGGGCCTGGTTGAGTTAGTTAGTAGTGTGTTGAAACTGGTGGTTATGGAAAGGGGCGGAACATTTCCTAAACACACTCGTAGCGCTTGACCAATCACAACACACTGTTCCAGCCGACCAATCAGAGCACAGTGTGCTTTTCAGAAGGAGGGGCTTCATAGAGACAGGAACTAAACAGGGTTGCCAACTATGTTCGCAAGTTCCGTTGTTATCAGCAGTTCAACGAGTCGGTGTTTCCCGAAACCATCGTTCCAACAAACATTCGCAAACAGCATCGAAAAGTTGTGTGTTTGGAACGACAGATCTCCACATGTGGTTAGAAGCAGAGTTTCTAGTTTGCATGACATCTGGACTCAATAAATCCTTATCTTGAGACAAATAAGCAAGCTGACATTCAGTACAATATATATTTTATTTGGAATACATACAAATTTCATTTACATCTTTTAGTTTGTTCAGAGATTTAAAGCGTTGTTTTTGAAGAGTGTGCGTGTGCGAACGTGCTCTATTACGTAAGAACGAGCCTATGATTTAATCTGGAAATAAAGCAAAATTAGAAATAATCCTCAGATGCCATGTCCGTAAAATAGCAAAACATCTAGCATTAATTCGATCTCAAACAGATGCATTAAAATAAGTTATTACTCCACCACCTGCGTGACATCATTAACCAAACTTGTTGAACGACAAATATACGACAATACGGTTTTGGGAAACAGTCGTGACTAGCTAGTTGATTTCTTCAACGATGCGTACCGAGGTAGTGAAGCAGCGAGTTACAATGGGAAACACACACCAGAGCGTTACTGACAGACCGGGAAGAGAGGAGCTGCAACAATGGAGAATATGGGGAAAATAATGTGTTTTTAAACATGAACATAAACATAAACTAGTGGAGCCCAAAAACCAGTGGTGGTAAGTAACGAAGTAAAAATACTTCGTTACTTTACTTAAGTATTTTTTTCGGGGATCTGTACTTTACTTGAGTATATTTTATTTGCATCTACTTTTACTCTTACTCCACTACAATATTAAAGACAAAGTTTACTTTTTACTCCGTTACATTTCCCCATGCCCGCTCCAAGTATTTACAGTTTTTTACAATCACTTTGTTACTATTTTCAGAACCTTGATGTCATTTTTCACAACTCTAGACACAAAACTCACAACCAATTATCAAAATGCACATTTTTCAAAACTCTAACCATTTTCTCAATTGTTTGGATACAATACACATAAAACTTAGATCATTTGTTCATTCAACAAAAATCACTTGTTCAATATGACACAACTTAACATCAAAGTACTACTATTTCAAAAGGCAATTCACACATTACATTTCAAATGAATGTCTATTCATTTCCTTACACTGATCTAACTATCAATTGATACAACTGCTCAAAATGATAAGTAACTGTTGCGTTACTTTTAATGCATAGTTGTATGGAAACAGACAAACAATCTTCCATGTTTACAGTAAATCATGAAAGTTTCAAGATAACGAGATTCATTGTCACCAATTAGCGTGGAGCATGAACCAATTAGACTACAATATCCATGGATGTAGCCTAATATTTTATATCATACTGTAATGCTTCATCAGACACTGTGTCTATGGTCCCAAATACTGTACCACCTTTTCAGACTATTTAAAGTATTGACAGTACTGCACTGTAGAGATGCAGGCCCTTGGAATTGCTTGTCCAATTCTGCCAACTCGTTACTGATGATTGAGGGCACATTGTGGAATGAGTATATAAAGAGTTGATTGGGATCCAATTGCAAGAGCATAGTGATATGTAACATGGAGCCAGCAGGTGATCCAGGTCACAATGGAGGTCAAGCAGTGGTGGGAGGAAGACGAGGAAGACGTGTTGGTCAAAGGAATGGTAGGGGACAGGCAGCCCTTCTGAGAGGTGGTCGTGGGCCTCGTTTGAGAGGTGTGGGGGAACGTGGTAGAGGACAGGCACCCCTTCTGAGAGGTGGTCGTGGGCCTCGTTTGAGAGGTGTGGGGGAACGTGGTAGAGGACAGGCACCCCTTCTGAGAGGTGGTCGTGGGCCTCGTTTGAGAGGTGTGGGGGAACGTGGTAGAGGACAAGGCCACGGACCAAGACAGCGGCAGCAACAGCATAGAGTGTCCAATGAAATTCGGGCAATAGTTGTAGACCATGTCATAAATCATGGCATGACAATGACTGAGGCGGCTACAATGATACAACCAAACCTGAGAAGGTCAACCGTGGCCTCAATAATCAGAACTTTCCGCAATGAGAACCGGTAAGTTATCAGCATGCACTAAACATTATGCTACTCTCAATTGTCAAATGACTGCATACCAATGTGTATCACAGAATAGGTGATGTGACCAAGTGTCTTCTTACTCTAATGTTCCCTGTAGAATTGTGACTAGGCCAAATAGTGGAGGCAGAGGGAAAATTCTAACTGACCAGCAAGAGCAGGCTGTGGTCGATTTGGTTCGGGCCAGAAATGATATTCGCCTTACAGAAATTCGCCAGCATATCTTGGACAATGAAGACATGTTCAACAATGTGGGATCCATAAGTTTGCCGACCATTGCACGCATACTGAAAAGGCACCAGGTATCTATAAAACAACTATACCATGTGCCTTTCGAAAGAAATGCAGACAGAGTGAAACAAATGAGGACTGAGTATGTTCAGGTAAGTTCAGTTTCAAGACGGCTGTTGTAAAAACATTCCCAAAAATTCTACATTGTACGGTAATCTCTAAATCTCTTTCCAAAATGTATTTTTAGAGGGTGATGGAGCTGGATGCTGATGACGACCATCACAAATTCATATATTTGGATGAGGCAGGTTTTAATCTGGCCAAGACAAGGAGGAGAGGTCGGAATTTCATTGGCCAGCGGGCAACCATCCAAGTACCTGGACAACGTGGGGCCAACATTACCATGTGTGCGGCTATATCAGAAGATGGTGTGGTGGGACGCAGACCTCATATTGGACCATATAATGCAGCTCTCCTTGTCACCTTTCTTGATGAGCTCGAACAGGTTTGTAGAGCTGAAGGTGTGACCTATGTCATTGTCTGGGACAATGTCAGGTTCCATCATGCTCATGTGGTGCAAGCATGGTTTCAGGCCCATGCACAATTTACCACCCTGTATTTACCCCCATACTCCCCCTTCCTTAACCCGATTGAGGAATTTTTCTCCGCATGGAGATGGAAGGTTCATGATAGGCACCCTCATGAACAAGTCACTCTTCTCCAGGCCATGGATGACGCCTGCAATGACATCACAGCAGACCAGTGTCAGGCCTGGATTCGCCATGCCCGAAGGTTTTTTCCAAGATGTTTGGCTAATGAAAACATCCATTGTGATGTAGATGAGAACCTGTGGCCAAATCCACAACACAGAGTTGATGACAATGTAGAAGTACAGTAATCACTGCTGTTTTATTTCTTACAGTGCAAGCAAGTTGAGGAACACTGCATTTGATGGTTTACAGTACTGTCTTTTCTTTTCTATTTCATTGCATTTGATGGTTTACAGTACTGTCTTTTCTTTTCTATTTCATAGCTAATTACTGTATTTTTGCTTTGATTAAAATAAACCAATGTTGTGATTGTACTGTAGTGTTTTGCATCAATATATTACAAACTTTGTTCAATGATTCCACTTTGTCTGTATTCTCTCTACTACTGCAGTACTTTACAGTAACAGAGGTATTTACTGTACATGTAGTACCATAATGAAACCTGTATCACCTATTTTGTTCTACAATAGTTAATGATTGTACGAACAATGACAGAGTGAAACTATCGGTTGCTTGTGTGTGGGTGATCTATAGTTGTGTTTCAATGGTATTTCACAGTAAATTTGTTTTTTGAACCAATGATTGTGCAAGTGCAAGATTTCTTTAAAGATGTGAATGCACAATGCAATGTTTTGAACATTAGACAACCTGTGTTACAAGTGATAACCGTTTTGAGTTTTGTGTCTAGAGTTTTGAAAAATGACATCAAGGTTCTGAAAATAGTAGCAAAGTGATTGTAAAAAACTGTAATACACTGGCTTTCCAAACCAATGAAAAACTTGGTTTTATTTGGAAAAAAAGTACGCGCGAGCTCTTTGCCAGCATACGCTCACATAGCAGTTAGTTCGCCATTGTGGAAGATGACCGCAGAAACTGGTGAAGGTGCAGCTCTGCCCAGCAATGATCCCGAGATTCCCGCTTACCTTGTTTCTTGCACATCTTCTGTTTGATGCAGCTAATGTTATGGAACATGTCTATTGCAGAGCTGCCAACTCTCACTCATTCAGTGTGAGACTCACGCAATTGACACTTTCCACAAGCTCTCACGCCACACATCCATTTTCTCACGCAGAGAAAAATCGCGAAGCAAAGAGGACATTGACACCGCGACAGACAAGACAGAGAAGGTTACTTTTGATATGAAACAAATTCTCAGCTCTCAGATTCTGTCCATTTTATTACGAAATTCAAACAATAAATACCGTTTTGGAGCTTTTAAATGTGACGTGACAGATAGCTAGCGCCTGCTATGGGGTGCCATTAATCTCTTTACTACTAGTTAATTGTAAATAAACACAAATTAACAATAATAGGTAGCCTATGTTGAAAGATACAGTACAACTTCCCGAAATGTATATCGTACATAATATATACATAATATCAATAAATCAGTGTTTTTCAACCGCGGAAAGAGGTCAATAAAACAGCTGGAGAACAATGGCACATAACGTTACATTTACCTCAGGGAAAAAAAAACATTTAATGACCATAGCACGTTAGTTGGCTAGAAAAATTAGTATTTTATAATATATTTAATATTAGTATAAATTAGTATTTTGCTAAATATGTGCACTATATATTTATTATATTTTTACTTATAAGCTATCATTAAAATATTATAAAGTTGTTATAATAAAAATCACATGTATTTTTAACATTTAATAATACCAGCTGACAGGGCTCTCTAGCCTATGTTTACAGAATTAGGTGAGATTTTCTTAATTTAAAAATTAACATGTATCTACTGTACCAAATATTTATCAAAATGAATCTATATTGAATCAAGATTGGAATCAAACCACAATAATTGAATTTAAATTGTAAAATTTGTATCAAAGAATGGCCTACCAGTCATTGCACCATAATATGCTGTCACTAAACTTAATGAAATTGTTTAAAATTGATGCAAGGTACTTCATTGTCTCTTATGATTGCAAATCTAACAAATTCTTAATTGCAGTATCTAATAATTTGTTCAATTAAAACATTGCATATCACTCCCAAAACAATTGATCTGTTTAATTATTAATATTTACAGTTTGAATATTTACTTTTTACTTTCGGTACTTAAGTACGTTTTAAATCGGATACTTTTGTACTTTTACTCAAGTGATGTTTGAATGGAGGACTTTCTACTTTTACTGGAGTCATTTTTTATTTAGGTATATATATACTTTTATTCGAGTATAATTTTTGAGTACTTTTACCACCCCTGCCAAAAACAAAATCAAGACTTCGTAAAAGACACATCAGGTGATAAACAGGCTGTTAGTTCAGCACTTCTATATAGCAGCAGAATGTGTTGCTTTAGTCCATGAAACCAGTGAATGTCTCAGCATCTGCAGCAGAACGGTGCTGTCAGACGGTGACAGCGCTTCTTTGTGGAACAAAAGACGTGAGACACACAGCTGCCGGTGCAACAAACTACAGGTGAGACAGTGGGAACGAGTCACTCGACGGTCAGACGCGGATGGAGTTTATCCGCTGAGACATTTAGTGTTAGTTCACAGAGAGTTCGGCCTATTGTTTGGGGGTTTTGTGTGTGTGTGTGTGTGTGTGTGTGTGTGTGTGTGTGTTTACTGGGTGAAATGAATGAAAAAAGAGATTAATAAACATCCTCTTCTGTATGGAGAACTAACAATGATTCAGCACATCAAAGGGACGCTGTGTATGTGAATGACATGTTTGTGCAGTTGTTGTGCACAAGCATCTATATGCACCTGGGTCACGCAAACCCTCTGCAACCCTCATCAGTATGTGCGTCTCGCTGTCTTTCTCTCTCAATGTTAATACGAGACGCTTGCCGCATTGTGTTAGAATGGCTAGTCTGAACCTCCGTACGAGAGGTGAGAATCTCCAGGGATCTCATGATAGCAAGCGTTATTGTGATCTCTCTTATGTTTTGTGATGCGCCTTTCATATGCAATTCTCACCGCTTGCAGTTTGAGTGTGCGATACTCAGATATTTAAATGCCGTAGTGCTGCAAACCGAAGTGAATTTGATTGGACCGAGCTCTCAGTTCAGCACAATGCCCAATTATTTTCTTAGGCTACTCTGTATTTTTGAGACTTGAAAATAGTCTTGTTTTCTGAAAAATGCAAAATTAATTGAGTTTATGCTTAAAGCAAGAGAAACTCACTTAAGTTTGATACATTTTTCAGAAAAGTCTTTGTTGTCTTGCATATATACGTTTTACAAAAAATGCATTTCAGTTTGACTAAAGGCTGTTTAGACAGTGTATGCATGTATGTATGTGTTGTTATTTTTAATTGTAACTTTTGCAATACAAATAATGCAATTAAATGCAATAAAAATACAATAATTTAGAAAATTCTAAAAATATTTTTGTATTACTTTGAAAATGTGTTAATTAATTAATTTCGTACCGACTGTCACATTGTTTATGTAATTTTTTTAAAAATGTATATATTCATTATCATTCATTTTTCTCGCACAAGGTGGCTTTTTGAGTGGCCAATGCTCTAGTTAGTCAGCTCACACGGTTTTGTAAGAGAACTGTTGTGTGAAATTTGTTTAAAGTGATTCAATGGTCTCGTGGTATTACAGTATGTGAAGTTTCTGCTTCAGAAATCAGGAGCTCTTCTGTAAAGATCAAACTTTGAGATTTTCTCAGCGATCTCGATCTGATCTTCTAATCCTGCTTTCTGGCCTTTCCAGTGTTGATCCGTGTCTCCATTTGCCTCCTCGCTCTCATTCATGGTGTTGCTATTGGAAATGCATGGCTTCAGACTGTAAATGAGCGCTGCGGTCTGACAACTGTGGCGGTTTAATCAGGTATTCTATTGGAAACGCCGTCGCTGTGACAACTCTGTCAGTGTGGTTTTGCTTGTTAAAGACCCTGTCTCGCCCCGAGAAACACCCGAAAAAAGCCAACAGACAGATCATACTGCCCTGCACAGATTCAGCCATGTAGTTACATGTACCGTGATGTGTCATAAGTGTTTTCTGATGACATCTTTTTCACACACCCACCTTTTTTTTTTCAAAGCTAAAGATGTTTTCACGTTTACTTCCAGTTGAGAGAGTAGAATGTTTTTGCTTACTATTTAAAGGGTAACTAAACACTAAAACAAGTTTTTTTAGTTAATGATCTGTAAGAATGGAGCTTCATAAATGCTGTTCATTGATTCGAGTACATTTTTTGACATTTGGGTTTAAAGTGTTTTAATTCTACAATATATGGTGTAAAAACGTCTGAGTGCTGCCCTCTTCAGGTTGAACGGTGGCTACTGCAGTTGAGTTTTCCTATTGGAAGTTGTGGTACCCTCTGACGTCAGAGGGTACCAGCTCACCACGCCCTTGCCTACAGAGAGATGCGTCTCAGGTGCACGCCCCCCTCCGCTGAGCTCTGCCCACTTTTCCAGCATTTTTCAAATATTGCCAGTGGGTGGAGTCAGGCTCTGACCAGGGGTTTAGTTACCCTTTAAGACACTTAGCTTTACCATATACTGTGAGGCAGAATAATTTGTTTTATTAAAGTCTCCCTTGTCACGACACAGAAGGGAACAGACGGTGGAAGTGATATATATAGAGTTTATTTACAGAAGTTTTCAATGTTGTTTATATGTCTATGTGGTGTTTTTTAATATGATTTAAGACCACCCATGTGCAAATTCATCAGTCAACACCAATGCTGTGTATTTTCTCAGTTTGGCCTACTGTATCTCTCAACTCAAATGTTTTTCCCTAAATATCCAAAACAGAAGCAAATGTGTTAATTGTTGACATGCAGAGTATTTTGACTGCAGGCTTTGGCACATCTGAGCATAGATTGAGACGTTTGTTGATATATCTTCAGAAAATCTTGTTGACACTTGGACACTTGTTTTATTTAGGAGAAACATCTCAGAAGTATACACTTCTACAAAAGTCTCCATTAATTCTCATTGATTTCTAAGAGAAACTGTTGAGATAAAGGAAAATACAAAGTTCTGTAATGAAACTCTAGATGGCACAGGCTGTTTGGTCCTTAACTCAATCTGCTTGCAATCACATCATTCTTTATAGGGCACAGCTGATTGGTTCCTGCTGTATTAGTAGCCAATGAGCTGCTCAATCTTCAAATACTTGATCAGAATTTGCTGTAGCAGTTGCAGTGCGCTTTCAGAAACCCTCCACCTTCCCCAGCTCCAGCTGTATAGATCTGCTATGGGTAATTCATGTATGCTATATTGTACAGCAGCAGCATATCTTAATTGCTCACAGCAGCATGTCGTGTATGTATTGCCAGTAGCAAGTCCTGTACTTGCTCTGCAGCAGCAATAACAGCAGAAGCAATAACAGCAGCAGCAACAATAACAGAAGCAGCAATAACATCAGCAGCAATAACAGCAGCAGTAACAATAACAGAAGCAGCAGCAATAACAGAAGCAACAGAAGCAATAACAGCAGCAGCAATAACAGCAGCAGTAACAATAACAGCAGCAGCAATAACAGCAGAAGCAATAACAGCAGCAGCAACAATAACAGAAGCAGCAATAACATCAGCAGCAATAACAGCAGCAGCAACAATAACAGAAGCAGCAACAATAACAGCAGAAGCAATAACAGCAGCAACAATAACATCAGCAGCAATAACAGCAGCAGCAACAATAACAGAAGCAGCAACAATAACAGCAGAAGCAATAACAGCAGCAACAATAACATCAGCAGCAATAACAGCAGCAGCAACAATAACAGAAGCAGCAACAATAACAGCAGAAGCAATAACAGCAGCAACAATAACATCAGCAGCAATAACAGCAGCAGTAACAATAACAGAAGCAGCAGCAATAACAGAAGCAACAGAAGCAATAACAGCAGCAACAATAACATCAGCAGCAATAACAGCAGCAGTAACAATAACAGCAGCAGTAACAATAACAGAAGCAGCAGCAATAACAGCAGCAACAATAACATCAGCAGCAATAACAGCAGCAGTAACAATAACAGAAGCAGCAGCAATAACAGCAGCAACAGAAGCAATAACAGGAGCAACAATAACATCAGCAGCAATAACAGCAGCAGTAACAATAACAGAAGCAGCAGCAATAACAGCAGCAACAGAAGCAATAACAGGAGCAACAATAACATCAGCAGCAATAACAGCAGCAGTATAAATAACAGCAGCAGCAACAATAACATCAGCAGCAATAACAGCAGCAGTATAAATAACAGCAGCAGCAACAATAACATCAGCAGCAATAACAGCAGCAACAATAACAGCAGCAGCAATAACAGCAGCAGTAACAATAACAGCAGCAGTAACAATAACAGCAGCAGTAACAATAACAGAAGCAGCAGCAATAACAGCAGCAACAGAAGCAATAACAGGAGCAACAATAACATCAGCAGCAATAACAGCAGCAGTAACAATAACAGCAGCAGCAACAATAACAGCAGAAGCAATAACAGCAGCAACAATAACAGCAGCAGAAATAACAGCAGCAGTAACAATAACAGAAGCAGCAGCAATAACAGCAGCAACAGAAGCAATAACAGCAGCAGCAACAATAACAACAGCAGTAACAATAACAGCAGCAACAGAAGCAATAACAGCAGCAGCAACAATAACAACAGCAGTAACAATAACAGCAGCAGCAACAGAAGCAATAACAGGAGCAGTAACAATAACAGCAGAAGCAATAACAGCAGCAGTAACAATAACAGCAGCAATAACAGCAGCAACAATAACAGCAGCAACAGAAGCAGAAATAACAACAGCAGCAGCAATTACAAAAGAAGCAGTGTAGCAGATCTATTCCACCAAGACCAAACATATCAACATTGTCATATCCATTACCATGTCAAACACTCAGAGAGTTGTCATCACAGAACTGTTTTTGCTCAGATGTTGCTCTTTTGTAGCTCAAGAGACATAATGGAGTTCTTTCTAATTTAAATTTATTTTTTTATCTTGCATGTTTCTCCTACAGTTCCTTAGGGGAAATTTAAAAAAATTGAAATACAGTAAAGTACAACATGTGCATCACAAGTCTGTCATATAGGCGACATAAAATTATAATGAGAACATTATAATTGTAGGCTTGAGACATGGCTTTTCATGGTGAGACTTTTGTTTTTGTAATCAAGCTCTCAAAAACCATATAAAAATTTGGATTCAGATTCATCAGATTTATATATCGGTTATCGTCTTTCAAATATAAAGAATTATCCGTTTCGGCCGAAATCTTCATCAGTGCATCCCTAATTATAGAGGTATAAATGAATGAAAGTTTAATGAGAAATGTTTGAGTTCATATTGAGATCTCTGACTTTTGATTACAGATTTTGGAATCTTGGCAAATCTCAGCACAGTGTGAGATGTTGATTGACATTCAATTGACATTATTGAGATCTCTTCTGATGACTAGGGTCTTTCTGTACTTCAGAAAAGTCTCTCACATTTCCATTTAATCTCATTGACACCTAGGAGAAAATATTGTGATATTAAAGAGATCTCATTTGTGATTTCTCCATCGCCTGCTGCATCGTATAGCGCGAGTTATTATGCCTCTTCCACAGACGCCAAGCATTATGTATGAATTTCTGGAGAGCAGGGCGCTAAGCAGCCATTAGCTCCTGGATGAACCCACTGAGTCGCAGCGCTTCTTTCTACGACTCTAAATAAACTGAACTTCCCACTGGAATCATCACGGGTGGATGACAGGCTGGAAATGGGATTTTGCTAGCGAGCAGATGAATCTCAAAATGGGAAGGCAGGAGGGATATTTGGCCATTTACCCCATAAAGATTTCATTTGACAAGCCTTCAGCCTCCACCCACTGCAATATCTTTGTGAGTGTGTGTGTGTGTGGGTGTGGGTGTGTGTGTGTTACTGAGTAAATCACATGTCAATCTAGCTTGTTAGTCTAGTTTGTTGTCTTGAGTGGGTCTTCCAGGTAGAGAACACCTACACGACAAACTTTATGTGTGGGCGAGTGTGAATTAGACAGCTATATGGTGCCACAGACCAGTCAACGAATCTGTGACAGCAAAACGAATATCACTGGAAATGGTGAAAATATATTCCCACATTTATTCCCCAGATGGTGCGATTTTCATTCAGAGCAAAACACAGCTTGTCGCAGGACGGGCAGAATATTGACAGTCTTTTGTCTTTTTTGAATGTGATTTAGTGTGTTTGGTAATGTGTGTTTTGACTAGTGCTGAGATTCGACGTTTTTGTTCTGCTTATTCAGATGGGATTTGTATTTCACAGATTTGTGATTTAAATCTCATCTGAATTAAACACATCTGTGTGTTTTTTTTTACACAGTCTCTGTAAAAGAGCAAATGACTTGTTTTCTGCTCTCTGAGCAATCGAATCCCATCTAGATATGATTGTCTGGGATTGTGGAATTACATTTTTTGAAGTTTAGCATCAAGAATTAAAGTTTGGCATCTTTTTAAATATCAGCATTGGCCGATACGTTTTTCTGTTTGGCCAATGTGTCGGAAGCGGGACTTTTATTTTGTCTTGTTTCATCTTCATTTGTTTATGCCGAACTCTGTTTATCTAACTCTGTCCTATCTATTATGTTTTATCGGAAGATATATCAGTTATCGGCTTTCAAATATAAAGAAATATCGGTCTCTGCCAAATATTTTGTATCAGTGCATCCCTAATTATAGAGGTATAAACAAATGAAAGATGAATTATATGAATGTCTGTGATTGCGTAATATTATTCAGTAATGAACCAGAGGTAGTGGCATTTTTTAAATATCGGCATTCCGATGTGTCGGAAGCAGGGCTTTTATTTTGTTTAATTTCATCGTAATTCGTTTATGACGGTTTCTGTCTAACAATCCTATAATACGTTATTTGATAGAAATGTTGAATAAATGCCATCTGCAAAGTATTATAGCGTTTGCTTTTATATTATTAATAATAAAAAGACAAACACTACTTTCTCATTTACCATCAGCATATATGCATTATATCATGTAAACAAATCTTTGAATATCTAATAAACATTTCATTTCATTCATTCATTCATTCATTCATTCATTCATTCATTCATTCATTCATGTTGAACCAGATCGAATGCATTAATATTATGAACAGCAGCTACGCTAATTATTTCCCATCTGCTTTTCTGCTGTTATCTCGGGACGCTAGTCCCGAGGTAAATAGCGTTCTTCAGCTACAGTCTGTATCCAGCCTCTCACGGAGACTTCAGAGTCCCCAACACCTGTGATGAGACGACTCGACGCCTGTGAAGAGACGACTCAACGCCGGCGATATGTTATGCCCTAAATTAATACATGATGATTAACTAACTGTATTTTTTACGTACATTTCTGAAATGCACTTTCTGTAAAGCTGCTTTGAAACAATATGTATTGTGAAAAGCGCTATACAAATAAATTTGAATTGAATTGAATTGAATTCATTCATTCATTCGATCTACAAACATCGAATCCTTCATTTCAAACTATATAATTGCCCAATATGTCATATTCGTGCCATTTTCACTGTGTGCTGTATGTAAAACTAATTCCATTCCAGACATAACCACACATTATTTTTAAAGACATAGTCAGCATCTTGCTGTGTATACTTACTGTGCATTATGCAAGTATATATCCCGAAGCATTAAACTCATTATCAAAAATGTTCTGCTGTGCTGATTTAAGTGAGGCAGAACTTCTTAAGTTTTAGAAAACAGTCCCATTTTGTTGGTGTTTTCTGGACTCAGCGTATAGCGGCACTAAAATAAGCCCGTGACCCTGTGACATCATTTCCTCTCAGCGTTTTCTTCTGCTCATATTGCTGTTAGTGCCCGCAGAGAATGTGTTCATGAATAATTTAGCGGTCCTTCACAAGGGGGCCTCAAATTGGGTCTTTCTTAGAGGCGAGACTGGCGAACCTTGACGGAGAATGTTGTAGAATTTCCTGGAATATTTTCATTTTGTATATTTGTTTCCTAACATACAGTAAAATGCAATGGAACTTCTGTCTGATTATGATGTGAGCTTGTATTGCCTCCTCTATGATGTCATAGTTGTGTTGCAGTGTGGGTGGAGAGAGAGATGGAGAGAGAGATGGAAAGGGAATGAAACGGTTCACAGGCAGCTGTGTGTGCAGACGCCAGTAGGAGTGAGCATGAAAAACAAGCCTGTGTGTTCACTGACATTGTTGTGCAAGATTGAATCCCTCTGTAG